>CM038488.1:4138471-4663091 GCA_021464305.1 Kandelia obovata
TTATTCTTATAACTTTTCTAGTTTTAACAATTTGGGGATAAAAATGGAGAAAATGATATCTTCATGGTTTTTCCTTTTTTTTTTTTTTTCTTTCTTAAGGACATTGGAGGGTTACGGAAATTTCACATTTTATGGGTTTTATAAGTATAGGTGGACGCTAGGAAAAACAAATGGTTCCTTGGTAAAATGTTTCATGCAGGTCTGTCAAAGGTCTTTTTTTTATTGGAAAATAAATTCAACTCGACTAATGCCATATTATGTAGCATTAGTCAAAATAAAATTAAAATCTTATTTAAGAAAAAGTAAACAAACTAATAAAATCAGCTGCTGTTGCCATCACAAAAACCAAAAGGAGCGATAGAAGCAAGCTGAGGGTGGGGAAGGCTGAGGTGCGGGTCATCTGTCAGGGCTGGGCGCGGCGAACCAAGAAACAACGTTATGATCCTAATAAGAAGACCAATCATTCCTCCATTCCATTCCATTCCACATATAGAATAGAAAAGAAGAGAAGAGTAGATCAGAGTAGAGAAGAGGAGAGGAGAGAGATGAGGAGGGAGACGGGTGTTGAAAGCGGGAGAAATTGGCAAAAAGGTTGATGAAAGGAAACGACGCGTCGCGTGAACGACGCCCACGTGTGGAGATTCAGGGACCTCGCTCTCTCCCTCGCTGCTGAAGAAAGCCTTTCTTTCCTCCCCCGATTCCATGGAAATCGTATGACCCCCTCTCCTCAAATCTCTTCTCTTGTACCAATCCTACTGTACTTTTTACTTTTTGTTGTTTTCAATCTGCATAATTGGTTACTTGTTACTTTTCAGCTTGGCAAGGACTACCCTTTTTCTTTTATTTCGCACTTTTTTTATTTTTAATTTCGTCTTCTGTTGATGCTGACAGATTGAGCTTGCTGCACTTCTTCACGATATAGGTATTTTCTTCTTCTGCTAAACTGTTTTTGAATTTTCTATAAACTTACTGGTAAAGGGCATCTAAAGAGTTTACACCACTTCTCTTTTTTCTTTGTTTTTTCTATCATGCACATCCTTGTAAATTTGAAAGGATTTTTAGTCACTACCAGAAAAAAACAAAACTATTTGTTGATCTCATTTGTGGAAATTACTGATCAGTTCACCCTTTTCACACTTACTACAGGTGACTATAAATACATAGGTTTGTATTTCTTTCTTCTTTTATCTCAGAAAGCAATTCTTGTTTTGTTCTGAACATTTTCCTGTCTTTCAAGAAGTATGCTTTTTCATACACACAGCTTTATTGAAATAGTTTTCTGACATAATTGTCCTATGCAATGAAAGGTCTGAACGTGGGTCACTTTCTGCCTTACTCATGCTGTGCTAGCATATGTAATTGTGAACATTCTTGTTTCAAAGCCATTTCTGTTTTCAATACTTATGTCTGTGCTCTCTATCCACTCTGTTTAATTTGTAACAAAGCCCCAGTGCACTCTATTGCAAATCTAAAACTCTGGATAATTTGATCTTAATACTTGGTAATTGTGATAATTTGTTTTAAATTTTGAGCTTTGCTTGTCAGAGATCCATACGAGGAAAAATCGTTGGACAATTTTCTGGAGAAAGAGGCATTGACAAAAATCAAGAAGATGAGATTTTACATATATATAGGGAAATGGGTGAGTTATGTGATGACACTATAGTCATGCAATGAAAGTTTCTTTTATACTTGCTCTTGTTTGTTTCTGGACATGTGAAGATTCACTTACTTAAGCCATCCCTTTTTCCAATGATATCAGCAAGTAGAGGCATGATGGTGGTATTCCACATAACATTTATTTTGGTGTTGCATATTCTAATTTTGAAGCATTGATATTTATCATAAAAATTCTTGCTTGAAATGGCCATATTTGTCAGTTTTTCATGGGTTCTGAAATGATTAATTTAGGCATTCCCTTAAACAAGCTGCTGGTGCCTTGTGATTTTGTTCTAGTAAACTGTTAAGTTCAATGGAGACCAGATGTGTCTTTCATTTACCTACATCTGTTGACTTGGGTACTTGATTTTGTCTGATTTTTCTGTGTGTTTGCATGCTATTTTTGCAGATTCTCTTTTACTGGATTTTGTTTATTGCTAGGAGTGACTGTCTATTAAACAATTTCCATTTTAAAGATTGGCAATTAGCAGAATTAATTAAAATTTAATTTTAAGCAATGGAAAAGTGCAAAATGGCTTTTTGTTATTAGTGAAACTAGATGAAAATTTTCCTATGGTCTTCAGAACTTCCAATTTTTCAATATCTAGGTTTTAAAGACGAACTTGTGGGGAGTGCAAATGGTGAATTTTCCCTGGAATTTGGGGTAGTGCAAGTATTACTCGTTTTGATGCAATTGGTTGCAATTGGTATTTCTCTTACTTACTCTTTCTGAATCTAAAGGAGCCAACTTTTCTTGTCCTTCTGTTTTTTTTTTTCTTAGTACTGGACAATTTGATGCCTATGAAAGCCTTCCAGCTCTAGTGCTATTATCTGACTTGTTAAATACTTCTATTGTATTTGCACATATATAATCTGCCATGAGAGGAAGAGTGAAGAACAAAAGGGGGAGGAGGGTTGTAAGGTTTGACTTTGCTCATCTGTTCATGAACACTGATGTTAATTTTCATTTTTCTTGTGTCATCATCACATTAATTCATTCAAATGATTGCCTGTGGTGCTCTGTGAATTACTTCTTGGCCATGACAAACATTTGCATGCTCTTCCCACAGCATAATAATGTCCTTTGATTTCAGGAATTGCTCCACTGCTTTACTTTCGGTGGTAGAGTAGGACAAAGCTTCATGATCCTGCTATTCAGCCACGTTCAGATCTTTCCAAGGAGCACTATGTGAAGAAGAGGAACAGACTACTGTGAAACCATTTTCATGAGAAACTACTCAAGCTGAAGGACTTGATGAAGACAAAGGTAAAAGCATTACTTGGATGGATGACATAAATCAGTTTTCCTAGTTGCTTATATTTCTTCCCCCATAGTTTATTTTTCTTTTATTGATGAAATAACGCACGAAAATTGCATTTGGTATGTTTGCTATCTAACATATCGCCATATCTCATTCATGTTCCCACCTAATTTTTTATCTGAGACAGCAGCATGAGCATTGAATAACTATTGCAGGCTGAATGAGGAGGCGAGAGAAACACAACGTTAATGGTGGAATTTCTGAAAGAATTCTATGATGAATGGGATGGACGTGCTTGAATGAGGCATGTTTAGGATCTTTGACGATTTTTGTTTTCATTTTGTCCTTTATCACTCTGCACTGATAAATACAAATGGAGAAAAAGATCAAAACAGTCCTTGATGAACTATCTTTCTTGAAGGTGCTATTAGATTTCTATTTGTGGTACCTTATCTGCAATGTTGTGGTACTTTGAAGATCTTCCCAGTTCAACGCTCTTCTGGAGAAAAACCAATGCAGAACCATGCAGGAAAATTTTGCCAGTGTGATTTGCCCGTATCTTAATTCAGTAGCTGTACTGCAGTAGTCTGTGTTAAGCCGTAAGCATAACACCCTGTTTTATAAGCTGGAATGAGAACATAACATACAGGATGATGATAATTTACTGTTGAGTGTAAGCCTGCTAAGATTAGCACGACTAATATAAAGCAATGAGCAATTTCTAATAGCGTATGATCACCAACTGTTTCACAAAGTGAATCGATTTGGCAGAGTGCATTTGGCAAGAGTCTTCCGGCTTTTTCCATTTTGACAGCCAAACTGGACACCCAATGGAGTCGTGATATTCTACCTTATCAGCTTTCAGGATTTACAGTAAGCCTCGATTATGCATCTTTTAGTCTTTTCCATTGCTAGAGTTAATTACCAATTACATTCATTATAAGCCTATTGAAAACTCGGCAACTCTGGTTAGTCTTCTCGCGAGGTTCACGCGCTTGGTTGATCAGAAATAACATTTGCATTTCTCCAAAGCTTTGGTTGTCCAACACATGCATATGCTGCTTCATAGTAGCAGCTTCTTCTTGTTTTTCATTTTTTTTTTCTTTTGTTTGGCTTTTTGGCAATATTGGCAAGGAATTATTTAGGTAAACCATGTTTACAATATGGATTGCAGAGCAAATCAACTGTGTTATATATAAGCAACCAAATCAGTGTCAAATACAGGAAAATAAATGTTAAGCTTCCTAAACTGTATGCAACTCTCTATCCTACGATAGTTCTCTAAGAAAACCCCACATAGTTTTGTATATGACGCAACTGCAAAGCAATGCCCATTAAGTTTGGAAAACAAATCTTGTTTATTTATTGATATATGGTATCTTTATGGGGTTAATGATTGATCTTGAAGTACTCCTGAAGCTCAGACATATTGCGCTTGTAATAAGGTTCACCTTCAAACCGTACTTCATGTACATTGGTCAAAGCAGCTTCGGCGCCACTGGGTGGTCCTGCACCACTTTGGTGCGGTAGCGGAATATGATAGAGGCAAGCAACAAATTTCATTTGGTAGTAAGCAAAATCTTTGCCTAGGCACAGTCGAGGACCACCGTTGAACGCGGTGAATTGTAGGCCGATTCGCTCATAAACGGCCATCTTTTTAGCCATCTCTCGGGTTGAACTCTCTGCAGTCCTTCCCCACATAGCTTCCATTCTTCCCATTGTATATATTGCATAGACCACTTTAGTTCCTTTTTCCAGCGCCAGTCCCATCTGGGAATGTATCATCCTCAAGAACCTAAAATATTAAAGGAGATCACAAATGGGGAAAATGAAAAAAAAAAAAAAAAAAAAAGCAAAAACTGAAAAAAGGAAGAAAAAGAGGATGACCTGTCACAAGCGAATATCCTTTTAACAAAGCATTGACAACAAGACGTCATTACTGCACAAATATGTCAAACGAACTATCAGTACTACTGGATCAATGGAGGCGGGCCATATGATATGAGCCTGATAATTTAATGTGCAGAACTATATTGTGATTAAAACATATTTAAAAGGAAAACTATTGACATCTCATTTTGGGCTTAGCAAAAGCGGAATGACTTTGCCTCGCCAAGAGAAAAACAAAATCCGAAGGGGCAATTTTATGATGCTGCACTTCAATTCAGGCGTGGTCGAATTCATAAAATCGCTCGATTTTGTGGATTTGTATAGAAATCCGGAAATCAACCGACTCTCCTGCTTTGGGGCATAAATCTGTAATCAAGATTGGCACACTCTTGCCAATACTTTAATAAATGTTGGATTAGTCTTCCGAGGATAATTTACCGAGGTTTGGCTTCAAGTCAACCTTGACATGTTTCTAGGAAGTCTAAAATCCATACGGACGCTGTATGACAACGTTTGGTAACCAACAATTTGACCACTAGGTAACTTTTCAAATGCACAATTAATCTAGAGTTTTAGATATATGCCTGGAGAATTTTAAAAACTGTCTGCGGCTCTTTCCTTTTTTCTCTTGTTAACACAACATATTGGCATACGGAGTTGCAAATAAGAAACATCCAATGCAGACGCAGAGTGACTTATTAAAAATAAAATAAAATTGGAGGTTGCAATTATCACAACGACAGAGAAAAGAAGAACCCAATAATAATAATAAATAAATAGAGGGCGTAAGGTGATGAATTTACCTCCTTGTGATCCACAGGCACTGAAGGGTACAATCGCAAGGCCTCTGAAATTGCAGCTTGCAAGTAGTCCATCTTCTTTATCTCCTCAGGCCTGAAGACGACGAGTAGGGACTCCCGGTGTCAAAATCTTGTCTCTCGTTGAGAATCCTGCAAATTTCAGAAAGAATTTTCTTCTCCATTGCTGGATGGGAATCAAGAAGCCAGAAAAACCAACAGCGCATGCACTGAAGAAGTATCTCTTCCTGCAAGAATGAAGTTAACACAAATATCCCGCAAAAACTTGTCTGAAAATGGCTGCCCCTGCCCATGTTCATCTTTCTGCCGCATAAACACCGTCAAGATATCTGATCTTTGCTGCTGCTCTTCTTCTCTTCTTCTTCTCCCCATCACCATCGTCGTCGTCGTCATAGCTTTGCCTGGCGATTTCTTTCTTTCTCTTCCTTATCACTTCTTCCGCAAACTCATCGACGCCTCCTATGGATCGTCTTAGCTTCTTTTCATTCCCCAAGTCAAAATACCTCATGGCTTTCCATATGCATGTTGGCATGATAAAACGCACGCAGCGCGCGCCTCTGTTGCATCCTCAAAGGCTCTAGCAAATGGTATTTGGGGCAAACCTGGTCCCAAACACCCGGGATCAACACCAAAAGCTATCATGCAAACGTTATCGAATGTCGTCGCAATAAAATATCCTGGAGATCAATGGACATGGAGTTGCTTGCTGCATTTTCTAGGATTGGCAAGAGCCTGGAATGGACGAGCTCAAGCAATGACTCTGTGGTCAATTTGCCTGAACTTAGTTGAGTGAAACTCAATGCTCGCTGCTTCCTTTGCCTTTGCCATAATCTCATCATCTGCATTAAATATCCCCTCACCGAGGAGATCACGAACTTGCTCTTGAAAGTATTTTCCTTTAGGAAAATTGAGAACTTGGTTTTGAGAAGATGCTCTATGTTTCTAGGATCCGCAGTCACCACACAATTTAGACTACTTAACCACGGACCCTTGAATTTAAAAGTTCCATTTTGACGGCAAAGCACATCCGTAATCCACTCGTAAGCATTGCCCCGGACACCGGACACCATGGACGGTAACATGCCTAGAATCGGCCACATGGGAAGGCCGCGTAACGATTCTTCTGCCTCAACGCAGATGGTATGTGATGAAGGCAGCAACAGCAACGAGAAGCTCCAAAATTTGTACGTCCCCAACAAGAAGATCCGCCCGGAAAACAAAGATTCCGGCGAAATCATTGACGGAGAAGTAAGAGAAGGTGGAAGAGATATTGCTGGGGAGTCGATCATGGTGTTGGAGATGACAGGAAACGGGAGTGTAATGCCTATATCTGTGTGTGTTAAAAATTGTATTGCAAATTGGTTAGTTATAAGTAGAGGGAGGTATGATCAGAGTTATATGGAATGGAATGAAATGACTAGACAGCAAGTAATTGTGTTGTGCTTGTGCGCTGCTTTTCTCTTTGCGTGCGGTTTTTAGGCCCAATTGGTAATGATTTGGTGAACTGAAATTGTCTGGGCTGTGGCTGTTCCTTGTTCTCCTGTTTTTCCTTTTAGTGTCGCTTGTTTATTTCAGGCTGTACCATGGCGGTTTTTTTTTTTGTTCGCTTGAACAAAATTGTTGACTCCAAACCTACACGAATGTCCGATTTGTTTAGCATTTGTGGTGAATCAAGGGTTAGTAATTAATAAAAGGAGACTTTTGAGACTTTGTTTATTACTATGAGAAAGAATTATGGCCGAGGAAGTGGGTGGCGACAGGTAACCTAAAGTGCAACTATTTTACGCCGCTTTTCCTTAAGTTCGTTTGTTAATACGCCTTAACAAGTTATCTACCATTAATCACATAAAAACCATTGGACAAAAAACCAAAAAAAAAAAAAGGGGGGGGGGGGGGGGGGAAAGGAAAAGGGCACATAAGAAGATGCATTAGCACACAAATTTAGGTGGGTAAGTAGCGGTGGATTTTGGTATGGTAAGCGACGGCCATGTCAGTCCATATATAATCGTGCCACGTGGGAGAAACCCAACTGTTGCCTCACCCTCCCTGTGCCACCTGGGACATGATGAATCCGATAAGGGATATGTACTTGAATTAAACAATAAGCATACAAGTCCTCTTGATGATCCAGCGTACAAAATCTTCAATCAAAATTATAACCTAGTGCCACTCCTTAGTATTAAAAATCAATTGTATATTGTCATCAGTTTAAAATATTCATTCTTAAGAATAGATGGAATGATTTATTAAATATAATTATAAATTAATTTTAAAAAAATTATTAAAAAATATATATTTTCTCTTTTTCTTCATTTTTGTAACAACTTATTATACATTATTATTAATTAAATGTTTAACTTCAAGTAATATCCATACAAAAAACAAGAGTGATCACTCTCAAAATTTTAAATTCTTTTAACTAGCTCACCTAATTTGGTGAGTTATGATTAAACTTCAATCACTAGTAAATTACACTTTATTTTCTTTAATTTTTTAATATTACATAATTAACTTCAAACATTTTTTAAACTTTTTAATTAAATCTAACTTGATTTTCTCTTATGTTTCTCAATTTTTACTAATTTTTCTTATATTTATGATTCATTAAAATTCTAACATGTTAAGAAATAAATACAAATTATAATTTTAATAATTAGATAAATTAAAATTTTTAATTTATTATTAATTCTATAATTAATTTATTTATATTTATAGATTAAATTTGACATTTAATAATATGTGATGACCACCTAAATATTAGATTTGTCAAAGTGATTGCACCTTTTTTTAGTGCATCGTCTTTTCATGTAATTTAATTTCTCAAATCATATTAATATTTCAATTTTGTACAAAACATGAATTTATATCTTTTTATAGGGTAAATTAAATTTCATATCCTAAATTTAAGAAGTAATTATAATTCACAGGTGTTAGTTAATATTAATGAAAATTGTGAAAAGACTATATTGTCCACACATATGAAAAGCAAAATTTTAGATTCTCATGAACCTTGAGCACCTATCACCACTCATTTCCTTTATGAAACTAAAAGCACTATTGTGGTAATTGCCACAATCCCCACTGTATTGAAACCACTCCTTCAATCTTTCTTTTAAAAACCCATTCAATTTCCTCTTTTTCTCCTTAAGACCCAATTCCCTTACCAACAAAACATAAGTATGATACATCTGCAATATGCTTGTAAATGTTGTGGACTTGTAGCTATACAATTATTATGATATAATTAATAAACCGATAGATTTAGGTTTCATGAATGCAAAATTAAGGAAACATTTATATGTTTCTCTTGGAAATTTTGTTATAAATGTGAGATTAACTTTTAACAATGCCTTGAAGTATAACTTTAAGGGCCATGAAGAATACATTCTCATTGTGTAATTACTTTTAAGATTTAAGGAATGGTTCCTTTTAAAATCCAACTATCGTCATGCATGTATGAATCTTCTACCAAGATTTAGATCTAGTTGATTTAGGGTAGAGATCACTCTATTCACCTATTTCTCTTTAGTACTCCCTCATATGTTTCACTCAATATCAGAAGTACACATAACTTTGTGCTATGATACCAATATAATGTGTCCAAAAATAAAAAACTTGCATATATGTGTGTTTAAGGAAATTTAAAGTAATAATTGTTTTGTTTAAGATAGTTTATGATTTGATGAAAAGAAAAACTAACAACTCCTTGTTTGATAAGAAGTTCACCACAAACTAGAAGAAATTAGTTGGATTTGTCACACTTTAAATAAAAGTGGAAAAGGTGATAAGAATCAGTTGTTAATTTGCCACTAGACAAAAAAATTATTTAGATAAAAATTAGGGTAAAATTTCTTGGTAGGGGAAAATGTGTTGAAAAGAGTTTCCTTAGAATAAGCTTAAATCATGAGGCTTTAATGAAAACATGAGGAGATGATAGAATAATTCAATCGATTGACTCAATCTATTAAAATAATGGTTGTGTAACAGCCCTTACTGCAGCATGAGTCTCATACACTAAGAGGGGTTATCCACGATGATGTGAGAGATGAAAATGAGCATAAAATATACGATGGTATGGAAGAACAACCTTAGCAAAGGAGATAACAATAGGATATGAGAAATAACATAAAAATGAATTACTATCATTGAAAGGAACAAGCTCACTTAAAAAGTATTTGGAATGGGTACAATAAGTAGAAAAGGTATTTAAGTTCCAAATTATATTGATGTAAACAAAAAAAACAAAAAGGAATACTTGCTGCTTTTGAATCCACAAATTATGCTAATTATGGTGAAAGAACTTAAAAATACAGTAAAGGAGAGAGAGATAGTGAAGAAGAGATCAAAATTTAGAGAGTTATAAAGAGATTAATGCAAAAACTTTGTGTTTTTGAATATTATAAGTAGGAATTATACATCAGGATGGAAATTCTTAGGTAAAGAGGTATTTATGTTAAAGATTATATTGAGGAATTTGAAATGCTGATGATGAAATATGAATTACAAAAACCATAAGAGCATACCATTATAAGTTTCTTAAGAGGGTCAAATAGAAATATTGTAAACACAATGAAGTTGTAATTTTTTGTATTTTTAAAGGATGTGATTAAGGTTGCTATTAAGGTGGATAGACAACATAAGTGTGCTACCCTTCTATGGTCTAATTCTAGTTAAAGTGCAAAACAAATGAAAAATAACAAGGACCTTTAATAAGTAACTAGTGGATTTGATTAAGGAAGAAGAGAAAATTAATTATCTTAAGCATCTAAAAAGGGTTTGAGACATTAAATGTTTTAAATGTCTTGACCATAGGAATATTGCTTTCAAGTGTCCAAATGAGCATTTCCTATAGGAGACAAGGGCAAACATACATAATTTAGAAAATTAAGTGAGTTAACTAGCTTCCATAATAGGCATATTGGTAGCTCAGGGTGAGGTAAATTACCTTTTAACCCCTAATAAATGTAAAAGAGAGTGTGAGTGCTATATCATCAATGCATGGAAAATAGCCAAAGGACCACATTAGAAAATACCTACTATGGTGATGCGGAAAACCCCAAAAGAGACGTGACTTAGGGACCCAACGCACACAAGAAATCAAAGATGAACCAGGAAAGCTGAACCAGAGTTAAATAACACAAACCCTAGACCCAACATTTGAAGGAACACGAACCTAGGGTATTCAAGAAGGATATGGACGCCACACTCCAAAACATAAAGGAATTAGAAGTGATGAGTCGATTGAAACCTTACAAGAAGAAGTACCTATTGATAAGTTCTTTAGTTCTCAAAAGAACCGAGGGAGAAACCTTTACATTCTATTTCACTTAAAGTTGTATATCCTTTAGAACTTAGAAGGGGTGCCTATTTATAAACAAAGATAGCAATCCTAAAGAGGCATAAATTCCTACTTAGGACAAATTCCTTTTGACAAATATCTAACAATGGAAAAATTTCGCAATAGAAAATAAACTCTTATTTAGGAGTGAGTGCTATTACTTATTACGGGCCATTAAGTACTCTAATCATATTAATTAGGCCTCTTCTCTTTGTTTAACTTGAATTCGCACCATTTGAAGCTTGATTGGTCTGAATATCCTTAATAAGCCTATTTAGTGCTTCTTTAATTGTTTTGGCTCTAGCTCGTGTTATTGGGCCTTCTAGAATGTGAAATGGACCTCTTGCATCCATTGAAGTTCTAACTTGTGTTATTGGACTTTTTGCATCCATTGGAGCATTCTAGTCATCATCTCTACGATTTTCATCATTAGCTTGTGTTATTGGACCTCTTGCATCCATTGGAACTTTCCAGCCATCATCTCTATGGTTCTCATCATATGGCCATTAAGGAGGAGGTAGAGATTTATTTGTACAAGGTAATGATTAATTTAAGAATTACAAGAAAGTGAAAATAAGGTAGCATTAGAAGGAGCAAAAAATGAGTGTTTGGAGGGAGATAATGCAAAGTATACTCATAAGGGAGAATTGTTTATGATTTGACGTGCTTTGAATTTACAAGCAAAGATGGATGATGAACACATGACAACATCCTACATATTAGGTGTACCATTGATAAAAAAGTGTATGAAATGATTTTAGATGGAGGAGGCTATATCAATGTTGCTTCCCCCATCTTGGTGGAAAAGTTGAACTTAGCAACAACAAAAAACCTATACCTATATAAGGTACAATGGTTGAATTATAATGAAAAAGTAAAGGTTACACAACAAACTTTGGTGCCATTTATGATTGAAAAATCATACAATGATAAGGTAATATTTGATGTGGTTCCAATGAGTGCAAACCATTTACTTTTGGAGAGACCATGGTGATATGATAGGAGGGGGTGTACATCGTGGATTCAAAAACACCTATTATTTTGTTAAAAATGGGAAAAACATAGTCTTAACACCTTTTAGTCCACAATAAGTGCAAAGAAACCAACTTTTGGTTGAAAAAGGAAGGAAAGAAAGCTTGTTTGTGAGCAAAAGAGAAGTAAAGCTAGTCTTGTCCATTTTTAGCCCAATTTTAATACTAGTAGTGAAGGAATTGATGCCAAATAAGAAAACTTCCTTTCCACCACAAATTAAGAAGATTTTAAAAGAATTTGCTAATATATTTTTAGGAAATTTACTATAAGAGTTACCACCAATTAGAGAAATTAAACATCAAATTGATATCATGTTTAAGGCTACGTGATGCAGGACGAAAGTGTGGAAACATTAGATGATATCAAGTAAGGTGAATCAAAGCTTTGATACTACTCGATGTGAGATAGAAGCATGAAAAATAGATAACAAAAGTTTAACACTTAATCAAATCTTTTAAAAGGAATTTCTGGAATCCATAAAAAATAAAATATCTCACAAGAAAAAATTCTAAATTTTTATAATTTTCAGAATGTAAGATGTAAGATGTTTTAGTCCTTAGCCTTACATAAATATTTATAACTTAAAACCATCTAACTAATTGGGAAATACTACTTTAATCTAAATGAGAAAATATTCTAAAATATCTAAATCATTCATATATCTTTTCCAAATAGTTTTCTAAAATTCTTAACTAGAATAAAATGTTACAAAATAATTAAATAAATTACAAAAAACAAATTTATAGAATAATAACGAAATAATTTTCATGACATGTCCTACATCAAACCCTGACACTTAAAAGAAACTCGCTTTTAAGTTAATAATGAGAAATTGATATGTTCCAAACCAGAGGAACAAACACTTTGAATAAATTAATGTCTTTAATATGAACCAACAACTTTTTTTGTGAATCATTATGTGAGCAACGACATTGTTGAACCCATCTTTAATGACTAATGTCAGATTTGTTATCAATAACATCTCATATAGTTGTCTTTATTGATTTGATATTATGAATGTCATTAAGATGCAAAAATGTCATTGGTCAAAACTATTGATAACAGGTCAATTCTTAAGTCAAGGAGTCAATATTAACTGTTGACCCTAAATTTTAGGAGTCAATGTTGACCATTGACTCTAAATTTTATGAATAAAATCTAACTGTTAATTGTAGGGCAACCTTTGAGAATTAATACTAACCATTAATGATTGTGTAACCTTAAAACTTAAAACTTATAAATACATTCATGCATCTTTAAAAAAAAAAAAAACAGAAGGCTGTAGAAAAATTAGTGAGAATGGTAAAAAGAGTAACCAACTAAGGAGAGATTCAATGGTAAGGAGAGGTGCAACCAACAAAAGAGGCAGCCACCAAAGAGAGAGGGTGTGTGTACTGAATGATAAACCAAAGAAAAGGAATCAAAGATGAACCAGGAAAGTTAAACCAGAGTTAAATGACACAAACCCTAGACCCAACATTCGAAGGAACACGAACCTAGGGTATCTAAGAAGGATATGGACGCCACACTCCAGAACAGAAAGGAATTGAGAGTGATAAGTCGATTAGAACGCCACAAGAAGAAGTACCTCTTGATAAATTATTTAGTTCTCAAAAGAACCGAGGGAGAAAACCCTTACTGTCTATTTTCACTCAAAGTTGTATATCTTTCAGAGCTTACAAGGGGTGTCTATTTATAGGCAAAGATAGCAATCCTAAAAAGACACAAATTCCTACTCAGGACAAATCCTTATTTTGAAAAATTTCTAACAATGGAAAAATTTCACAATAGAGAATAAACTCATTTGAATAATAGCATGCAAAAGAGTAGAAAAAGTTAGATTAACCATCTCAGTTTGCCCATCAGTTTGTGGATGACAAGTGGTTGAAAATAATATCTTAGTACCTAACTTACCCCACAAAGTCTTTCAGAAGTAGCTTAAGAACTTTGTATCTCGATCTGAAACAATGCTTCGTGGCATGCCATGCAAACATACTACTTCTTTAAAGAATAAGTCAGCCATATTGTTTACGTCATCACTTTTATGGCATGGGATGAAGTGTGCCATTTTTTAAAATCTATCAACAACAACGAATACAGAGTCTATACCCCTTTTTGTTCATGCAATCCTAGTACAAAGTTCATAGATAAATCAACTCGAGGATGGCTAGGTATGGGCAAAGGGGTATACAAACCATGGGGCAAAACTCTAGATTTCGCGTGTTTGCATGTTATGCATTTCTCACATATCCTCTCAACATCTCATTTCATGCGTGACCAAAAGAAATTTTCATTTAGGACATCTAGGGTTTTCCTAACACCGAAATGACCCATTAGACCTCCCTCATGAGCTTCTCTTACAACCAACTCCCTCAAAGAACTCATAGGCATGCATAAACGATTTTCCCTAAATAAGAAACCCTTATGCCTATAAAACTTCTCAAAGGCTAACGTCTCACATGCTCCATCACGTTAGCAAAGTCAGGATCATTCACATATAAATCCTTAATATGTTCAAATCCTAATAAGTTTGCAGTAAGTGTAGATATAAGGGTATACCTGCGAGATAATGCATCAACTACGACATTTTCCATACCTTGTTGATATTTGATGATGTAGGGGAAAGTCTCAATGAATTCAATCCACCTGACATATCTTTTGTTCGACTTTCCTTGTCCCTTCAAGTGCTTCAAAGATTCATGGTCAGTATGGATGACAAACTCCTTAGGCCAAAGGTAATGTTGCCATGTCTCCGAAGCTTGCACCAATGCGTACAACTCCTTATCATAGGTAGGATAATTAAGGCTTTCTCCACTTAAATTTTCACTAAAAAAAGAAATTGGGCGCTTTTCTTGTATCAAACCGGCTCCAATTCCAATACCTGAAGCATCACACTCAATTTCAAAAGCATTTGCAAAGTTAGGTAAAGTAAGTAAGGGTGCATAACTTATTTTTTCCTTGATGCAATTAAAAGTCTTGTCTTGGTTAGTACCCCACTTAGAACTTATGTTCTTTTTGATAAACTCCGTGAGTGGCACAACAATGGTGATAGAGTCCTTAATAAAGCGTCTATAGAAACTACCTAAACCATGAAAGCTACGCACATCACTAACTGACTTAGGTGTAGGCCAATCACGAATTGCCTTAACTTTTTTCTGATCAACCTCAACACCTTTATCACTGACAATATAGCCAAGAAATGTGATTTGATTAGTACAAAAGGAACATTTATGTAAGTTAGCATACAATTTCTCAGAACATAAAACACTTACAATGGAACGTAAATGCTGCAGATGCTCTTTTAGGGTTTTACTATAGACCAAAATATCATCAAAATATACAACTACAAATTTACCAATGAATAGACGCAAAACATCATTCATTAGTCGCATAAAAGTACTTGGTGCATTGGTGAGACCATATGGCATAACAAGCCATTTATACAAACCGTACTTAGTTTTGAAAGTTGTTTTCCAGTCATCTCCCTCTCTCATCCTAATTTGATGATATCCACTTTTCGAATCAATCTTAGAAAAGACACATGAACCATGCAATTCATCCAACATGTCATCTAATCTAGGTATAGGGTGACGATACTTTACAATGATTTTGTTGATTGCTCGACAATCAACGCACACCCTCTAAGTCCCATCCTTTTTGGGTACAAGTAGGACAGGAACAACACATGGACTCATACTTTCCCTCATATGTCCTTTGGAAATAAGCTCCTCAACCTGCCTTTGAAGCTCTTTTATCTCTTCAGGATTACTCTTATATGCTGGCCTGTTAGGGATGGATGCACCCGGGATGAAATCAATTTGATGCTCAATTCCTCTATTAGGTGGCAATTCACTTGGAACATCATCAGGGAATACATCTTCAAATTCCTGTAATAGAGCAACAACAACACTAGGCAAAGATGGGTCATATTTGTTAGTGTTAAAATAAGCCTCCTTGTACAAAAATAGGATCACAAACTGATTGGTATAGAATGCTCTTTTGACATCGCTTTGTTTTGCATAGAAACTCTCTTTTCTTCACCTTTTCTTGTGTACCCACATTTTTTTCTCTCTTTTCTCTTTTATCATTCTCTTTTTTTGGTTTACTCTCATTTTTAATCCTTAATTGATCCTCATAAACTTGTTGAGGTGATAAGGGTACAAGAGTGATGAGTTTTTCATTCATTACAAAAAAATATCGATTCTTGAAGTCGTCATGCATAACTCATCTGTCAAATTGCCATGGTCTTCTTAGGTACAACATTATATAAAACTTCATTGTGGTACCTTCCGATAGAAAATGAGATAAGAACTTGTTCATTCACGTTGACTTCACCATTCTCATTCAACCACTGAAGTTTATATGGCCTAGGATGCTTCATAGCATGTAAATTCAGCTTCTTAACCATAGTTTTACTAGCAACATTAGTGCAATTCCCACCATCAATAATCATATCACATACCTTATCCTTGATCAGACACCTTGTTTGAAAGATATTATCTCGTTGCACCTCATTTTCTTCCTTTACTTGCATATTCAATACTCGCCTTGTAACAAGAGCTACACCATTAACTGGATACTCCTCTCCATCACTTTCAGCCTTTGATGATGACACAGAATCATCATCTAATTTACTTTTAGTTTCCATATCTCCATTACTTCTCAAGATCATTGCACGCTTATTTGGACATTGAGATGTAATGTGACCCATTTAGTACTTCTTTAATTGTTTTGGCTCTAGCTCGTGTTATTGGGCCTTCTGGAATGTGAAATGGACCTTTTGCATCCATTGGAGCTTTCCATCAATCATCTCTACAGTTCACATCATTAGCTTGTGTTATTTGATCTCTTGTATCCATTGGAGCTTTCCAGTTATCATCGTTATGGTTCTCATCAAATTACTAGAAGGGCAGCTATTTATTGCAAGCAATACCTCTACTGATTTAGCTTGGCTAGTGGATAGTGGATGCACAAATCACATGTCCCTAACCCTGATGTTTTTAGATCCTTGGATCATTCCTGTACTTCCAAAATGAAGATAGGAAATGGTCAGTTTCTCCAAGTCAAAGGGAAAGGCATAACAAAGATGAACATAATAGCAGGTACCAAACTGCTCTCTAATGTATTATATGTCCCTAACATTAATCAAAACCTCTTAAGTGTTAGTCAACTACTTGGGAGAGGATGTACTCTTACCTTAAAGGATAGGAAATGTGTCATTTATGGTCCTAATGACTATGTTATTACCTATGTTCCCATGAAAGGGAAGCGTTTCCATTTAAGTTGGTTAACAACTCTTTATGAGGCTTAACCTACCTTGATTGATGAATCAGTTTTATGGAATAAGAGACTTGGACATTTCCATTACTATGGTATTCAAACCTTGACTAAGAAGGCCCTTTCCATCAATATTTCTGAAATTTATGTTCTTAATGGCTTATGTGATGTATGTCAATATGATAAGCAGACCAAACTACCCTTTACAACAAACAAACCATGGAAAGCCAAGGAGAAACTCCAACTAATCCATATTAACTTATGTGGACTTATGTCTTCACTATCCTTGAATGAGAATAAATTCTTTCTCATCTTTATAGATGATTTCACTATATTCTGTTAGGTCTATTTCTTAAAGTACAAAATTGAAATTCTCTTAATCTTTAAAAGGTTTAAGACTTGGATTGAAAATCAATTAAGTCTCAAATTGAAAGCCATTAGATTTGATAATGGCTATGAGTTCACTTTAGAGACCTTCAAAACTTTATGTTCTAGTGTTGGGATTCAACAACAATTTTCTGCTCTATATACTCCATAACAAAATGGAGTAAGTGAAAGGAAAAACAGGAACATCATGTCAATGACAAGATGTATGCTAACAAAAAAGAAACTTCCCAAAATTTTTTAGGCAGAAACTGTGGTAACTTCAATATATCTTCTAAACAGATTACCTAACAAAGCTCTTGTTGATCAAACACCTTTTAAGGCCTGGTTTTAACACAATCCCTCCTTGCATCATCTCAGGATCATTGGCTGTTTGTGCTTTGTTTATATACCTAGTCAAAAGAAGGGCAAGTTAAATTCAAGAGCTACTACTACAATCTTTATTGGATATTGCGAGACAACTTGCAATTATGAGGTGTATGTCATTCATTCTGCCAAAGTCTTAATTTCCAAACATATTAATTTTAGTGAGAATCAGCACTACAACTAAGACAAAGCTGAAATTGAGACAACTTAGATTCATCTTGAGGAATCTCCAAGCAATTTGAATCCAGACAGTGAAGCCTCATATAAGGATGATGATGATTTCCTAATCTGAGGAACCAAAAAGCTCTTTAATTTATATGAAAGGGCTTATCAAGCTATCTTAGATACTTCTAACTATGAGGAAGCCTTAAGTAATCCTAAGGCTATGATGGAGGAACTACAAGCAATTGAAATAAATGAGACATGGACTCTAGTCTCCAAACCAGAAGGAAAATTTGTCATTGGAGTAAAATGGATCATCAAAGTTAAATATCATTTTGATGTTAAAGTTAGCAAACTCAAGGTAAAATTGGTAGTTAAAGGATACTCACAACAATTTAGAGTGGATTCTTGTGAGACCTTTGCTCTAGTAGTTGGAATGGACACTGTCAAGTTGCTTATAATTGTTGTAGCACATAAGGGTTTCCTGACACACCATCTTGATGTGAAATCTACTTTCCTCAATAGTAAGCTATAGGAATAAATTCTAGTGGAGCAACCTCCTAGATTCATTAAGCCTGGACAAGAAAACATGGTTTATTTATTGAGAAAGACTTTGTATGGCTTAAACCTTAAGGGCCTGGTATAGTAGAATTAATGAGAATCTACTGGAACTTGGCTTTAACAGAAGCCAATATAAACCTACCTTGTACATTAAGTCACAAGAAGATCAAGTTATGTATGTCTTACTCTATGTTAATGACTTGTTGATTATTAATAGCTATCCTAAACTAGTTTATCAATTTAAAGTTGAGATGAATCTAGTTTTTGATATGACAGAACTAGAAGTTATGTCTTACTTCCTTGGTTTAAAATTGTAACAATCAAGGCACAAAATTTTTCTATACCAAACCAAGTATTCTAGGGAGGTCTTTAGAAAGTTTAATATACATGACTGCAAAAGTATAACAACACCTTTGGCAGTTAGTGAAAGACTTCAAAAGGACAATGGAGCTAGGAAAATTGATGCTTCCACATATAAAAGTCTTATTGGTTGCTTGTTGCATCTATCTATCACAAGGCCAAACATCATGTATGTTGCAAGTCTTCACTCCATATTTATGCACTCCCTAAGTGAATTACACTATAAAGCTGCAAAAAGGGTCCTGAGGTACATTTAAGGAACATTAAATCTTAGGATTATGTATTCCAATTCTTCATAATTGAAGTTAGTTACCTATACAGATTGTGATTGGGATGGTTCTAAAGAGGACATTAAAAGCACTTTAGGGCATGCATTTACTCTTAGAGGTGACTTCTTTTGTTGGAACTTAAAGAAGTAGTCCACTGTAGCTCAATATCAATAGCTGAGGCTGAGTACATTACAACCTACTTCAGCTATAAACCAAACCATTTGGCTCAAGAAGCTGCTACTTGACCTGGATTTAAAGTAATTTGGTGTAACTCCAATTTATTGTGATAATCAATCCTCAATTGCAATTTCAACGAATCTTGTTCTTTATAGAAAAACCAAACACTTCAAAATCATATTACATTTTATTAGAGAAGTGTAACAAAGCAATGAAATGGAATTGATTTATTACAGCACTACTGAATAGCTTGTTAATATATTCACCAAGTGCTTACCTAACCAGAGATTTGAAACCTTAAGGTGTAAACTTGGGTTTCAATCCTACAGCGCCATGGTGGAGTTAGCAAAGCAACTCACTATTGTGTTGTAGGATTGCATCCACTATCAATGGATTATATTATTGGATTAAATGGCAAGTAAGGTGATGAGGCTCCTATACTACATGCTTGTTCTTTTGTCTTTTTGAATTAGTTGCTCCCGCAATTGCTTACAAATGAAGTAAGTGATCATAGGAAGCATTTTTTGGACTCATACAACTTAAGTTAGACATTAGCTAAATCCCTTTGTTTTGAATTTCAAATTAAGTAAAAGTAAGGGTTAAATCACCTTTTTGGAATCCCAAAGTTTTAATTTAAATTATTTTGAATGTAATTCAAATTTGTAATAATTTTTATATTCAAATCTACATATATAATGAAAATTAAAAAAGGTAATAAAGGAGAGTTGTATCCAAATTAACTAGAAAGTATGCTTTGCTTTTATACTTTGTCTTCTCCCTCATTCTGCTCAACTCTAGTTTGTCATACTTTAAGAAAGCTTTTGCTAAATTAATCTCTTGCCCTTGATTAAACTTCACTCCATATTTTCCCTTTCCTTCTCATGTATAATCATAAAAACCAGCTTAAATCCCTTATTTCCAAGATAAATTAACAATCAAAGTTGCATTCTACTGTATCCTTACCAACAACTAATTGTTTATTGGATCAATGACCTCAATGGATGCTAATCCAAGGAAAGGAAAGTACTAGCAAGTGACATCCATCTTAATAGTGCCACTTTGCCTGCACAGATTAGTGAATATACTGTTTTATCCGGAATTAACCAATTCTTAGTTCTTGATAATGATCTTGCTATTATTTAGAAATTGGAGACACTCCTCAACTTCAAAAGCATCAAACAAAGGCTTGTCATTTTAATTATAAATTAAATTGATTATGTTATCAAATAGCATAATTAGGTGATGAATAAGGAATGTTTTGCTGATAGGAAGCATAAGCTATTTGTTGATTTGTTATCTCTCATTCATAGTTTTAGCACTTTAGACAAAAATGGTAAATGTGACAATTAGGGCATGCAGATTCATTTCCTTTGGGAAGTATCATTGGAATGGTGTCATTACATTGAGCATATAGTAGCCTAGATTTAATGCTAAAAGATCATTTCTAGAATCAAGACAACTCTAGCCCTTTTTTTTTTTTAAGATAGAAAAGTAATTCCAAAAACAAGCTAAAAGTCATTGAGCATTTCAAAATTTCAAAAGTATTAGAGAGAGAATGCATTATACTTATGTATGCATAAGTACTTATTGCTCTATTATTTGTGCAAAGGTGTAACGTCATGTTATATTCCAATAGGTGGTTACTAATTAAAAATAGATCATGGGATATTAGGACTAAGACTTAAGAATCCTCTGGTTTCTTGATACCATTAGTGTGAATGAAACTATTAAACTTTTATTAAACCTTATAGCCTCAACTATTTCAGCCCACATTAGGATTGGCAGTAAGCTATCAGTATCTCCTTAGGACTACATTGAGGCCTTTGAATCTAATTCTAGCCTATGAAGCATAACATATTTCCTTGTCTAAACACCAACTTTTTTACATTTTTCCTCTACAACCCCTTTTCAGCTTCCTTGAAATTGAAACTTTTAGTGAAGGCACTGGATGCCTAAGCACATTACGAAATGGTCTTCCTAACCAATCTTCCATTTGGTGATACCTAAAACAAAAAAGGTATATTAAAGTTAGTTTAATCCACATATATGCTCTAAATGAAATATCTCAGGTTTGCAAGTCTTGTAGGGCAGTGTGAAGAACCCACATGTGGTATCCTTTTTTTGACAATTTTAGGCTTTTTGTTGTAAATGTCTTAATAAGAAGTAGTCCTACTCCAATTACATTTACATTTGGGTAAATGTAGCTCATTTTATCCCTAGCTGATGTCATAAACATGAATGTTGCGTGGCCAAGCCCTACAAGTTTGGTTGATAGGATCAAGTCATAGTACTTATTCTGCCAGCACAAAAGGTAGGCTCCCTTACAATCTAACGCAAATTGTTAATTCCTACAAATTAGAAATATGTAAAAAAAAATACTACTTCCCTACAATTTTCCTAATTCCTCCTTAAAGTTCTTCAACCAAACCAATTTCTTCTTTGCTTCAATGATGACAACATAATTAGTTTTAATAGTTGACAAAGCCACAATCCTTTATAGTTGAAATACCCAATTCACAGCAATGCCACCCAAACTATATACATAATCTATTATGCTTCTTCTACTATCAATGTCTCCCCCCAAGATATGCATCAACAAAGTCTCACAAGTTCATATTACTCTTCTTAAAACATAATGTTACATCTATACTACCTTTTAAATAGCAAAAAATCCACTTGATAGCCTACCTAGTTATAGCTCCCACTACATAAGCTATATTAGGTTTGGTATAAACTATAACATAAATAAGACTACCAACAATTAAGACATAAGAAATTCTTGACATGTATTTACCTTCCATATCTATTATTGGCAACTATTCTTTTGAAAGCCTAAAGTGATTTGCCAAATGATCACCAACTAACTTTGCTTTCTACATCTTAAATTGGTTCAATAGTTTTTCAATAAGTAACATGTGATAGTTTTGAAGTATCAGCCTCTTTATCCCTGATAATTCTTATCTCAATAATTCACTTTGCAATTCTGAGATCTTTCATTACAAATTCATTTGACAATTTCTACTTCAAGTTATTAATTTCTTAAATGCTAGAACCTACAATAAGCATATCATTTACATACAAGAGCAAATTAACATAGCAAAAGTCAACTTTTTAAAAATAACAAAAATGATCCATGTCACATTCTTGACATTGTGATTGGACATAAAGGTATCAAACTTCTTATACCATGACTTGTGAGCTTGTTTTAAACCGCACAAACTTTTATTAAGCTTGCACACAAGATTTTTCTTTACGGAATTGAAAAACCTTCCTATGGCATTATGTAAATATTTTTCTCTTAACCACCATAAAGAAAGTTTTTTTTGTTTACATCAAGTTGTTCTAAATGCAAATTTTTGGATGCAACAATACTCAATACTAACCAAATTTTTTATGTTTTCACAACTAAACAAATAATTTTAATATAGTCAATGTCTTTTTTCTGTTAAAATCACTTCACAACAACCCTTACCTTATATTTCTTACTTCCATTATGTTCTTCTTTGACTTAGATCTACTTGTTATTTAGTGACTTTTTTGCCTTTTGGTAATTAAGTTAACTTCCATGTATGATTTTTTTTGTAATGAACTCATTTCTTCTTCCATAGCTAACTTCCAATTGGTAGAATCTTCAACTTATATTGCTTCATCAAAGCATTTTGGCTCACTTTTTCTAATTAACAATAAATAATACAAGGAATGAGGGAACCGTTGTGGAGGCTTAGATATTCTACCATATTTCGTCATTTGTGCCACTAGTATAAAAGGCTATGACTTTATTAAGATAATTTCAAAGTTTTTTGACACTCTTTTGCTCACATCATTCCATGAAATTTTATCTAACTCAGTATATCTTCCTTTTATGGCATGTTTCTCTACATTATCAGATTTTGCAACATGTTTGTTTTTTATAGACAATAATTTCATTAAATATGACATCTTTACTTTTAATGATTTTTCTATCTCGATCATCCCTAAGATAATATATGAATTCATCAATTTCATACCTAATGAAAAAAAATACTTGTGGGGACTTCAATGGGTTAGTTCATTCTTTATTTCTAAAACAAATCATAGGGTACAAAGTGTTCCTAGATAATTAAACTCAAAAGTATGAAATGCAGGAATCTTGATGGAAACATATAAAGGCATTGCAGATTCTTTGTTAAAGCTTAAATTCCTCAACACCAACCTCGTAAATGATATCTTATATTTTACTATCTAGAAAGACCCATGTAAATGATATCTTATCTAGGAAGAATATTTTTGTTCTTTAATTAGTTCATAATTCTTAGAAGAGTAAGACCTTAATTGGACCGCTTCTCCTCACGGTTTCGACTCAAATTAGAACCATGATTAGATATAATAGTAAATTAATGTCTCATTTTCTACTTTAGTGTTAAAAAATGACCTTGATGTGAAAAATGGATGATGGAACTAATGTTGGTGTACTAAAGGAGACTTACCCAAAATTTTTTAGGAAGCAAGTGAGGAAAAAATATCCTAGAAATTTGGCTCACTGACTTGAATGACTTTAAGATCTTTAATTTCCACATGACATGGACAGAAGAATAGACCACATGTCTAACATTACTTAATGTATATAAAGATATTACATTAGAAAAGTCAATTTTGTAATGTCATAGTTAGCAACACATGTCATGTAATGAAAGGTAGACCAAACAACTTTCACAATATGACAACAAAAAAATCATTGCTATACAAAATAAGAATCATATGAGAAAAAAAGTCTTTGTATCTAATTTGTTAACATCCCATTACTATCCATAAAATCTTTGTATCATGAGTTGCTTCCTAATTGATCAAAAAAGAGTCAATTTTGTAATGGCAGAGTCAACTACTTTTAATTTAATAAATTAAACCTCCTTCAAATGCTTATAATATTTGAGTTTGAAAAAATTATTCGTTTATATCTAATTTGGTCGAATAGAGAGAATGAACCTTTCCCATAACAAATTAAGTAGAAAAATGCCTTGATTAGTTTACACTTTCTTTCATATTTTTGTGTGGCTTACAACAACTTACTAGGTAGAATATTGGACACAAAGGGCAATTTACCACATTCGATGACAAAACCTATAAAGGAAATCCATTTCTTTGTGAACCTATATTAGATACAAGTTGTTGACCTAATATACAAAAATTGACACCATCTTCTAATGCAAGTGAAGAAAAATGACATGACATCGCTCATCTTATATCCTTCTCAGTAAGTTTCACAATAACCTACCTTATATTTATGTTCATGTTCAAAACAAACAAAAGGAAATGGGAAAGGGAATTTCATGTTGAGGTGGTTCATGTTCATTGAGAATTTTATAAAAGAATGTCATTTCTTGTTTTTTATACCATTCCCAAATTATTTGCTAAATTATGTAAAAATCATATTTTACCTGATTATTTTACTAGATAACATACTTATATGGTAGTCATATTTTAATTGGCAATACTGAGCATGTAGTTCTTGAGTTTACCTATTATCTTTGTATTGTTGTTTTATTGGGTGTCATGATTTTATGAACATTGAAAAGACACAACTGCTAAAAGCAATAGTTAGAATAATTATTGATATTGCTAGTATACCTACTGTCTTTGTATATTGTGAATAGTTAGTATAATGTCATGAAAGACTCCTAAAAGCACCAATTAAAAGACACATTGCATAATTTAACAACATAACTAGATAACTTTTAACTCCTTATGTAGAGGACAAGGATCTTGTCTCCCTTCAGTAATTTCCTTTTAAGAGAGAGAATAGAGCCAACCATTCCTCCATTTGAAATGCAACATTAGAATTCTTATTTTAATCTAGAGATTCACACCTTTTATTTTAAATATAACAAAAAAATTATTAATCAAAAATAAAAAATGGTGAAAAGATATATCTTCCATTTTATTTTAGAAAATTTTTTATATATTTTTTAAAAAATATTATTTTAAAAATTAACAAAATGAAAAAAGAAAGACAAAAATATTATTTTGCTCTAATTTCCTGCAACAACACTGCCATTACAAAATTTAACAAAACAAATAATTCATTCTTATAATTCAACTCAAAAATGAATTTTGTTCTTTATAAATTAAAGGCAATTTAATCTTTTAACAATGCAAACAATAACATTGTAGTAATTAGTTTAAATTTTTCTTAACATATGTTTAGCAAAGGCGATTATAATTGTTATTAGATCAAACTTCAGTATGAATTTTGTTATATTTTAAAATATAGGATGTGAATTGTTACCTAAAGCAAACTAGGGTATTCTAAATTAATTTTTCTCATATTTAAAATATAAAATATATTAAAAATAGCATTATTATATTTGTAGTTAAATAAATTAATTTAAAAGAAATCATAATGTTAAGAATATATGTTTTATTTTAAATGTTTGAAAATAGGAAAAATAATTTAGCTTACAAATTATAAGAAAAATATTTTATGTGGATTGATAAAGATAAGATAAAAAAAATTGGCATTATAAAATTTTTATAGATCATATTTTTATCCATTATAGAAAATTATTTTTTATCTTTATTTTTAAATTGAGAAGGGAAAAAAAATATTTTTTTTAGGGAGGACAACAACTATTTTTTAGTGAAAGAAAAAGTTCTCTAGTAGAATAACCTTATGATTTCATGCAAATCTTAAAATTTTCTAAATTCCAATGAGTGCACTAGGATTTTAGTGGATCTGTCATTAAAGGAAGGTAGGATTTAGACCTTATTCTACCTTTAAAACCAATGAAAAAATAATTACTAAGAAAAAGACCATAAATTTTACCTTTTTTTCCCAATAATTACATCTTCAATTTTGTTTTCTTTCACAAAAGTTTCATTTTGTTACACTTATAATTATTTTCATTAATTTATAATTATTTACCTTATATTTATCTATAGTAATTTTTTTAGATTTAATTGCTATTGTAAATCTTATATTCATGATTAAGGAATGACTTTTAGTTATATGAATATACAAAGTTGAAGAAACTAAATGTAGTAATAATAAATGAATTTCTAGGTGTAATAAAAAAGTAAACAAAATATTTTGTGTTGAATTAAATAAAAAATTTAGAAAATGTAAAATAAGATTAAAATTTTTAATTAAGGATTCTACTTTTGAAATAATTAAGTATTATGATATATTGGATTGTACTTTGCAACAATTAAGGATTTTTCTTTTGAAATAATTGAGGATTGTTCAGTGAAAAAAAAAGATAAAAATGAAGTTATATATCGTCAACTCCTATGCTGGCACCTTTTTTTTTAGTATGATTAAGAAATGTGTCTTTTCTCTCCATGATTTAGTAGTTGAAATTAAAATAAAACATATATTACCATCCCCTTTCTTGTCCATTGCAAATATGTATTTTGGTTCCAAAAGTCCAAACCTCCTCTAAATTCAATAGAGTTGGAACAATTAATAGCTTAATTCATTCATGATCAACAAATAGCCATTATCCACTTTTGAACCAATTGATTTAACACTTGCAATTATAAATATACATGACAAATGTGTCATATAATTGATAACCTTGCAATAAAAAAAAAATATTATGGCAAAAATATGGTTTTGCCTTTTCCACCTACATAACACAATGTTAATAAAAAAGAACACAAGTGCATAATGCGTGACCTAACACAACAAGAAATTAAGGCTTAATGTGGGAACTTGTTAATGAATGGTGAGTGATAAGTTACTGATAATTGCTACAATATCACTATAACAAATTACCAATAACGAAGACAAAAGATACTCGTGGGGAGCTTTGCTCGATTCCCCCTTACCACTAGTTTAGCCTTTGTAACACTTAAATTGATTTAAAGTTTCATCACCTTAATCATCCTTAAGATATTAAAGTCACCACCAAAGTGTGGTTTGAACACCTTAATCACTAATTAAAAGAACTTTATTGTCCTTTGAACTAGCAGGATTCAATATGTTTTACTAGGATCTTTGGAGTTTAAGAGCATGGTTACACTTGATAGAAGTCAAGACTAACATAGATGCCCATTGTGGATAATGGTACTGCTACTTTAACATTGATTATATTTTTATACTTTGTCCCACTTTAATGTGTTATTTGTTTATCTTTCTTTATCACAAGTAGTTTAAGGAGTTTTTTTCATAGGTGCATACTATGGTTTTGGAAATGTTGATGGATAAGAAGTGAGATTAGAGTTTAAGAAAATATATGAGATATTTTTAACTAAGACCTATTACATTTGGGTAATTTTCAAAATTTCTAAGATATTTTTTACGATGATCCCTTATATCAAAGAAATTTTTGAAAAGATAACTTGAAATTTTAAACATTTATTTGAAGTTTATTATTATTATTATTATCATCTTCATTAGTTGGAAAAAGAAAATTTTGAGACACCTTAAAAAAATTCAAAGTTAGAGTTACACCAAAATTTAGTTATAGAATTTCAAATGAAAAGATTTTTTTTTTCCTTTTTAGTTAAAAAAAAGTGGTTAAAGCAAGTTAGGTGGTCAAAGTCAAGCAATAAACCCATAAAAGTTGTTAAAATTAGTCAAAATCATTCCACAAAGTCGTCAAACCCATTCAACACTAGAAAAATTAAATAAATGGTTATAGTGAGGGTTCGATCTAAAATTAAGATGTTTTCGAACAAGTTAGTGTTATTGGACTTCAATTTGGGTAAAGTCTAAGGGTAAGAAATGTACCAAATTAAGTTAACCTAGTTTGATTAAGTTGAACCAAGTCATCTTGGGTTTGACGAAGTTTGATTAAGTCAACTTGGGTTTAACTAATTTTGATCGAGTTGGTTTAATTTGATTGAATTTGACTCACCACTTATTTTTTTCTTTTTGACTTATTGATGCCCTCTTTATGTTTATTTCATTCATTTTTTGTGTTCATACATTTTTGTTTTACCAATTGACTAGTTTTATTTTCTAAATTGTTTATTTTTTTCCAAATTTTACTCACACATATACATCCAATATACTTAATGCTTAAAAACTAGTACTTATTGTGAGGTTACAGTGCACTAATAGGTCTAAATTTAACTATAACAAACTAAAAGTGTTTTATGTTTAGGTTTTATAATGGTAGCAACAATTATTTTTTAAAGATGAATAATCTTTTCCTTTTTTTTTTTTTGCTTTTTATGTGGTATTTTATGATGATGATTACTTACCTAGTCATTTATAAGCTCTCGACAATCTAAGAACATGTTTATGATTAACTCTTATTTATTTTCAAAGTTTTATGGGTCAGTGAATCTCAAAAATTCTTTTTGATGTCATTTGGGAGCTCTTTGTGTGCTTATATTACTGTTGTTTTCATGTGCTTTTTTTTTTCTATTAAGAAAGTGACCCTTTTTTTAGCTCCTCTAAGTGATTAGAAGTTGTCATGTGATTGGAAAATTAAGAATAAATTTTTACATTATTTTTTTTCTTATTAGCTACTTAAAGATAAGCACAAAATGTTGATCATTACTTTTATTTAGTTAAAGATAACTACTAGATGAGCTATACAAGCTTACTAACTTATATGTTGCATTAGTATTTTTTAAGCTTTTAGCTACTCCTCTTTACTTGGATTGTACTCTTCTTTAAGGAAATCAAGGTCTTCAGAATCAACATCTTCTTTGTCATGGTAATAGACAAGATAATCAAAAAGGAATTAGATGTAGGATTGAGGGAGGATCTCATAGCTAAAGGGAGCACCTCAACATCAACACCATTTCATGAGTAGATAATAGCCTTGATGTCATACAAGCTTACTAAAGAGCTATATGGGTTAATTAAAGGATTTAAAGGAAAATTATAAATTCATTGGATATGAGGATATATGCACATCCTAGCCTTTCCATCTTAAATCCACACATAAAAAAGAAGATGGAAGATACAAGAGATAAAGGGAGGATCTTGTGTATGGCTGAGAATTACCCTTCACTATGGTAAAGGGTTGAAGAGGTCAAATAATGTGTATAAATGGGAATGATTCAACAAATTTAGATCCCAATAACTCATGTAAGCATTGACCTATGGTTAATGGATCATCATGCCTATTTTGTACTTTTTAACCAAATAAATGAGCAAACATAAGACTTCCTTTAGAAAGCTTTATGAGTGCATAATAAGAATGTGAAAGTAATTCATGAATGAAAAAAAAAAGGATGCCAATCCATATACTTTAATGGGCAATTGTTAATCCCACAGTGCCTTAACAAAATAAGTTGTAACTTATTAATCATGAAAGTTTCATACCTTTAGAATGCCTTTTGGGTAACATTTTGGGCAACGTCCATTGGCAACAAGTTAATGACACTATGAAATGCAAACTTGACAACTAAATGATCAATAACCATTAGTTCCAAAGATTGGAAAAAATCTTCTTTAACATCCTTGTATTTCAAATAAAAGTCAAACTCTATTACATATAAAACTTTGGGAGGACCAGTTGGACTTGCCAAAGTTTCTCCATAAATGACTTAAGGCCTTTCTAATTCTTCTAGCTACAAATCAAGATTTAGAGCTTATAACTATTCGAGGGATAGAACATCCTTTCCTACCATCAATTTACCCTTTAGAAAATTGCCAACTATAACTCCCTTCAAGAAGCCTCGATCAGGTGCCTCATCAAACATAAGTTGATTATAGGTAGCATGGTAACTAGTACCCTCCTTTGGAATGTAGACTAGATCACAAAGCTATAAAGCTTTAATAGGTATACTTTGGCAACTATGTTGACATGTTATGAATATTCAAAACAAAAAGACAATAAGGTTAATGTTATAACTAGGTTGTGAAATAAAAATGTAGAAACGACGAAATAAATAGATAGTGATTGAATATAAATGATTTTTTTTTTGAAAATTGAAATTTTCATTCCAAAAACACTTTATGTACAACAAACAACATACAATCTGCATTTCATGCCTTTTTGCATATTATATCATACTTTTTGTACATTATAACATCACTATTGCACATAGTATGATTTTGGTTGGAAAACTTCAAGTTTTAAGAAAAAAGGAAATTACTTTTTAATGTGTGGAGCCCATATGATAGGTCAATTTGTCTTTCTCATTGTTTTTATTTTTTGGCCACCTATCTTTTCACATTAAAAAATTTAAAAAGTTTATAATTTTATTAATGTTACATTAAACATAAAATAACATTTTTTTTCTTACTATTTTAACCAAACGAGAAAAAATAACTTATTTTTCTCTAAACAAACTTTGTTTAGAAAATATTTTTCATAAGTTATTTTCCCATTTGAAAAAAAAAAAAGAAAAGAAAAAACCATATTGTCTTAGTCTTTTCTAATGCATTTGATTATAGGTCATACAATGTTAACAATAAAAGGAGACAAAAGATATGAATGCTTAACATCATGTCAAGGTCCAGGATCTTCAATCTCTTTTTAAAAATTTATTTTGTTGTAAAAATTGTTTTTATTTTTTTGTTGAAAACACCAACATAAGTAATAAAGATAAAATGAGATACAACATGCTTGATACAATGCACTTCTTGTTACGAATTCTACGTTGCTTATTCCCATATAGTATATTGTGAAACCATTAATTGTTTTCTTTTAAAAAATTAGTCGATTTTAAAAGCTTCTCTTTTAAATGGTATCTTAGCCTCCCTTATTCCCTATCATCCTATTGTGCCCACCTAATCTCATTTAGATATTTAATAAGTATCTATTAAACATCATTTGAGTAATAAATGAGGAAATAAGCATTGTTCATTACAACATACTTAATATATTCTAGTAGTTTGCTTGTAGCAATTTTAATCTATTATGTTTTAGTTTTATTGTAATGGTTTAAACTACTGCATGAAAAAAGAATTGCCTATTTCATTATTATAAGAATTTTATGCAACAATTGTTATGCAATAATTTTTAAAATTGTATTATATATGTATTTTAAATGACAATTTAAATTGTTACAGTTCATGATGGTTGTCATAATTGGCTTTAACTAGTGATCAATTATAGTAGTTACTTACTATTGTATATATAAGCTGCAATTTTGAAAGTACTACATATATTGGATAAATATGCAACATAATGAGATATAATGGTTTAGAACCACTATATATACTTCACTATAGGTAGTAATTTCATATATTGTTTTTTGTAATGGTTTATAATTTTTATGAAAAATCAATACAAAATATATATATATATATATATGTATATATATATATATAAAAGGAAAATAAGATATGACATTGTTTTCCTTCCTGACCCTAAGTTTTCTTTATTGGCCAAGAGAATCCTATAAACATCATCTTTACTTATATGTTATTCTCTAATTGTTCTATATCCTTAATTCCTCCAATCATTCCTTCTCTGTTATTCATCAATCAAATGACCAATCAATCAATTTTGTTCTTCACATTGGTGCATTATGTGTTATTTAATGCCTTTTTCTTAATGTTAAAGTGTGAATTTCCTATAATCTTAAATCTACCATGCATGTATAGGTTTTCCTTATCATCATTCTCTTATTGGCCTATTTGAAAAACAAAAAACAAAACAAAATAAAAATGAAAAGAAAAGAGAAAAAAAGACATGTCTATGTAAGCATGTGTGTTTGCAAATTTATGTTTCTTTATTGTTGTAGTTATATGTGAAAATTTCATTTATGGTTGTTCATATTGTTGTTTATTTTCATTATATAACAAATAAGTATGAATATATAATGTTCCATTATTGAAATCTAAGTGGACAAGGCTAGCTTTCATTTTCATACTAATATAGCAAATAAGTTAGTCATATGAGATCTTTAATTAATGCAACATATTGGTGATCATTTTTTTTCTTATAGCTTATTTGAAAAAAAAAATTAAAGAAAAGAAAATGGATAGAAAGATGATATTTTAGTTGGATATTGAGAAAAATTTAAGAAAAGGAATATTTTCATTCATACTCATCTCTTTTTTAACAAATAAAATAAAAATAGTTGTGTTTGTAAATTCTCTTAGCACTTATTTACTAATATGGATTAAAAAAAATCTCTAATGGTTGTGCATTAGTGCTTGTTTTGAATTAATAAATACCCTTGTGACTATTGTACGATTATGACTTTCTTAAGATTAATAGCAAATCTTTGATGGTGGTTAACTAATGCTTTTTTTGTAGAATAATATAAGTCTAATGAGAAAATAAAATGAGAAGAACATTAAATGATTCAAAAAATAAAAGGGAAATCACCAACATATACTAATGCCAAGCAATTTCTTAGGAAAGTGGACATGCTTAATCAATATGAAAATGATCACTAACATAATAAGTGGATATGATCGTTTTCATTGATTATACATAAAAATTTCACTTATTTATTTTATTAGTTTTTTTATCCTTATATTTGCTTTGTTTAGTTAAAGATTGCTTAATCAACATGAAGGATAAAAGATGGATGGATTAAAATAAATTGAGTAATAAGTTCTTAAATGAGGTTAATGATTTTTTAAATAAAACTTTTGCTACATATACTGAGCGAGATGAAATCTCTTGCCCTTGTAAAAAATGTTGTTTTTATTATTTTTCCTTTAGAGACATGGTTGATGAACATTTAATCGTTTAGGGATCTATACGAGATTATAAGATTGGATAATCTATGGTAAGGGACCATAATTAAGTAGGGCAATAAATGATGATGAAATTAAAGTTTATAATAATAACAATATTGATGGGCTCTTACAAGATACCTTTAAGGACGCAAGAGAACAACTAGCAAATCCTGCCAATGCTCAGAAAGGTCCAAATGTACAAGTTAGTAAAAGAAGGATAACAAGAATCATACCATAATTGTAAAACCTTTCTAGGATTTCTTTCACAATTAGATCATAACTTATTAAGGGTCTCCATGATCTTAGTAATGTAGCATTTAGAGATATTGTGGACTTAATCAAGGAGGCATTCCCTGATGTTAAGATTCCTAGTACATTTAATAAAGTTAAAAATACAATGAAAGATCTAAGACTTAACTTCAAAAAAATTCTTGCATGTCTTAATAATTGTATCCTTTTTTAGCATAAGCATGAAAAGTCAAAGGCATATCATGTATATGGGCTTTCTAAGTGGAAAAGCATTAAGGAAATTGAAGGAGATGAAGTCTAATGTTTCCTAAAAGGTTTAAGGGGTGTTGGCCAAAATTCTAAGATATTTCTAGACTTTAAAGACTTTTCATGTATCTAGAAACAACTAATGATATGGTTTTTCATGAAAAACATTGACCTAAAGATGGTGACATAAGACATCCTACTAATGGTCAAGTCTAGAAAGATTATGATATATTGCATCCAAATTTTACAAAGGACACTTACAATGTGAGATTAGGTTTGACCAATAATGGATTCAGCCCATTCCAAGCCATGGGCATTACATATAACACATGACTAGTTGTGCTCATTAATTATAACCTAGCACCATGATTGTGTATGAAACTATAATATATAATGTTGTTTATGATTATTATTTTTTTTTACTCTAATTCACCTGGAGAAAAGATAGATATGTTTTTGTATCCATTAATTGAAGAATTGAAAAAGTTATAAGAGTATGGTTAGGAGACATTTGATGTATCTAATAAGTGGTTTTTTCAAATGCATACAACTTTATTATGGACTATTATTGATTTTCTAGTTTATGCAATGTTTTCAGGGTGGAGTATGAAGGGAAAGCTAGCATGTCCTACTTGTAATTATAATACTTCTTCTTAATATTTGAACCACAATAGGAAAACATATTTTATGGACCATTGCAAGTTTTTAGATGCTAACAACCCTCAAAGAAGAGATTGAAAATCTTTCAATGGTCATATAAAATTGAGAATTGCTTAAACTCCTTTACTAGGATTGGAAATTGTATCAAAGTTGTTTAATTTTGATAATCAATTTAGAAAGAAGCAAAAGGCAACCTTTGACAACCCACGGAAGAAAAATTTATATTTGTTTGTTTCTCATATTAGAAGAGTAATAAATGGTGTCATAATTTAGATGTTATGCATATAGAAAAGAACATTTGTAACAATATTCTTAAAACACTCTTTAACATTCTTGGTAAAACAAAGTATCATGCAAAAGCTTGTGTTGATTTATAAAATATAGGAATAAGAAAAGAGCTTTAACCTATTCTTTATAATAATGGTTGTCATATATATTTATCTAGAACATGCTTTTCACTGACACCAAAGGAGAAAATCATTCTTTGTACTATCATAAAAAGTGTCAAACTTCCTTAAGGTTGTATATCTAATATATCTAGGTGTGTGAATCAAACAAAGAAGAAAATTGCTATGTATAAGAGTTATGATGCACATTTATTGATGCATTACCTTTTTTAAGTTACAGTTAGAAAAATGATAATAAAGCATGTTGTTATAGCCTTAATAAGATTGAAATATTTTTTTTAAACCAATATGCAATCAAGTTGTGAAGTCACAAGACTTGGATCACTTATAAAGATAAATTAGTGAAACACTTTGTCAATTAAAGATGATTTTTCCTCCAAGTTTTTTTTGATATAATGAAATACTTGCCTATCCACTTAGTTAAAGAAATTAGGCTTAAAGGGCATGTGCATTGACATTGGATAATTAGGATGGAAAGATATTTGTGCAAACTGAAATAATGTGTTCATAATAAAAGTCATGATAAAAAGTGTTTGGTGTTTTACTCAAGATATATGCATGGTAAGGTGAAAAGTTATTTTATGAGATATAATAAACAATTTGACACCACAATAAAGGAACAAACACCTTTATTTCCAAATAAATGCCATGAAATAAGGAGTAAAGGGAAAAGGAATGACAAGACCTTGACATTGGATTTTGTTTCTCTTAAGCAAGCACACAAATATGCATTATTTAATTACATAGATGAAGTAGAAAGATATATCGAGTAAGTTAAATCTAATTTTGAATTTTCATTTAATTTTATCTTCTTAAATTACTTAATGTATTACTTATCATTATCCTTCTTATAAAAAGCATAGGTAGTTGATGAGTGAATGACAAAGAAAAAGATGAATGAGAGAATAAAATCATAGTTAAGATTTTGCAACTTGGTATCAAAATCAAATTGCAATAAATAGGTTCCTACTTATATTTGGTGGTTAGTTATTGGTACTAATATTATAACAAAGTGTTATAGTGGTTCATGGCCATAAATTCCTTATAAGGGAATAAGATGCAAGATGTTAGGTACAAAGTAGTGACATTACACTGACAACATTAACAGAGAACTTTGCTAATTCTAAAGATCAAAATCTAATGAGAGGAGAAGTAACCTACTATAGACTAATTGTAGAAATTATTAAATTAGACTATTGGAGTCAATTTGATGTTGTCTTGTTTAGATGTGATTAATTTAAGTTGGAGACTAATGGCTATATACTTGCACGTTTTAACTACAACAAATCATACTACTTAAATGATCCTTTTGTATTAATATCTTAAGTTCACAAAGTTTTATATATGGAGACGTCAATTGAGAAAGGATTTTAGTATGTAATGCATAAGATTCCTAAAGAGTTATTTGAGGTAGATAAAGAAGACAATGTTAATCTATAAGATATATTCTAAGGGTAGCCAAATGTAGTTTCTCTAAATGTGGGAGCCATTAATAATGATGAGCAATCTAGTTTAATAAAAGGAGGCATGCCTAGTACCATAATTAACCTATAAATAAATGACCTATAATCTGAAAGAGATTTTGACCAATTAAACAATAATTTAAATTGTGATAAAACAACTAAGGACTAAATGAATGCTAATAATTAGAGAAAATAAGCTAATAAGTTTATTTATAATTTTTTATGACTTTATTAAATGAGCCACCAATTTATGAAATTCTTTTATGTTAGATATCTTTTATGGCATTCAATTTTAATGGATTTGATTGAATCATAGCTATAACAAGTCAAATATCATAAATAACCCACTGCCAACCAATCAAAGGTTTCTTTATATTCCCTTTTTTCCTCGTTATATAGTTAATTGAACTTTCCAATAATTAAAATGATGGAATTTATATTGGAATAGTAATATATGATTGCTTTTGGTTTTCAGTTTGCTAGTAGTCCTTGTCCTTTGTTAGTTATTTACTAGTTGCTTGAAATTTGTTATTCCTTATCCAATGTTAGTTACTAACTAATTGTTTGAACTTTCTAATAATGTTTAACTTTCTTTGTCTCAATTAAGGCTTTTTGCTGTTCAATTGGCTTGTATGAAAAAGCATAAAATGGTTTTATCGAATTATGGTCTATGTCTTATGGTTTCTTCTACAAGGCTAGATTTATGAGAACCAAAGGGAATTAGTTCCTTTTACTTTAAAAGGAAGGAAAAAGTTGTTTACTTTTGTCATAAAGATCTAGGTGAAAACATATTGTTTACTTGTCCATGTCCTTTGTTATTTCATTTGTTAGTTGAATTTCCTTATCCTTTGTTAGTCATTTAGGGGTCATTTGAACTTTCTTATAATTAAAATGATGGAAACAAATTGGAATTGCAATGTATGTTAGTTATATACCAGTTGTCTTTGTCTCTCTCTCTCTCTCTTTTTTTTCACCTTGTCTTGGTTATTGCTTTTTGGTTAGTATGTTGTGTAGGTGAAAAAGTTGAAACAATAGCCATTCACCTTCTTTTGTTTATCCTAACTAAACAAAACAATGTGCATTCTCTTTATACATGTAGTATTCTCTATATATTCATATAAATCTATATACACACAAGTGATTGGTTTCAATTATATTGTGTTTACTATATAACAATTTTTATTTATATGTAATAAGGTCAATAACATGACATTTGAGATTCATGGATTTTCATTTAATCATAGCATGAGTTTTATAATTGTTGTATATTTAAGTTATGAAAACCATACTAAAATAGTATAAAGTGTATTATGTCAGTTCATAAAATAATTATTTATAATATATAACCTATTTAAGATGTGTATAAGTGTTTGATTAATCGACTTTACATTATTTCTATATTTTTTTAATTCTTCTATACTTTTAATAGTCATTATCCATAAAGAGAAAGTGAATTTAAGAAAATAAGGCTTTGTCTAATGCAAAAGACTTTCTTCTCAAGTATTTTGAGATAGTAACAATTAACACAAAAAGAACAAAATGCACATAAAGAGATGTCAACTAGGCAACCAGTTGTGAGATTGAGTATTTCTAATTTAAGTGCTAGGTCATAATCAAGAGGGACAATTTCACAACGTGGTAAACAACTAACAGTGAGGACTATTATTGATCTAAGTGGGTATAAACATCAAAGAGGCATAAAGTCTAATAATCAACAAGTGATAAGCTCAAATCATGGACAAATTGCACAATCACAACTAAGAGAGACAACTTGTGGTCGAAGGGGAACACAACCTTCCATAGAGGAAAGATCAAGAGAGAAGCAAGAAATAGAACAAGGAAACACCTATAATAATCAAAGATATGTCTCTTAATTATATAATTCTTTTATATCTTTATTTTAAGATTAAATAGTTATATATCTTCACTAATATTGTTTTAATGCATAGAAAAAAAAAGAATTAATAATAATAAGTGCAATACATGCAAGAAGTGAAAAAGAGAAAAAGCTCATTTTCCCAAGTGTCAAAAATCAACCTATAGGCTAAGATAAGCAAACTTTAAGTGAGTTTAGTAATTTTATGGGTATGTTGGCTAGAAATGTTGAATTGGGGCCATTAAATGTAAAAACTTGGTATATGTTAGATCCTAAAAAAGGAATGCTTTGTGGAAGTTTGTGCAAATAATGTATATTGAAAATTTTCTTTCTTATTTATAAAAAAAATCTTTGTTACAATCAATATTTTGGGTATTTTAAATGATTATAGGACAAGTATTTAGCTTTTAAAGAAGGCAAGAAGTAAGTGATGACTACAATTGGAGCAAGTTAATGTACTTATAAGTGCAAGTTGAAGAAAAAACACTACATAAAGTAAAAGATTTATAAAAAATAATTGGGAAACAATCCACCACATATACCTTTGGATCAATTTAAACTCTTGTCAAAATACTGGAATTCTAAAAAAGTAAAGGTTTAATTTATCTTTTTATTTGATGTTTATAAAAGTATTTCTTTTGGTTATAATTTTACTTTATTGTGTTGTTATTGTTTGAATATATGTATAAGTATTGTTAAAAACCAACAAAAACAATTGACAAAAGCAAACAATAATGCATACTGTAAGTAAAAAGGAGTTTTGTTAGAATTTGAGAACGAATGGTAAAAAATCACAAAAACACAATTATTTCACAATTGTTACATGTCTTGTATTGATTTTTTTGATTATCTAACCATGATTAGGTGTCCTTTGAATTTCATATTGCATACTTAGTTGATTTTGAACAATTGCTACAAATTTTTAGTTTTTTTTTCATGTTTTACCAATGAACATTGATAAAAATTAGTGGATTTGATTGTCAGCAAAATGCCTTAGGAGATAGTATTTAACATCATTTTATTTTAATTTAACTTGGTTTGTTTCATTTCAATGTTGGTATTCATATTAGAAAAATCAAGATCTTAGTATAAACTCACCTTTTTAGTTTGAAGTCTTTAAGTCTATGCACAAAAAAAGACTCAATTAAGAATATAAACTCTTATATGAGAGAACATTTTAACAAGTTGTAAGCAATTAAGTTTTTCTCCTTTTTTACTTTGTTTTTTACCTATAACTTGACTTACTTTGGATCGAGACTAAGATTGAGGAATGTGATAAGAGCGATAAAAAACTACAACAAAAGAGCATTAACCCTTGTGACAAATTCTTATAGCACATTTTTTTAATGTTATTGCACGTCATATGAATTTGGTTGGCATACTTGATTTTTCAACATCTCTAATGTTATAGTTAATATCGACAAGTTCTCTAATTTTTGTTCTTGCCAAAATGATTATTATGATTATATGTTAATCCCCTAACTTAAAATCCCAACATTTTAAACCTTTTAAATTTTCACAATAGAAAAATAATGGTTCTTTAAGTCTATTTATGTGAATTAGAAAATTATTCTTGTATTGTCCACAACTTGGTGATAAATTTTGTACAGTCCAATTAGGCAACCACAATGGCCCTCTAGTACTGTAAACTATGAGGCTTGATATTTCACCAAAACCTTTTAACCTACATACTAATAGAACTATACATGAATCATAAGCTTGCCACTTTATTAGAACATAACAAAAGCTTTTGCTACCTTTAAAAATTGTTAGCCATTAGGGTATTAAAAATTAAGGCCTAATTAAACATAAAATTACCCAAAAAGTTCTAAGCATCCAATTAGACACCACAACATTCTTATTTTACCCAACTCTTCAATGTAGTATATATATGCCTACTGAATTGTTATCTACACTTGTCAAATTGAAAGAATTTCCATCTTTACAAAATTGAATTTTCTTACTATGCTATATACTAACATGGAAAAAATTAACCTTAACTTCTACAAAATAAAAATTTTTTCTAATTCAAAATTAAGCAAACACCTCTACATGTATATTTTTTTATTCAAAAAATTGCATATAATCATTTATTTTTTTATTAAATAAAAATAAAAAAAGACTAAAATATTAAGTTTTTTAAAAAATGAAAAATAAATTCAATAGTAAATTTTGTTTCTTTTCAAGAAAATAAATTATGAGTATTTATTTTTCCCCTTTTAAAAAAAGGTAAATTTAAAAATTCTTTCCTCTCCAAATATATATATTATTTTTCTTAACTATGACGATCTATAATGTGTAAATTTTAGATATATAAAAAAATTATTAAAATAAATTAAATAAATTATAACATATATTAGATTTATATTAAAATATTTTAAAAATTAAAAATTAATTATTAAATATTATAGATTGTGGGAGCTTGCTAAAAAATTAGAACTTATTTTTCGATATATATTAAAAAATATTTAAATATTATTAAAATTAAAAAAAATTTATTCTATAACCATTTCATTGATTTTTTTTTTCTTAATTTCGACAATATATATTTACTTTAGTATTGGTTTTTTCCTCTTTAGAAAACAAAAGGATAAATATTTTTAAAACTATAACTATTTTTTAATAAAAAGATAAATTTAGAAATATTTTTCCTTATTATGAAAACCAAAAGGGGAACTTTGACTATTTTTTATTTTTTAAAAATTGTTATTTTTTTATTTTGCTTAATAATGAGTACTTGCTTCACATTGATTGAATAAAAAATTAATATAAATTGATTAAATTATAAGACAAGTTAGTCTTCAATTAAATAAATTAGATGCATATTAAATTTATAATATTTTTAATATACTAAAAAAATTACAAATTAACTATTAAATTAATGTTTGATACGACAAACTAGAAGAGTATACTAAAAAAATTAGAATTTAAATAAAATATTTAGAAATTCATACAACTAAGCCAACACAATTATATAAGTATATTTAAAGGAATATTAGACTCATATGATTTGTAGAATCACCACATTTATTAAAAAGTATATTTTTATTTGTATTTTATTTAAATAAAAAAAAGGGTTAATATGAAGAAAATCACTACCTTTATGTGTTTCTACAAATTTAAAATAATTTTTTAAAAGTAATAAATTTGTTATAGTTTAATTACTTTGTAACAAATCTAATACACAATGAAATCTCATTAATAAAATATATCAAATTGTTGATGTGATGTGTTGATAGGGAAAAAAATATTAATGTGTGCATAAAAAATAAATTGATGTGGCTTCACATTAGTAATGACTAAGTGGGTTTAAAAGCTCAAAATCCAAATGTTTTGTAATTTACCTAATTATGTATTTTTGACTAAATAATTATGTATTTCACAATTATTTTCTTTTAATTTACTAAAAACCCACTTTCTTTACAAAAACCCTAAAACATTAAAAGAAAAGATAAAACTCAAAATAAAAAAGTGTTGAGAAAAATCACATTAAAAAAAGTGTTACAAAACCATGGAGAATAGTAGCAAAAGTTTAGAGATTGTTGGACCATCCTCTTTTACAAAAAGTTTAAAGCTAGATAATGTTCTCTATAACCAAAGAGTGTAAAGATAACTTATCTAAAAAGATTGAAAGCCTTTTTCATTTTCTCGTTATCCATCTTAAAGGTTCCTTCCTCCCTCTTAAATGTTATTTTGATTTTTTTACGTTTTTGATGTGAACCTTAAAAAGAAAAATGAGATTAAAAAAAAAACAAAAAAGGAATTCAAGCTTCAAGAAAGTTAAATCAGATTTCAATCATACAAAATCTAAACTCAATGTTCAAAAGGAACACAAATTGAAAGTATAATGAAGGATATGTATGTCACATTCTATAAAATAATAGACTTAAGAGTGATAAATTGAGTTAGAATGCCATAAAATAATAAATTCAATAAGTTTTCAAAGTTCAATAAAAGATCTAAAGTGAAAGTTTCTCACTTCTCAACTCATATAATTTATGATCTTATGAGTTTATAAGGAAGTGCTTATTTATAAGTTGAAATAACATCTTTAAAAATCTTACAAATAAAGACAATGAGAGACTCCTAAAATATAAAAATACTATTAGTTTAGCCCTAATATCTTTAATAAGCTCATCTAAAGCTAATTCTAAAGTTTTAATACCAACTTATGTGCACCCCCAAAAATGTGGCTTTAAGACCCAATATGCACAGGGAATTAAATAAGAACCTAATAAAATTAAATTAGATTTTAATCATATAAGACTTAGACCTAATGTTCATAGAAAGACAAAATAAAGGTATTAAGAAGGATATAGATGTTATGCTTTAGAAAAGAACAAACTTAATAGTGATAAATCAAGTTAAAATGCCATAAAACAATAAATTTAATAAGTTTTCAAAGTTTAATGAAGAATCCAAAAGGAAAGTTTTTTATTTTCCAATTTATATAATTATATTCTCCCTTAAACTTATAAGAAGGTTCCATTTATAGATTAAAATAACAACTTAAAAACTTATAAGGAGCACTCATAATTTATTGTAAATTCTTATTTTATAACAAACTCCTATTTAGGAGTGAATTTTATTACTTAATCTTATCTCATTAATCACTATAATCATATTAATAAAGTCTTGATGTTCTTTCAAGCCTTTATCTTTTTTGTTGTACATTGCTTTCAACCCTAACACCTTTAAAAAACTCATTTAAAGGTTACTTTAACTCTTTTATTTAAGCTTCATGTATGCATAATGGATCATTACACATTTTGACCTAATTCCCATTAGTTTTTTCTTTTTTTCTTTTTTCTTTTTTATCAATAGCTAACTCACTCTTAAGGTTTTTTAGAGTTCCTTTATGTAAGTGGTTGTTGGTAAATAACAAAAAAAAAAGTTTCTTTAAATGTGAGGTATTAAAAAAATAATTATTTTAGCAAAAATACATAATTTGGTAGATTTTAAAATATTTGGGTTTTGGACTTGTAAGCCTAATTAGTTCATTAATGTGTTAGAATCACATAAATTTCTTATTTTCTGCACAAATTAGTGTTTTTTCTTGTTAACATATTACATCAATAGATTTAATAAAATTTGTTAATGGGATTTTACAATGTTATAGATTTGTTGCAAAATAATTCAATTGTGACAAATTTGTTACTCTTTAAAAGTTATATTAAATTTATGAAAAAATAAAAAGAAAGTGATGTTTTTGGATATTAACCTAAATATAAATAGAAAGTTAAATTAATAGTAGTCTTTAATAAAAAAAATTAAATTTAGAAAATTTTCCTTTTCTAAAACAAATAAAAAGAATAACTTAGGATTTTTTTTTAGAAATTTTTTTTATATTCCTTTTAACCAAGAGTATTTGTATTACTAAAATTTTAAACATAGGTAAAAAAAATTATTAATATAAATTAACTAAATTATAATATATACTATATTATAATTAGATAAATTGAATAAATCATATGCATATTGAAAATCTCAATAAATCAAGTAATTTAAATAGATATTGAAATTTTAATTCTATTAAAATTTTAAAAAGACTACAAATTAAAAATTAAGTATATTAAAAATTGTAGAATTTTATAAAGAAAATTTAAATTTAAATAAAATATTTAGATATTTCTAAAATTAATTAAATGTTTTTAGATAATCATTTTTTTAACTTTCTTATATTTATTTAGAAGTATATTTTGCTTTTTTTTATTTAAATGAGAAAAATAAAAAAATAAATTATGAATATTTTTTTAAATAAAAAATAAATTTAAAAGTATTTTTTATTTTTAAAAGAAAATAAATAAGAGTTTTTTTATTTTCCCAAAAATAAGGAAATATTTTTTATTTAAAACTAAAAAAATAATTTTAAATTATTTTTATTTTAGAAGTCAATTATTTTTATTTTTTAATTATGAATACAGTAGTACATGAATTTTAGTCATGTAAAAATATTTTTTACATGAATGAAATAAATTATAATATATTATAATAAATTGAGTGAAATATATGAATGTTGAAATACACACTAATTATTGAATAAATATTAAATTAAAACATGAAGATCATTTATAAAATTAAGTAAATATTATTGTATAAGCGTGTTACAAATTATTTTTAATTTTGGTAATATATATTTATGTATAGATATAAAGAGAATTAGTTTTTCTCCTTTTATTATAATTTCTTTATTTACATAGAATCTATATCAATATTTAAATATTAAAAGACTTTTATTTTTAAAAAAAAAAATTGTTGACCTTAACAATAATGTATTAAGATGAATATAATTAATTTTTATAAATATATATATAATAAAAAAAATAATTATTTACATTCAAATCTAAGATTGTTGAGTAAGCTATTCGGACCCTTATGCTGAATGAGTTCAATCGAGTCTAAAAGAGGGCAGAGGAAGACAGAAGGAGGCTTGACCTGAAGATTCAAGAGTCTCTGTAGATAGAATTCTGTGGTTGGGGGTTGCAGTCGGTCAGTCAGTGCCAGCCACCGACACCTCCCTCCTTCTACTCCTCTTCCACCACGTCCATCGCCACCTACGACCCCAACCCACAACTCATCTGTGTGTTCAGTTTCAGTTTCAGGTAAATGCAAAAATGAAGCTCCTTAATAAGTCTTATCTTTCTTATGGCTTACATTTCATCTGCTCTCTCTCTCTGTTTTTTTCTTTTCTTTTCTCGTAGTCCTGATTGTTATTATTATTAGCAAGGACTTATTGTTTTTTCTTTTTCTTTATTTTCTTTGGTCTTCTGGAATTTCAATTGGCATTTGGCTCCGGGAAAAGAAAAAGAAAAAATGAGCTTGTCTTCTCCCACCACCAGCAGCAGGTGAGAGTTCTTGGATGAGCTTTTTCCCCCTCCGCCTTCCTTCCCCTCCTTCTATTCTACAATTTCTTTCCTTTCAAGTCCAATTCCACTTCTCGATTCTTTTTTTTTTTTCTTTTTGTCTGTACAAATATTCTGATGTGGGCGCGGGGCAGCTTTTTATCGGGACAATGTCTGGGGTTTAGCTTCAAAGACTGCAATGGAGTGTTCGTTTCTTCTTCTGCTTCTGCTCCTGCTCCTACTACTCCTGGGAGGACAAGGTTCCTTAACCGGAGAAAAAGATTTCACCTGCTTTGCTCTGCTTCTCTCTCTTCTGGTACTCCCGTCCCTACTGTCTCTCTTATGTGCCTGTGTGCATTTAGGATGTAATGTCTTGTTGGAAATCAATATTTCATTTTAACCTTATTCTTCTATGCCTTTGTGCCGTGATGACTTTTGAACACTGTGGGCAATAATGGAAGAGTAACTTTAGTAGTTACAAATCAATGTTTTTCTTCCAATAAGCTTTGTTTTTGGTGTTCCCTTTTTCTGGTGGATGAGCAAATTACAAGTGCAGAGTCGAGTAAATCATGAAAGATTTGCTAGATTATGTATAGCTACATAACTTTAATTTGTTTAAGGCCAAAATCTATAACTGTATAGCTACCTTCCCCCTTCCCTTTTTTGCAGTTCTTTCACCATGTTGATATTTGTTTCAACTTGAGTTGGTTTTCTCTGAAGAAATATGTATCCAATTATGCCTAAGCATAGTCACAGCATGGAAGAACATTACTTCAAGTTTGTTGTGCTCCATGAAATAATTGGTTGTATCACTTATGACTTTCCTGTTAGCAAATTTAAAGTGAAGATTATCCAAAACTCATTATTTCCCGTGCTATTTGTGAAGATTGTATGACCCCTCTTATAGGCCCTGCTATATATATATTTATATATATCTTGTTTTTCATCTGTAAATTATATTGATGATTTTCCAGGATTGTAATTTCTCATTTTTATTTTATATCTATATATGGAGATTTTTCCTTTTATATTCAATTTGTTTTTCATTTAGATCCACTCTTGGTGAAGGCCGCAAGAAGAGAGCCTGTAAATAGGCCTCCAGCATGGATGATGCGTCAAGCAGGAAGGTATATGGCTGTTTACAGAAAGCTTGCTGAGAAATATCCTTCCTTCAGAGAGAGATCGGAGACGTCTGATCTTATTGTAGAAATTTCTTTGCAGCCCTGGAGAGCCTTTCATCCTGATGGTGTTATTATCTTTTCTGACATACTTACCCCTTTACCAGCATTTGGTGTTCCATTTGATATAGAAGAAGTGAGAGGCCCTGTTATTCATTCACCAATTCGTTCTGAAGAAGACCTGAAAGCTTTACATCCCATTGAATTAGACAAACTTCATTTTGTCGGGAACTCACTCAGAATATTGCGACATGAGGTAATAATTTTCTTTGAGGCATGAGGCCAAATATGCTTGATTAGTGATTTAATCTATGTTGCAAACTCAAATATGGAAATTCACTTCTCTAAGCCACTCTTTTTATGACTTGTGTAGCTTGAGGGGAATGCTGCAGTTCTTGGTTTTGTGGGTGCACCTTGGACAATTGCCACATATATTATCGAAGGGGGTACAACACGCACATATACAACCATAAAGAGCATGTGCCATACAGCCCCACATGTCTTAAGAGCTCTTCTTTCCCATTTGACAGAGGCAATAGCTGAGTACATTGTTTTTCAAGTTGAGTCGGGGGCTCATTGCATACAAATATTTGACTCATGGGGTGGACAGCTGCCACCTCACATGTGGGACACTTGGTCGATGCCTTATATTAAAGAGGTAATTTAGTTCCCTCTATTAAATTTTTTACTTTATGTTTTGTGTTATTGACATTATGTTTTGAACAGAGAATAGTATTTAGCTGTTTTGAACTTAAAGTCAGGGAATTTGCTGCATTTTGTTGCTTGCTTTTAATAGGAAAGTTGGGGTGGTAATGGATATTGTTTTTTGGCCTCCCGTGCAATTACTCCAAATCGATGTGACAGTTCCCTCTAGACATAGAAATAGTACAAGAACATGAATTTCTTCTTCATTACCTTTTTGACTGTCTTGGCAGAAATGTTACTGTGCTTTTTTGATTGTGAACTTTTAAGTGTGTATACTATACATGTGCAAGCTATTGCTTAATTGTATCTTCCATGGTATTTGATTACATAGTCATTTCTCAAAATTGCAGATAGTCGACATTGTAAGGCGTAAATGCCCTGCTACACCACTTGTTCTCTATATCAATGGAAATAGTGGCCTACTTGAGCATATGAAACAAACTGGAGTTGATGTAATTGGGCTTGATTGGACAGTGGACATGGCAGATGGAAGAAAGCGTTTGGGTAGTGGGATCAGTTTACAAGGAAATGTGGATCCTGCATGTCTATTTTCCCCTCTGGCTGCATTGACTGATGAAATTCAAAGGTTAGGGAAACAAATTAGAAATTAAACTCCTCGTATGATCATTGTTTACTAATCCTACCTAGACTTTATAATTAATATGACATGTAAATTACTGTATGTGTGGCAACACTTGGATAATTATAACACGTGACAGAGTCATGATATTGAACCCTGCTAATTTCTTGCTTATCACACACATTGGTCAGGAACAAATTCTTCAAGTCTAGTTGATTGAAATTTCTTCAATGGAAATTTCTGTCATACTTCTCTTCTATGTGATAGTGTAATAACCAGGAGAATGCAATTGATGATCTGTTGGAAAAGACAAGGTGTTTAATAAGGGAATGTCCAAATTGCTTTTTACGTGTCTTACTTCATTCAATGGCTGAAATTCTAGCAGCATTTTTGTGTTGCCAATTTTCCTAGACCCTATTAAGATGAGACTTAATAAATTTATTATGTTTAGTAAGTAAGCTTCTTAATCTGATGGAATCATTTGCTTAATTCCCTTTTTCAAGAGTTGTAAGGTGTGCTGGGCCAAGGGGACACATTCTTAATCTAGGACATGGCGTCCTTGTTGGGACACCTGAAGAAGCTGTCTCACATTTCTTCGAAGTTGCTCGAAGCTTGAAGTTTACAATGCCTGTTAATGATCATGAAGCAGAACAGACATTGGTAGTTTGAGGGTTCACTTGTTCTATGAACTGGCTGATTGAAGTGAGTTTATGCCTTAATGCTCACTTGTTATTGCTAAATCTCACTTTAGGCTGCCCATTTTTGACACTGATTTGGTTGTGAGATTCTTGTAAATGAAAGTGCTTGACTTAACTTTCTGTGTTGAATCCCTTCTATGGGTATAGATATTTTAATATGATAGAATAATCTCTTATTTATTTGTGATTGCAATGAAATTGTTTTATATCAAATATGTTTCGAAGTGGTTAAGGGCTTTGAAAGATACATCTCTGAGCAGATTGACTTCTACTGAAACATTGTGTGCAGCCATTCTGGAAAAAATCTTCTATTTACACGAATGTAATGGATGGTTAAATGTCAAAATGTAATGGTTCATTTCTATTTAGGATGCTTTGTCGGAGAGTGAGAGGCAATCCGTTCTTTCTACTCACTGATTGGTGAGGATGGATAGTCATAGCTGGATTAATGGGATCTGAAATAGCAGGTCTAAGAGGATGCATCTAATAATTGTAGCACTATTAACATTATTTGTTTTGCTATTTATTTGTATTGTCAATGCTTTCTGCCTAGGTCCTGCTGCCACCGTACATTCCCTTTGGAGAGAAGGGAAGATAGTGATTAGTTGCTCGTCGTGCATCTCTCTTTCTGAAGTGTTATGTATTTGTAGTTCAATTTGTAGATTATCTAGTCTTCAGAGCTTTTTCAGCCAATTGAGGCATGCACGAAGTGGGTCTATGAAGTCAGATTGCTTCCAGGAGAACGTTCATAATGCAACATAAACATAAAACTTCATAAACAATATATTCATATGTTTTTTCCCAATAAATTGAAATTTTATCTTAAAATTCAATTGCAATTCCCTTGCCTCATTCCCAAATCCATGTTTCCTTTGATCCCATAATTCCTCGGCTTTATTATAATTGAAAATAAAAAAATTAATTAATACTAACAAATGTAATTCACAACTAAGTATTTTTTATGTATTAATTTAATAATAATAAAGAGAATTATAATATTTATTTTCTTTTATAAGAGAAAAATGAATTTTTATTTTTATAGTTAAAGAATAATTTTATAAGTCAAATATTTTTTTTTTACATCTAACTACTTGTTTGTTTATATTTAGTATTTAAATTTAAATAAAAATATTTTTTTGTTATGTTTTTTTTTAACTTTTTTTTCTATATTGTTAATGAGTATAAGTTTTAAAAATTGGCAAGGAAATTAGTCTTAGCTACAAAATGTCGAAAGAAGGTATAAAATAATACACAACAAGTGAAGCAATATAAGTGAAAAAAGGAAATTATTGTATTGTAGGATTTATAATATATTTTAATTTAAATAAACAAAAACTCAATGACTCATTATAAAGAAAATGAAAATTATAAAATTGAATTACAGATTAAGATTTTAACAACCTAGAAAGAAAAATGACAATGGAAAAAAAAGGTGAACAAGCCCTTAAAGGTAAGATCTATTTGCCAAGTGACCTATTTAAAGTGGCTAGCAAACATGGTTATAATCAAGAATGTGTATGAACTTCATTGACCTTAATAAAATATGCTTAAAAAATGGTTACTTATAGCCATAAATCAACTAATTAGTGGATAACACATTGGGCTATGAACTTTTAACCTTTATGGATGCATTCTTTGGATAAAACTAGATACCCATACATGGGTCTAACTAAGAAAAGATGTCATTCATAATAGAGCAAGACTATATTGTCATAAGATAATGACATTTGACCTTAAGAATGAAAAGGTAATGTATAATAGTTGGTGAACCATATGTTCCAACACTAGATAGACCATAATGTAAAAGTGTACATTAATAACATGTTGATAAAAAGCCAAACAACAAAAAATCATGTCATAGATTTAAAAAAGACCTTTAAGACCCTTAACTGCTATAAAATGAAACTTAATCCCACTAATTGCATAACCTAATTAAGGGGAAGAATCTATACCAATCATTAGTAGTAAGCAAGTCAATTTTCAATTCAATCTTAGTTTAGGAAGAAGAGAACTACAATAACCAGTTTACTATATGAGCATAGTTTTTTAAAGGGCTAAATTGTGATACCCAAAGTTAGATAAGTTAGCATTTGCTTTTGTTATTAACACAAGAAGTTTCTAACCTTACTTTTAGGCTCATAAAGTCATTATTGCTACAGGTAAAAGTTGCCTAAGTCATGCCAGATGAGGTCACTTTACAACCTTTTTATTCTTATTAAAGCCAAGAGCAACTTAAGACATCTCACATTAGATTGACACATGGTCTTTTTACTAAGAATGTCTAAGTCACCTTATATGAGTTTGACATATAAGCTTATTGCACTTGCTACAGCTAGAATGCATTTAAGGTATTCTACACAAGTTTGCTATACAAGCCCCTTACCAATCCTATGCACAATCGCTACATTAAATTCTTGCTCTAATTTAAGCTAAGACTACGTAAAGAACCCTTATATAAAGTTGCAATATAGGTCTCATACCAAAATCTCCCAAGACATCCTATGTGAGACCATTACATAGGATTTTTACACCAAATTTTATTATGAATTTATAGTCGATAGGATGCCTATAAGGGACTGTGAAAAAATGGAAAAAGGTATAAACAAGAGATAACACCATTGAAGGCAAAAGAGTATTAAAGGTAAAGGATGACCTGAAGCATTTTATAGACCTTATTAATTAGTTGTAAGGTTCCATGTCAAAATGGATTGTCATAACAACCACATAAACAAGTCTTCTAAAGCACATTAGGCCCATTTTGCTAGGCACATCAACTACAAAAATGACAATTTATTTGAATTTTGGAAGACATGACCATATATAAGTAAATGGGAGGGGGCAACCCCTAAGATCAAAAGAAGCAAAAAAGGATGAAAAAAAGGGTGAAATGGGTGTTAGACATTTTTTTCATTTAGAAAAGGTTACTCAACTTATTCATTTGTTGAAAAATAAAATAAAAGAGAAATTATACTAGTACAAGACCGAAAAAAAGGCCTTAATGGCTAAAAAAGAAAACAACAGTAGGGTTTAAAAATGACGATTATGCCCCAGTGAACCTCTCTACTAGTTCTTAGGCTAGAGCAAAGAAATCCATTCACAACTTTAGAATCTTCCCTGCCAAAAAAACACAAAGTGTTTCTTTACATCATGGTTTACCTAAGCCTTAACTTTAAATAACTCGTAGAAAGGGTTTTTGGTGAGGCATGATCCTCTAGGTCTTTAACTTTCCCTTGCAAGACTTGCATCCAAGCCTATGGATTATTGAGAGAGGGGCATATTCTAACTATCTCTAAACCATATTTATAGCAAACTTTCTCTGTCTAAGTTATAGCAACATCACACTTCTTTTTAAACTCCTTATTGACAATGTGCAAAGACCTTGCGAAGAGGAACCTTCTCACATAAGCTACCATGAAGGCCTTCTAAATCCTTTTCAAGTCACTTGCACTGCAACTTAAACTCCCCTATAATTAAAAACCTTTGATCTCCCCTTACACCTATGAGCCTTAATTCATACAACTTGAGAAGCTCATCACATTAGTTACAAAAAAATTTTAAATTAGTAAGCAAAGACCTTGCCTAAGTGATATGCTTCCTCATCTTTAAGCATAATTCGACAATATGAGACTTGGATTTGTCCAAATATCACTCAATGCTATGACAGGCTTCAACTTAGTGGGCCTCAACATTAATGCTTGTAATATATGAGTAACCAACCTCAATGTAAAGACTTACTTGCTAATTAAGATCTACAAAGCGTCTTATTGTAAGTGAAGACTTGAATTAGGCTCGCAATGTTGAGACAAACAACGAGGCCTATGAGCACATCATTAGCAATGAATGACTAAGTCATGGGATGGTTAAGTTACTTGGGTAAAAAGTCCCAACAAGAGCTCCTAAAGGGGAGTTTTGCAGCATCATATAAACCCCTTTCATTAGGAAGAAGCACTAAATTCCTATTTGCTACAAATCCTTTACCCTTACCTTAGTAAAGAAAAGAGAGCAGAAAAGGTAAAGCTAAGCAGCAAGATGAATGACCATAGTGTAAGGTTTCATTAGAAAATAACCACCAATAATTTTGGAGAGTGCCTAACAAGGCCTTTAATGCCCCCCGTAACATTCTCTAGCAGCACTTACATGATGAAAGCCTAAGGTTTAACAATGAATCTAGAGTTTTGTCATCACTATAACTAAAAGACTCCATAGTCATAGGCTTTTTTCCCTTTAAAGAGGCAAACTCACCTTTGACCTACCTTCCTTCTTTGTTTATAAGCATGACTTGATAAGGCAAAACCTCTAGCCACTTGGGATAGCATTCACCTAGATTATCAATGGTCTCTTGAGTAGTATCCTCAAGGCAATTTTCCAAATGCTTGGTAGAATTGAAGAATTCAAACTCAACATTGTTTAAGGAAAAAATTGAGGAAGAAATCTTTTGTAACTACCAAGGGTAGAATTCATCAATAAGGATAGGACAAATAATTACAAAATGCTTCTTATTATCTATCATCTTCTTTAAAAGTTTTGAATAAACAGTTTACACCTCCCCTTTTACCCTAACAATGAAAAAGGTATCATGATATGTCTCATACATGAGTAAGGTCACCTTCAACATTTCAATTAGTGTCACATTAATAGGATGTGAATTGGTCTTAGTCATTAGAATCAACGTTGCATTGAACAATTGCTACATATTTGGTGTAATATACCCATAATACCTTAAAAATTTCAAGATGGTCGTTAAGAAGGGTAAAGATACCTTGACATCAAAGGCCTCTATAGACATTGTAATATAGCTTGAGGGGCCTTAACAAACCTTCTCATCCATGGAAGGACAAATAACCTCATACCGTGTTGAAAGTAAGCAATGCATTGCACATATGTCCCCATTGTTAACATGAGGTTTGAATAAGTTTGTTTCATCCTCACCATAAACTAACAAGCGGTAGCACCAAAATGACAAAAAAATCAAACTTACTTTAGATAACCCTAAAAGACATTCACCCTCAATTCAAAAAGATGATATGATTCTGAAAGTTACCTTTCGTCAATAAGCATTACCATATAAAAAACATGGCCCTTCAAAATTAAAACTTCTAACAACCCAAACAAGGCCTAAATCTTTATACTTGAACCTCTTTTTGGAAAGAGGCAAGTAATAAGGAAGTCCAAGCTTGACTGACAGGCCTAATTTATATCAAGGCCTAATAAGCCCTACACTGGAGCATTGAGGCAACCTAAAACCCTAAGCATTCCACTGCATGGTGAGGACAAGGTTGGGTTCCCCTAAAAATCTCCATCATAAGCCTAAGGGCTTGCATCCTATCTATCTTATACCTTGAAGGCTTAATTGTTTCATCTATCCTATAATAATTAAAATCACACTTATCATAATACCTTAAAAGCATATAAATTGTGACTTCAATAATGCATCGAGAGAATGTGTCTATGATAGACTTTGTGTTTGGTACAATAAAATAAAGATATAACAGTGTAAAAATTTAGTATATAATTTATAAATTTCAAAATATTATTTATTTACGTGTGTATCTATGTTGTGTAATTTTTAAATTTTGATTGTATTACTAGGTATGTATTTTTATTTCAACATCAAACATAAGCATTTGTGTTGTATTACTAGATAAATTTTGTTTTGAATTTGAATAAAAATAAATACAATATACTAAACATAAGCATTTATAAATAATTAAAAAAAAGTAACATTAAAACTTAATGTAAACTTCATCTCATATGCTATATACTTAAAAATTATATTAAAACTATAAATTCTTTATTGGAATGAAAAAAATTAGCCAATAAACATGTAAGAACTATTGAACACAAAGGCTTAAAAAGCCGTATGAAATTTTTATGATTTAGTACAAAAATGCATTTGTGTTGTATAACATTAAAATAAAAAACATAATATACAAATTCATGTTTATTTACACAATTTTTAATTTTTAATTTTTTGAATAACACAATTAAGGTGTTATGTGCTTCTTAATTTTAGTCTGAAATATTCAAAATCTTTCAAACATTTACTTATTTTATTTTCTTGTTGATTTAAATAATAATTTTATGGATTAGAAGTGTCATATAAATAATTACAAATGTATTAACATTGTTTGCTTAGCTAATTATTAAAACATGAAAACACAATTAAAAACATCATCAAATATCTTAATTTTATACTAAGCATATTAATTTTTATACTTAAATATTTGAAAAAATCTAATTAATTTCAATATATAAAATAAGAATTAAAATTCAAGAAACTTAATTAGAATTAATATAAAATGAGGATATTTATATTGATATTTTTTGCTTATGATTTGTTCAATAGTAACAAGTTTTGTTAGTAAGAACAAAAACAAAAAAAATTTCAAAGATTATTATGCAGTATTTATAAGATTTTTTAAAAAATATTTTTTTTGTCATTAAAAAAATAAAAAGAGATAGATAATTTTTTAAATATAACTAAAAATTATTATTATGATAAAAAAATAAAATAACTAAATATATTAAAAATATAGTTTAATTGTGATTGAAATACTGTTATGATATTTGAATTTAATTGTAAAATATTGAAGTACATAATTTTATAGAGCAAAAATAGCTACTCAAAAAGTTTGTTAAATATTTTTTTAAGAAATTCCTTTTAACTAAGCTAAGGGAAGAGAATACTTAAATAAAAAATAAAAAAGAAAAGATTGAGGACTAAACTAGAAAAAAAAAAAAGAAAAATTCCCTCCAAAATCAAAAGGCATAATGAATTTCTTTCTTTGTTTACGGTTTTACTTGATTGAAATCCAACCCGGCGCCGTTCCGTGTCCTCGCTCAGGCGCCCTCATCTTGCCCTCAGAAAGCGAAGACAAAAAAGAAAAAAAAAGTCAGAGCGCGGAACAAATGAGCGGGGGCGGGGGCGGGGGCTTTTGTTCCGATTTGAAGGTGAAGGGTGGAAAGAAATGGCGTTGAGCGGACGGGAGAGCTTAATCCGACTTGTCGGGAAGCGCCGACGATACCTTCCCAATCGTCAATCTCTGCTCTCCACTCCTCTCTCCGTAAATAACAATACCATCCATTTCTCTCTCTCTCTCTCTCTCCCTTATCATCATCATCATCATCATTATTATTAACATTGTTATTATTATTATATGTTGGCTTGTATCGGTAAACATAGTGACGACCACAAAACTTGCAATCCCGTATTGATAGATATTATAGATAAAGAAAATCAGTTCCAATTTTTTTTCCCTTTTTTTTTTATTCTTTTTGAGATTTTTCATTTCTGAACATTAATTTTCTTGCACCTGTATTTTTGTTTAACTGTCTGTCTCATCTCAGGGCCCTTTTGATCTGTGCATTGGTGATAAAGATGGAAGAATGGTGTATTTGGAGGACAAAATGGATGGTCTCAAAGCAAAGAAGCAAAAATATTTGGTTGAGACCTTGACGAGGACTTCTTCTTCTTCTTCTTCTTCTTCTTCTCAGTGCGTAACTTGTCCGGTTTGTGGGGTTAAAGTTGGTGGGGGAGAGTACATGATCAACTCTCATTTGGGTATGTATATATGTATGCATGTATGTATTAATGTCATCTTCATTTTCCTCGAGATTTTATATTTTGATTGCTGTTGTCTTCTGAACCACCCTGTTTGATCCTAATGGTTTTGGTTAACTGTTTCCAGATGGATGTCTATCTAGAGGAACTAAGCGAAAATTGACCCAACGTACCCTTCTGCAGTTCAACTTTTGCTCACAATCAATGGCTCAAATTTCTACTGGTGAGTCCAAAAAGTTGAGATCCAATTCAGAAACCGAGGCTTCAAATGAAAATCTAGTACAAAATAATGCCATCTGTAATGAGAACTCTGCTTCAGTCAAGGAAAATGGCAATTCCTTTGCAAAATTATGTGTAACTGGGGAAACCATTCTGGGAGTTGTTTTTTCTGAGAAACCAGTCAATAGCACTGAAGGTTCAACTAAGAAACCAGTCAATAGCACTGAAGGTTCAACTAAGAAACCATTCAATAGCACTGAAGGTTCAACTAAGAAACCAGTCAATGCTGATTTGAAAAATTGCCAAGTTTACTGCTCTTCATTGTCCTTGGAAACTGAGTTCTCCAAAAAATGTGATTTGGTTATTACTATGGATGATGTAGTAGGGGTGATTCTTGGAACTTTCATTGTTGGTCGTAGATTTAGTCTTGAAAGGGACTTAAGACTTGCAGCAAGAATCTCTCTTTTGAGAGACCCAAATAATGCTAAAGACCCCAATGCTATTAAGGTTTGTTTTTTGTTTTTGCCAAGAATATTGTGCTGTCAATAATATATTATTAACTCATTTGCCTGATTCTTTTGAGTCAGGTTCTTTTGGCAGATTCTTCGTGCTGTAAAGTGCTTGGTTTTCTGCCTCGAGAGTTGGCTCAATATTTATCTCCGTTAATTGAGAAGTATTGTCTGACCTTTGAGGTAGTAGCTGTTTGGAGGAATCATGCTGGCTTGATTGCTTGTAGTTATTTTCATTCTTGTTTTCAGACGTGTAAAATAAACTCTGCATCACCATTTAATGAAATTCACTGCAGCAAAGAGAAAAAGAAAAAGGAAAAAGAGTAAGAAGCTTGTTTGGTGGATTTCTATGTTCTAAGGGTTTCTGTTCATTAAACAGTTACACTACACTAAATTGCCTTTGCATATGAGGGAATGAAAATGGGGCATTTTGGTTCCTTCTCATTGTTGTACATGCTTCTGATCTTTTTATCCAGTGCCTTAACTTGGTACACCTGCTGATGCTGATGCCACAGAATATCTTGTTTTTTAAGATCACAAACTATCTTTAAAGTAGTTATGTCATTATGGTGCCTGGGTTGTGAGCTTATGAACAGACTCTGAAAGCATATACTCTCTGACTTAAACGCATATATTCATGCTTGAAAATAAGAAAAAATGTATTGAAACCAGCATATTGTGTGTGTTAGCTTTTCATGTGTTAATTTCAAAGCTTTTAAAGAATATACTTTTGTTTTTAATCCTTACATATATTTACATCTTTTCTCTTTTTATGGATGAAATTTATCTTCTGCACAAGTTAACTTATGCATGAGGACAGTGCTTAGACCTGGATGAAGCTTTGGACGATTGCACAGATATTCAAATGTCTATACATTCTCTTGGTTTATTTTCATCAACTCTATATGATGTAAAGCATCACGCACACTACATAGCTTGATCATTATTCAGCCAAGCTAGGATTATTTGCAGGGATCTGTGACTTCTGTTCCAAAACATTCACTTGATGCTGTACCAATTCAAATTGTCTGTTCCAAGGCAATAATTCTTGGTGATGAAGACCTTAATCAACCTTCCTTTACATGCTTATGGAAAAATGTTCTTCATGTGGTTGCATCTGTAGATAGTTATATACCTAGCACAACAAGATACCAGCAGAACTTTTGTTTGCTGATCCAAGAGGTCATAAAAAGTAATCCTCATCTTTTCAGTGATGATGAAAAAAGTTTCATGGGTATCAGCTCTTTGCCTGACATCAGTTCTTCAGTCTTTAAAAATTTTCTGGTGTTTCTGACTTCATTTTAGTTTTACTCGTAAACAGAATCATTTTTCCATCTCTCAGATGACAGTCAGAGGCTCTTTATTCGGCTTTATACACGGAAAGGTTATCAAATTATACCTTCCCGTGCTTTTAAACAGTCTCTATGTGACCTTGATTAAATCTTATATTAGTTGAATGAAAGTCCTTTTTCAGGGTTCAGAATATGAATCTTCATGATAGTTTTACTGCTTAAGATGGTGAACAGGTGTACCAATGAATCACCCATGCATCATAATGAACAGTGCCTAAATATGGCTAAACTCCATGCTGGTTTACAGAATTATTGATAACAAGGGAGTTTTCTTTCATGTCTTATATGTTTTTGTTTTCATGAACATGTATATGCAAACATGTGGACCAACATGTGCATGCAAATGCTTATGACCACATGTGTGCCCCACATGACACTGCATGTGCACATCTATAGTTTGTCATATGCATGGATCCTACCACTTATGATGCATGCCATCGGCAATGAGCTACTCCTAGAAAAGAGATTCTAAAATCATTTCAAAAATAGATTGGCAAAAGTTTAATCTAGCAATGTACACCATTTAACTCATGAAATATTAAATTGCTGTGCAGTTTTTGATGCAGCCAACAAAGATAGAACTAATAAGCTATTGTAATCCCAACATCTTAGGAGATCTATGTAACCTCTTATAGGATTTTCTTTCTTCAGAATTTAAGAATAGCATCATTTATTATTCTGGAAGAGTATTCTTACTTAGGAGTCTAAGTTTAAATTATTTCTATTTAGGTTTGCTCCTCTTGCGTAGGTTATTTTTTTCTTAAGTGGCAAGGACTCTTGGTCTTAAGCCTATTTACATGATTTTGTGTTTTTTTGTTATAGTTTTATTAATGAGAACTGATTAATAGGAGTCGGATATTCCTCTTCTTCTTCCCACAACTTCATATGTGGGTGGAACCATGGATATTTATTTTTTTACTATGCTGCAAAAGTGATACTTTTCATCTACTGTTTGACAGGCTCATGTTACATACATTATTGACTTTGACACTAGGGTTGGAACTACATCTTGTGTGCATTAGTCTTTAAATAATCATATCTTTAAATAATGGTCTATTGGACGCTAACCATGATTTCATCCTAGAGTTCTCTTGGAATCTGTGATTGACTTGGAAAGAGCCTTTTATATTGCATAAACAGGCACTAAAATCTATCACTTGATCTTCATCTTAAGCTTATGCTTATAAAAATAAATTTTGTTAATTGGCCAAATTTTTACCCGTCAAGTCCTCTCCTCTAAGTTGCTGTTAATAACCATGAATATTATTGACCTTATTGTTTGCAAAGTGATTATTGTCTTGGTTTTTGAAGTGACATTTCCATTCAAACTTTGATGTGATATCAACTGCAATTAGCACATTTTGAACTGCATAAATCTTTTCTATATGACAGTCCAATATGCTTCATAAATTTTAACATTATGATTCCTTCAAGATCTAGAACTTAACATGTGGTAAATTTGATTTTAGGGCCATGGTTCCGGATGTCCAGTATTTTATATCCAGAAATTATGGATTCTCAATGGGCAGTCAAGGAGCTCTCTGGTATTTGTCAAAATTTTCAGCAATAAAATATAATTTTGTTCAAAATTTTAGAGAGGTCCCTAATGGAAAAGATTTTTGTTTGTCTTTCCAGCAATGGGTTATATGTGTTGCTATGATTACACAAATAAAATAAAAGATGAGGATATGAAGGACCTTTTGGATTTGTTCACCATCTCTGAGCTTCATGAAATAATGCGCTTGATGCAGAAGGTTTGTGAAACTCACACTTTTCTGAGAACATGTAATATTACTGTTTAATCTTTTTGTGTGCTTGGATTGATTTTGCATGAAGCTTTTCTGGTTGTAAAGATATCATTCAACATTAATTTTTCACTCGTATAGGTCTTCATGTGTGTCATGTATTGTCCAAAAAGTCAATAGATGGAAAGTGAGGTCAGGCCATTCCCATACAAGTGTAGGAAGTGAATTAAAATTTTGAAGCTAAGTGAGGTTTATTGGAACAAATTCAGGATGTTTATCTCCTAATTTTTAGCAGAATGTTCCCGTGTATTGCCTGTTTTGATTTTGTTTCTGAAAAGTTGGAACTTTTCCTTTCTAAATTTTTATAGTGTGAGAACCAATACTAATTGTAATATTGCTAGAGATTTGTATTTGACTAAATTATTCCACATCCATCATTTAAGTGATGCAGCCAAAAGGTTGGATTTGGGAGTCTTTGTTGTGTAATCTTCTGTAATAACCTGGCCTAAGGGTGTGTCACCAGCACAAGAATTAGGAAAGCTGTGTGGCCCCTGCCCTTGCAAGGCATAAATACAATTCAATACCATTAACAATGCACATAAGATAGATGGATCTCAATTTAACATAGTAACACAAGGAAACAAAAGCATTGGAACATCAATAAATCATAGGCAAGTGGTCTTGTGATGCAAATTAGCTACATGCTGGGCCCAGTAATCACAGATGTTCCAAATAGGATCCAAATCCAATGCACAGAGCGTAATATAATACAACTGAACATTGGAATTGAAATCCAATTCTTCCAAAGCTCAATAATTGCATCTACTTTCCAGAGTAGCAATACTAGGCCTGCCCTGGAATGAGAAGGAAAGAAAAGAGGGAGTGAGCTCTGAAGCACAATAACAGTATATATAAGCATCAAGGGGTTAGAACAGATCATGATGGCTACTCAATATCTTAATGCAGTTTAGTACTATTGAATGACTTCAGACAATATACATATAGGCATGGACTAGAGTATAATGGGTGGATCCTTCTAATTTTGGATGTCTTCATAGTTGATGCTCCTAAACAAACTTTGCTTTGGATGTCTACACTGACCTTTAGTGTGGAAAAGTATGGGTCAAACATATTACCTATCATTGGTTTATCAAGGCTTCTTCCTTTGGTATATAGGATGATAAAATTTACAATTAGAGGCCTTTCAAATTTTTATTTATTTATTTTATTTTATTTCTTTTTTTTGCATATACAATCAATTTCTTTCATATAACCTTTTGGCTCTTAGCATGGTGATCCAAGTTATGAATAGTTACTAAAATTGTTCTTCTATTGATGATCTTCGAAGTTCTTTTGTGTTTCTAAGTGCAGATCTGGAACTTCTATTTCCATTTTTGCTTTTCTTGTTCTGTATCTTTAGTAGGATGCCCTGTACTCAATTCAATGGCATCTATCAGGCATTTAAATATTTAGGCATGCAGAATTAGGAATTATTACTAAGAAAGAGGAATCCTGATTAAACATGTATTTTATAGACAAATGTTACTAACTTATGGACGTTTTCTGCAACAATTCATTTATCCTGCAATTTGAATTATTGTTTTGTTTCTCTGATGGGTTTTCTGCATAACTATTTTTTTGTGCTGTGTTGACACTTCAGAATTGCACTCATGGTGGAAGAAAGCAAGACCTTATTGCCTCTGTTTTGTCTTCCTATGAAGGAGGAGAATGGTATGGATAATTTTTGCCAGAATTATATCTTATTTCTTATTTTGGTGTGCCAATTAGTGGTTTAATTTGTCACTCCTGTTGGTTTGAAATGTATAGCACATTCCTACCAAGGTCAATTTTGGATAGGACTGGGACCTGCATTAAGATATCTACTAAGGCTGAATACCTTGTCTGGCGTGCTGAGGTACTTTTATCATTCATAGTGTTTCACTGTTACAAGAAACAAAACAAAAGTTGCTCTTTTCAGTATGTAGCTTACCTTGTAAATCATGTTTTGCCTATGCAGAGACTTTTTTTCCTGAATGGAGAACAGGATCTATCAGCATTTCTGCTAGTTGATTTGGGTATTCTGAAGTATCCAAGTTACTGCTGCATAATAACAGAACAGATTTTCTCGTCTAGAAGTGGAATGCTAGCCTACGAAGAGGTGCGTACATTTTTATGTAGAATATGATAACTTTACTTTATGTAACATCACAGTCTGTGTTCAGGCAATTGAACTTGCACAAATAATGGACGAATCTCTTGATAAAAGTGATCGTGAGTCAGTGTTGAAATGCATGAAGATTGCTGTCTCCCAGTTGGCAAGTTCTTCTGGAAAAGCAATTCAGACTACAGGCTCTGACTCTCTACATACATCTTCTTACTTTTCAGCACCATGGGTATACTCAAAAGTGATCTTTGTGGGAATTTCATTTCTTGAGCATGAGCGCAGGTACATAGTTAACAACTTTGCTTCATTGTTACATTTCCTTTCATTTCTTAATTTGTTGCTGTGATGACTATTGGTGGTATGTCCGTGTTGAACATGGGAAAAAGCCTGCACAAAAACATTCTAGACACATTTTCGACATGCCTTGGACACAGTCTGGACACCCTTGGACATATCTTGAATATCCATTTTTATAAATTTTAAGGTCACTCAAAATAAAAAGATATATAGCTATTATGAATGTAAATGTATAATTGCTTACAGTGTATTATATGAAATGTCATTTTATATTTGCATATAGTATGTTTAAAATTGCTGATAAATATTATTTGAAATACCTAAAAAATAGTTAATTTTTACAGTTATATTTTAAAGTTATATTTAAACATAAACCTAATGACTCATATGGTTGCAGTTATCATCCAAGTTTCTAGGAAATGGTTTGTGAGGAACAATGATTATGAGACATGTTCATTTGTTAAAATTAAAAGAAATTTTGTTAGAAAATTGTGATTTACTGTTTCCCAATTCACAATGGTACTTCAAGGAATTATTTGTAATTGCAAATTTTCTAACCAGTCTAGAAAAAATAGCAGAGCCTATCTTTTGTTTTCCTTAATGGGGTAGCATTCTGGCTTTTAAAAAGCATTTTCTCTAACTTTCTCTGCAAAGAAATGGTGTAAATGTTTATATTATAGCTTCTCTTTCGCACATCTTTATATGAGCTAACTTCCATGCTGATGTAGGACAGGATACAGAAACAGAGAACTTGAGATGAGAAGGGAAGAAAGTGCAGAAAACTAGACCAAATAGAAAGAGTAATACATAGGAAACAAGCTATTGGCAGCTCACAAGTTTCAAAGACTCCATTCAATTAATCATGTTCTTCAAAGCTTCTTAATTTCAATAATAACATTATATTTATAGAACTAGGTAGCTAGCATATAGGAAATTGAAAAGGAGACCTAAAGTACTAATTAAACTAAATCTTCTAATAAGAAAAAATCTAACCCAATAACATTGAAATACTAAAAGATCACAATAATTATACAATCTCAATAAATCCTAGCTAACAAAAATTCTTCTTCTAGACCCATCCTCATGCTGCTGGGTCCTCCCCGTGAATTTTAAAGGAAACATGCCTGCTGCTAATCTCATCTATATTGTTAAATAATATAAGCAACTAATTGATCAATGTGATTATGTTCTTAATGATTATTTGTGTTGTACACAATAATTAGACTATACATTCTTTTGGCTCAGGTACAAAGAGGCAATTGATTTGCTTAAGCTGCTACTTCTGTCTTTTCCTTGTGATGGAAGAAGAGGATATTGGACACTTAGATTGTCTATTGATTTGGAACATGTGGGCCATCACAACGGGAGCCTTTCAGTTGCTGAAGATGGTTTACTGGATCCATGGGTACGAGCTGGTTCAAGAACAGCACTGCAAAGGCGAGTTCTTCGACTGGGAAAACCACCAAGGCGCTGGAAAGCTCCCAGCTTCTCAAACTCCATCAAGAGGAAGATCAGAGAGGTACTTGTGTGGTTCATTGTTTCTCAGATTTTTCAAAGTTGGGATGCCGATTTTCATAGAGTTTTTAGTTACTTGTTATGCGACTGTGTATACAGGTCCATATTCAAGGAAGACCTTTGAAATGTGAGACAGGGATGAAGAGTAGATTCTATGGACAAGATGGGGAGCAGTGTGGAGTTGAAGAACTTGCTTTGCAATATTATGCTGGGGAAGGTGGTGGATGGCATGGTGTCCATACAGAGAGTGGCATTTGGTTGACAATCTTTGGCCTTCTTATGTGGGACATTATATTTTCTGATGTACCGAATGTGTTCCGTAACAAATTTCAGGTATGTATTTTTCATGGAACTAGAAAGCTCCCACCTTCTGGTAATCTTTCATTGAAAACATTTACTGCTATGAAGGTTTCATAGAAATTGACGTACAATTTACATCATAGAAATTAAGTGTGATTAGGGAGAAAATGTTTTTTTCTTCTCACATGATTCCTGACTTTTCCACATGATTCTTGACTTTTCCATGTAAGCTTGTGCATGTGCAGGCATTGTGTACTTATATTGTTTCTGCTCCATGAAAATTTCACTGTACTTTTACTGTCTTAACAGTGACTATATCTCGACATTTTATTTATATATATGTGTTATTAGCAATTGATTTTGTCAAATGACATTAAGGCGAGTGATTCTATGCAAACCTTTGTTCATGAATTTAGGATTTTGATTTGACTAGAATCATTGCAATTGGTAGTGAAAGAAAGATCTAGAGCACAATAATTTTCTGCACATTGCTGTTAGGATATTGGTCAACTCTGTGCAGGGCTCAGGGGCATTAGGTATTGCTCAGAGGTTATGCTCGCAAAAAACAGTTTATAGGCAAACTGATTGAACAAGCCTGCTTGCCATGCACTGCATCCATGAGAGCCTGCAACAGGCCCATTCGCAGCCTAGTTTTTGACCTGGACCGAGGGCTGGGTGTTTGGGCCACCAGCTTAACCATGGGTCAATGATTCGACCATGAGTCATTGGTTGAACCGGTGGTTAATACTTAATAATTGTTTCTTTTTGTTTTTGAAATGTACTAGAAGGTCAATTGACTTAAACTCATGGTTAACCCTGAAAAATCAAATCATCAGACCTAAAATTTTGCAATGAAATAACATTTTTTTGGTCTAATAGTTAGAGAACAATTTAAAAGTTGAGGGAGTTGGTCATTTTATAGCAAAAGTCCTCTCCCGCCCTTGTTTGTGCAGACACTGTGGAATTGCTATTTATAGCAAAAGTTAGTATGTGATTAATTCCACATCACTTGAAAAGGAAAAAGGGAGGACTTTCGCTATTAAGTCACAACCGCAAAAACTACACTTGCAATTCTTTGGGCCTGTAAATATTTAGTCTTAAACTTTTAAGTGTTCTGGTTTAGTTATGTTAAACTGGACCAGATAAGCAGCTAAGTATATTTTGCAGTTTTCAAACAACTGAAGCAGTTCATCAGTTGTGGTCTGGTCCAATTCAGGTGGTTTTCCCCAGTTTGCTTCCTTGTCTGGTTCAATAAGAGAATCAGACCGGTCTTGGTTTTAGGTCACTGGTTATACATTCCAACCACCGGTCCAATCAGGATTTTGAACCAATGGTTAGTCATGTTGAAACAGTGGTTGTCAACTGCTTATCAATGTGGTTTTGTTCTTTCAGATGAAGATAACTATGCACGTAGTCTGGCTGTAAAACATGCTTAAATTCTGTTAAGCATTAGAAAGCAGAAAAAGAAATCTGTTGGCAGTTTAAAGGCACAAAAGGATAACTGTTTTATCTCAAATAAAGATTTAGGAGCACCACTTAAATACGCAATACCTTTTCATTTGTGCAAATATTTCCACCAAACATATTAATGTATAAGAATTTACAAGAACCTGTTTTTTTTTTTTAAGCTGAACAGGTGGAGAAAATTTTTTTATCTCAACAAAATTCTGGATTACATACAAATCTTCTTATAGTTTCCTTTTATTTCAACCTTAAATCTTAAGATACTGTTTTCTTTTTAAATGGAAGCCTAAATATTAAGTTTGAGATAAAAGGGAATCACATTATGTTCTGAATCGTGTTATGTCTCTTTCCCTTCTTTTTTGACATTATTTCAATTGAATTTTCTGGAAATTCAACTCAGTAATCATATTATTTTCTTCCTTTAATAGGATTTATTTAGGCATAAGATTCTTTTATTTTGCAGACTGCTCCCTTAGATTTGGAATCTGACAGCTTCTATCCAAAGAGAAAGAGTCTTTTAGAGTCTCGCCTGCAAGAAATTCAGGATGGAATGGCAGAGGAGATCCTCATCTCATCATGGGAAATGCATGCAGGAATAGCTTGCAGGGGTGTTAAATGGGATCGACACAGTCTAGCTGAACTTCGTGCTGCTGTTACCTGCATCGGGGCTCCTTGTTTGGTCTCACTCTGCCGAAATCTTGCACAAGATTATCGAAGCTGGTCCAGTGGAATGCCAGATTTGTTGCTGTGGCGCTTCCATGGAGAATACAGAGGTGAAGCCAAGCTTGTTGAAGTTAAAGGCCCCATGGATCGTCTCTCTGAGCAGCAGAGAGCATGGCTGTTGCTCCTAATGGACTGTGGGTTTGATACTGAAATTTGTAAAGTAAACCATTGCTAATTAAGATTTAATGCATTGAATGCAAGATTTAAGACAATCATGGAAAGAGGCAATGCCACCAAGATTTAAGACAATCATGGAAAGAGGCAATGCCACCAATTACATTACATACATCTACCTTTTGGCCTAGGATAAAGTGCTAGTCAAGGTTGTTTCAATCTTGATGGCTTTAGCTAAATTACCAATCCATACTTGGTAATCTAGTCCTGTGCATGAGCTTATGTAATGCAAATTCTTTTTCAAGCATCAAAATTATAATTTGGCTTTTAAACTTTATTATTGGTTTTAATTTGATTTCAAAAACTAATTGTTCTGTTTTTATCATTTTCCTTATACAACGAGGCCTAGTATCTCATCAATCTTTTTGGTTAAATTTATCAGATATGCATTGTTTTCATTTCATTTTGTTCGTTTCTTCAAAATTACTCATTTTATTCATAAAAAAATCACCCTACAAAAAAATAATTTTAAAATGAAAAATAAGATTTATAAGCAAAAAGATCAGACATTGCATAATATTAATGTCAAAGTTAGGAGATTAATGTCCCTAGTGCTTAAACAACAATAATTGTTCTAACATATACCTTCATAAAATGAAAAATGACGGAATTTTAATTTTTTAGTAATTTTTTTAAAAATTTACTAGAAAGAATTTATTTTTCTTAGAAAAAAAAAATATTTTTCATTGGCAATATACTTTTTGTTAGTCGTAAATAGTCAAATTTGTGGTGGATAATAATGAAAATGATTTTTTAGTATTAATTTTCTTTTTATTCATTAACAAAACCATATTATAAAAAGATAATTTTAAAATGGAAAACAAGATTTGGATTGTTTAAGGTTAAATAATATCCTTTAAATTTAATAAAAAAAGTAAGTAGAATACTCCATTTAAATTTGTACTATAATTATATGGGTGAAGACAAAAATAATAATTAAATGTTCTCAAAATTTTCAAAAAGCTCAGTGGTTACAGGATAATGTAAAATACATGTATATTTATATTCAAAGTAGTTTATTATAATGTTCAATTATAGTTTTCTTACGCTTCAATCATTGGATGATCATTATTATGTATGTTATGGGTACTTCAATCCCTCTTTGCAGTGATTTATGTACAAATTTATTTGGAAAGTTCTAAAATCACATGCAGTTTTATAGTAATGTTCTTTTTGTCAAGAAACCAGATTTGTTTAATTAATTAGCTACATACTATGAAATTATAACAATTGTGGTTTAATTATCTTGATCACAAAAGAGAGGTGGATAGGTAAATTTACCCTTTTAAAAGTAAAGTACAGTCATCAATGGTTAGATGATTACTTTTAAATCTCTAAGTTCCTTTATATAGTAGTATAAATAATTAGTGGTATCTTACACTAATATTTGACATAAAAATTAGCCACAAAATATGAAATTATAACAATTGTAGTTTAATTGTCTTCATCTCAAAAGAGAGGTAGATGAATAGGATTTACCCTTTTAAAAGTAAAGTATAGTCATCAATGGTTAAAGGGTTGCTTTTAAATCTTTAAATTTTTTTATATGAGAATGCAAGTAATTAATGATATCTTGCACTAATATTTCACATAAAGATTAGCCATAGAATATGAAATTAAAATAATTGTGGTTTAATTTCCTTGATTTCAAAGGGAAGATGGATGAAGGGGATTCACCTATCTAGAAGCAAAGTATCATCATTAATAGTTAGAGAGTTGCTTTTAAATCTCTTAGTTATTCTACATGAGAGTGCAAGTAATTAGTGGTATATTTGCACTAATGTTTGATATAAAGACAAATGTAAGTTAGGCAAGCCAAAGAAGCAAGATGAGAACAAAGTTAATGTGTATTGTAGCAACCTATAAGTGACAAGGCATTAGATTGATTTATAGGCTATTGCATTAGTAATAAGCGGCCAAAAAGTTATAAGTTGAAGCAATAGTGTAACAGTTTAAATATATCATTGTCTCTTCCTATCAAAGGGTTAAATTCCTTGCTATTGTTTAAGATAAGGTACTTGTCTTACACAAAAGTTGGCTAAGGCATTAACCAACAAGTGGGCAAAACATTAGCCAAAGGCATTAACGATATATTGGTGCATGTGCTAGACATATGGGCTCATGACATATAGGTTGGCATAAGTGAAGACATTATGGGTTTTTAGAAACTTAAGCTTTGGCTAGAAAGACACATAACTTGGAATGGTAACCAAATATTTGCTCTTTAGCATGATCTCCTACAAAGATGGGTAAATAGTGAGTACTGAATAAGTTGTTAGCACCACTTTTATAAGATAGGAAGGTGTAATTGAGTGTTAAATAAGTTGTTAGCATAAGTTCTTCAAAAATGGAAAAACATAGGTTGTTACTCAAGTATACTAACCAAGTTATAATAAAGTGACAAGTTCTTCTTAAACATATAAAGGTATGGAGAACACGCTTGTCATGATCATAAGGAAGTGTTCCTAAGAATGAGACAACTCCACTATGTATGATTGATTTGATAGTGAAGTTATTCATGTCGTTAGGTAGTTGAAAGGTGTCAATTATTATAATTTGTAATTTATAAATAAATGTAGATAACCAAGAACCAAATAAAAAGGTGGAATGAGAGAACACGTATAAGAGCTTTTACAAAATTCTTCATACTTTGCAAGTGAAAAAGTAATCAAAGTTAAGAAAAACTCTCGTATGTGTTATGTTTCTCTAAATTGTGCAATCAAGTATACTTATGTGCAAGCACCTTCCTTGTGTGTGTTAATGAGTAGGATTGGCTAAAATCAAGGAGTGTCTTAATGTCATCAAGATATTATACTAAATTTGAAATGAGTGACTTTAAATTTACATGAAAAACACAAATGCCAAAAATTTTGAATAACATGGATGTATTTGAGTGTGGTCATTAATAATTATATTGATTTAACCATTAATCTACCTAGTTATAGAATCAATTAGTCATTATTTGGATAAAATTAAAAGCTAAAATTGTAAGAGTAAAAACTAAAATCATAATAGCCTAAATTTTGTTCCTTGTTCAATTATCAAGTTTTAGAGTGATCTTTACTTCAAGCTCCTTTAGGGGGCCTTACAGAGAAGTTATCTATAAAAATTCTAAAAATTTCCTTATCAAAGGAGGAAAAAAGTTATACATAAATTTTAGTTTCATAAATACCAATAAAGAGGCAACGAACATAATAATGAAAGATAATTTAAATGTTAATGATTAATGAATTGTCAAAATATGTCACTCATTAAGTAATACAATTAACACATATTGTATTTCCCTTTTGTTAAAAAATGTTGTTGTTCTTCCAGCCAAAAGTAAGAGGATACTTGAGTAATATGTTAATGTAAATTAAATAAATAGGTTTACTAAATTAATTTATTATGAGAATGTTTAAATAGAATATTATTTGTGTGTCCACAAAATTCTTAATGTGATGATTATTTAAGTGATCTTTAAAATTGAGCTTCCTAAAGTATTTTGCATAGAAATTGTTATACATTGATTTCATTTTTATGTTGTTCCAATTAAAGATCATTTATAAAAGTAAGTATTAAGCATAGTTGAATAATCAATAATAAATTCATCATCTCAAAGTAAATAAAAAAGTAAGTTCTAATATTCTTAATAAGATTGCTTTAATATTCTTATTAAGTATTGATTTAATTCTTTAAACCAAAATGAGAATTCATAAGGAGTGATGAATCTTATGCATGAAATTAATGACCAATATAATTGGGAAAAAATGGGGTAAGAACTAATTTTTTATTAAATGAGTAATTATAACATTATTATGATAAAAGGATTGAATTGTAGTTTTTTTAAATAGAACAAAAGTGTTATTATTTATTTATAAATATTGCTTGCATATTGTTTTATAAGATTAAAAATAGGGCTAAGTTGAAACATGTGTCAAATAACTTTACCTAACTTTTGTAGAACTACCTTCTTATGGCATTGACAACACCATTGGCTTACATTTTAACATTCTTGAAAGCTAAAAAAACAATAAGACAAAGTTCTAACATCCTTTACCATTTAACCTAATGGTTTATCCACCTAGTGTAAAGATTGAATAACCTGAACAATAACCAAACTATCAAATTTCATACAAATACATAAGAAAGACAATTCAACTACTTTCTAAAATGTTGTATGAATAGCAAACATATGAAAAAAATCATCAATGAAAGCATTAACTAGTCTTTTGTTAAAAATGAATATTATCTCCACTATTCGATCCTAGAAACTCAGTCTAATTCCCTCTTTGTTAAGGTTGATTGCAACATTGGAATTAATTTTAATTTGTCTAATAGCAAGTGATGTATAATGGCAAGGCTTTTAACTCTACCTAGAGTTAAAATCTATTAAAGTTCATGCTTATAGTTATAGTAAAGTAAAAAACCTAGACAAGTGTGCTACATTAAGTGACTTTGTTAGAGACATGCAACTTCCAAATTTGCTTCCGTCATGAGTTTCCATTAATTAGATCAATGGATGTTAAGGTTATGACAATAGAGAGAGAATTGTGCTTGGCTTGCTAATAAGCATTTCTCACAATATAAACCTCAATCCAATAATAGTGTCAAATTGGCTTATCATGTGATCTTCTAAGAGTTAAAGAAATTAAAAGAATATGAGTGCTCTCTAATGACACCATGTAGTGTCCATATCAATTAAGGAATATATCAGGTCAAACTCTAAATGCACCTATAGATAGAGCACTTTAAAACTATTCTATTTTAGGGTCAAGTGTCAACCCATAAATTAATCTTTAAGTCATTTCTAATTAGCCAATAAAGCCCCATTTCAGTAGTTTCTTGAACTTAACAATACTTTATTAGATATAGCTTAGCATATGCCTAATAGCAATTTCTAGAAAATACTTTCTTAGGAAATATTGAGTTTGAAGTATTCTAAATAACAATGAGGATTCATTTGAGACTAATTGTCATGATTATTTGCCTAGCATGACTTTATTTGAGCTTAAAAAACTTGAAAACCTAAGGCTCTATTTGATTTAGGAATAATCAAAATTTCCCATGACACCTAATGAATGCTCCTTTTCTTGTTAGAGCTACTCTATTAAAAATGGTTCATTAGCAATGATAGCCCATTACATAAAGTTTTAAGTAGTAGAAAAATACTCATAACATAGTAGGAGTCACTTGAACAACTACTTTAATTAAGACTTCTTAATGTGCACTTGAAAGCTTATTTTCTTATCATCGTTCTATCTTTTTTCAAACTTTAATCGTTACGAAACCAAATACCTTTTTCTTTGAATAACCTATGCTTATTGAAAGACCAAGATATTTTTGTTAACTTTTTATTGTCATGAACCCCCCTAACAAACTTGTATTGCATTCTTCTCAATCTCTCGTACATTTTAGCTAAAATAGAGCTCAATTTTTTCCAAGTTAATCTTTTGTTCTAATGTCTCTTCATATTAAGCTAAAATCCATTTTAACTACTAATACTCTTATATGAAAGCCTATGTAAATATAATGTTATTATCTACAAGGAATAAATGAGTTATTATTAAAACTCCCTTACAAATACATATCCTAAATATCATATTTTATTATTGCCAAATACATTAATGAAGAGAGTCCTTTTACACACAGTAAGAATAAATAAGGTGGTAAAGGGTCACCCTATTTCATCCTTTTAGAAAGAAAGAAAGTTTCCCCAAATGTAAAGTTAATGACAATGGAGTAAGAGATTGTTCTAACACATCTCATAACCAATTTTACCTATTATCCCACAAAACTCATTTGAAACATAACACTCTTTAAGAAGTTTTATTTGACCAAATCATAAGCTTTGCTCATATCCAACTATATTGTCATATATCCCTTCTTCTCATCCCTTTTATTCTTTAAATAATGAAGGATCTTAAAAGCAATAAGGGCATCATTTATGATTGACCTTTTCAGTACAATTGTACTTTGAGATTCTTAGATAATCAATGAAAGAATAATCTTTAACCTATTGATAATGGTTTTAGAAATGATCTTAAAAACAACATTATATAAATTGATAGGCCTAAAGTGCTTATAGGATTCTAATGAAAAGACCTTAGGAATAAGGCATACATGAGTATAATTAATTGATAGATAAAATAACCAAAACTTTGTTGACAATATTATCTTCCACAATATGCCATAAGGTTTAAATAAAAGAAAACCAACATGCCATCAAGACCAAAAACCTTGGGGAAAGCATTGAATCCTAAGTTTGGTAAATCTCTTATTTGGTGAAGGATCTAAACAAAGCATGATTCATTTATGATGTAACTTGTGTTTAAATAGTATCCAACATTGTTAAAGATTAGATGAACCAGAAGATTAAAAGAATTCCTTATAATAAGATGCAAAGGTCATCATTATGTTTGTACTAGTTTGGTGCACCCTCCCATGCTCATCAAGTTGATTAATAGAATTTTTTTCCTTCACATTAGGTTTCTTTGAAGTGAAAGAAACTTTTGTTCTTGTCCCCTTCTTACAAAAAGGAAATTCCAGACCTTTGTGCCCACATCAACTCCTCTGTTTGATATGCTCATCAATCTCAAATTAAAGCTATTTCTAGGCTAATATTGACAGGTGGAAATCTCTTAAAGTTACTTTGTTATCTTCTAAGCTTTATGATGTTAGCATTTACATTGCCAAAGACTCGCCTTTTCCACCTAATCAAAGCTGTGCTACAATAATCCACCATAGTCATAAGATTAGTTGAAGAACGGGTGCGGTATGCCTTCTCTCATGCTTTCTCAACCTTAGTTTCACAAGAAGGCTTTATAAACCACTTAATATTTAATTAGAATGTTTGCTTCCTTATAGTTGTCATACTATTTGATCTTGTGCGTTTCATATTGAGTGGATTATCATTAGAGTCAAATCTGGACAAGCGATAAATTTTAACGTCAGGATAAAAAGATAAGAACTTTACAATGGAAAAAAAAAACCTGTTTATTCTTTAATGCACATTACCATCTCTTTCCTGTCAAGTTGCCTGTGTAAAATCAAAATCATCAAAATTAAGCTCCATCAAGTTGCATTTAGACATTTTTGATATAAATCTACCCATAAACTCCGTTACTAGGAGAGGCCTCCTAACTTTTTATGAGAAACAAAATTTCTTTGAAATAACCATCTCATAGCCAAGGTTGGTTTGCTTCAATTTTCAAGGCATGTAGCAATTCTCATATTAGGATTTTGTTCTTATCCTCGTGCCATCCATAAATTTTAGTGAAGTCAACATTTTGTTTTCCATTAAAACAAAAAGCATATATATAATTTGTAGAGGCAATTTTCACTGTCACACCAATGGAATCCTTGCTCAATAATCCCAATCCACCTACACTGGTACCACGACAATTGCCACAGTAACCGAGAGGGAAACCGAAATGTCGTTTAATCTTTTCAATTTCGTGAGCTTTAAGCCTAGTTTCCACTAAGAAAGCTAGTTGGAGAACTTGAAGCTGAACCGACGGCTAACTACTCATAGGTTCTCAAACACATGGCAGCTTCAGCGAAAGATATTCATGGCGACTGGTAGGGTTGTCGAGCAGCTTCTACCGATATTCTAGCTGGTGGTGCTTCAAGAGAAGTCATTGGTGAGGTTTTACTCTTCTTTTCTGCAAACTCGGATCCATTAGGATGGTCCTTCAAGTCTGCTGTAGCCACCTTCCTCTTTCCACCCTTTGCAAACCCAATTTCTGATGCTGTCGTCCCTGTTGCTGTTACCCTTGGCCGTCCCCTCCTCTTACCAGTAGCTGGTTGAGACTTTGTTAGAAGATTAGAGATTGGAGCAGAGGCTGAGCCCTTTGACTGGAGTACATCTGGAAGATTTGTTGGACTCGTGGCACAAGGCCCAATTGCATAAGATTGTTCCTTTCCATCCGAATTGCCTTAAGATTTCGCTTCCTTGTCAGTCGCGGCAGACAAGATTGGATTCAAATTATTCCTCTCCAGGGGCTGATTCTCCGGGCTATGTTGCACTCCCATATTAATTGGTGTTTCCTTCTGAATGACGGTAGCTGTATACTGAAACTTGGGGGCGGCTGTCTACAGATTTTCAAACACGAACCAGTTGGAGGCTAATTCTCATTCACAGTGACTGAGGTATGATGCTTGTTATTGCGTTCTCTTAGCTGCAAGTCACCAATCTGCTGTGAAACGCTTTCTATAATCCTTTCCTCTGAAGTTTGAGAAACAGGAATATCATCCCCAAGATTACGATAACAGTTTACATGGTGGACAGCGGCCTGAAATCTCGGAAATATTCGGTTGCCAAGCGGCTGCGGGTTGGTCTGCTGGAGCCGGAGAAAGGCTTGACCGTGCCTTGTTTTCTGAGTGGGATCTAATAAATTGTCCACTGCCCCATCAGGATTCTGCCTGCAAATTATCTTGATTCTCAGTATAGCCGATGGTTGAATCTTTCCCTGCCCTTCTTTAAGGGGTTCCTTGCATCAATCATCGCCTTAAACCGCAAGTAATGTTTTACTAAGTTTTTTGCTATAGACAGTGTCATATCTCTCAATGGTAAGCACGAACCCAAGAAGGAATATGAAACCGACTCATCTTGGATGGTTGTTCTCCACCGGTGATCTCTGTCAGAATGAGGACTTGCTTGCCAAAGATTTTCGAGAATATATTTTTTTTGTTTTTGCTATCCTCGAAAAGATGAAAGCTAAAAGAGATTTGAATCTAACTCATTGGTTTCCATAGGTTTGATCGGCTTCCGAACGATGCTCATTGTCTTGAAACATTAAACGGTTTTTCTGTCCATAATCTATACAGGAGATAGTGACAAACAAAATTGTCACCGCTAGCTTAAGTAGCCTCAATTCCGATGTGCAGCACATCATCCATCCTATTCACTATTTCCCTGATCCCCGTACGAGAATGGGTTTGTTGGTTCGTCCTGACCACACGACCTTGGAAATCAAGATCCGAAACACAACACTCTGAGAACTAGAGTGCAAGCTCACAAGTAAATGGTAGGAGTCTTGCTCCACGGCAAGAAAAGAGCTCTCAAACGGAGAGAAGAATAGAATTTTACTGAGAATGATCTTTAAGGATTGAATTGTGCCTAAAAAGACATTAGACAAACCGCTTCTACAGTAATTCCATACACAGCCAACTTAATATATAAATATAAATTAATGAATCAAGATAGTTTAATCAATTCAAGAATTATAATTTATATTCATTATTAATGTGTTAAATCCTAATTGACAAGATGCATGATACTAAGAAAAACAAAAAATAAAATAAAATAAATAATCATGCATACCAAAATATAAAATAAAAATTGGGTTATATTTAATTGAAAAGTCTTCAAAACCCTTGAGCGGATACAATATGTATCATTTAAGAATATAGAAACTAAAATATTATTTATTAAAAATTATTGAGCACACCTCGAGCGAGCAATCACATCCGATACTACTACACTGGGACGTGAGAACATTTTTTTTCCCCATTGCTGACAAATATTGAAGTTAAAACATATGTTCTTAATGTAATTTGATTTAATACTTAGAATAAATTATAATTATTTTTTAAAAGGCAATTCAATTTCATTGATTAAAAAAATAAAAAATAATAATAAACTGTGCTCGAAAATATAGCGACTTGAAAAAGGCAAATCTTAAAAGAAGCTTCTTTGCCCTACAAGTGCAAACTAGGAAACCAAAACTTGCAACCCACGTACATTCCAGGCTTGCGACTAATACACAATTATCTATCTGCGTTCATTCAACCTATAGGTGTGATTCCAGGGACATGCGGAACAGCAGGCTTGGGCTTCTTTATTTTTTCCACAAGCACAGCTTGAGTCGTTAGAACTATCCCAGCAACTGAGGTGGCGCTTTGAAGTGCACATCTAGAGACCCTACACGGATCTACAATCCCTGCATCAACAAGATCTTCAAATTCACCAGTCATTGCATTGTAACCAGTTCTCCAATCGCAGGACTGAAGTTTCTCCGCCACAACCTCTCCATCAGCCCCAGCATTAGTTGCAATCGTTCTTGCAGGTGCAAGAAGTGCCTGCAGAGCATCATTTCTCAAAATGTTATGCAGAGATAGGGGATTCAAGTAAGCTTCACATAAACAATAATCAAATCATTTGCATGTTTTAAACATATTTGCAAGCAAAAATCATAATTTAGCTGCCGAATGAATGGTTCTATATGAGGTGGTGAATTTCACATTCTAACTCAAAATGACTGGCATATTAATCGCTACAGAAACTATTAATTGCAGAGGAGGGACCAAGTCCATTCTAAGCATGCGAAATGAATTTTCACACATGGAAACGGCATTTCATCCATGGGCCTGAGTGTTAGATAATGCATACACACATGAACACAACCGCCCTCCCTCACACAAAAGCACACATATAGGCATCATGATGGGGAGAAAAAAAATATGAGCCAAAAAAAAAATGGTGAATTCATCCAATTGCCTAAATGCTACAAACTTGTCAAACAGAAAATAAGATGCATAAATACAGCAAAACCAAGAGATTCATGGTTAATCCACTTCAGAACAATAATTGGTGGAATGAGAATATTCACAAATTCAAGTCCAAGTTCTTATGCAGCCAAAAAAGGGCATCCCAATAGTCTACCATACTATAGGGTTTGGGAAGGGTCGAATGTGTGCAATCTTATACTTGTTTGTGCAAAGAGGTTGTTTTAATGACTTGAACTTGTGACTTTCAGGTCACAATGTAGTATACACCAAGGCTTGCCATTCTCGAGCAGTAAGAAGTAGGAGGAAAAATAATTTGCATCTTGCTACAGAATAGATGGTCAGCTAATGAGGTAAATTTAACACTTTGAGACACTTGGGGAGGAGGAGCCAAACTTATATCATCAACGAAGCAAATGTAGACAGACTGCAGTTTACATCTAAATGCTATGGCCAGAATCAAATAAACCCAAAAAAAAGTACTGAAATTAGCATATTCAAATCTGTATCTTTAATAGCATGACATGATAAATATTAAGTCTATAACAGGTGTTAAACAAAACAAACAAAAAGACATTCATTTTGATAGATGATAGTGATGTAGTCTAAGCAATGGTAGCAGATTAATAGTTTCACTCCTGTTATGCTACACAAAAGTGCACCCATCCAAACACAATCAAACACAAACAAGATTAATAGGGACAAATATTGGGTGCCTAAAAGAAAGCAGAAAGATTTGACAAGAAAATAACAAATCACAGGTAATGGACCTTTGCCACAATATCAACACCTATTTGCTCATCTTTGTCTTCCATAGAAGCTTTTATAATAGTAGCCTGCTTCGAAAGATGTGCATATGCAGCACCACCACCAGGCACTATCCCCTCGTCAATTGCAGCAAGTGTTGCATTCTTTGCATCCTCAATCCTGAGTTTCCTATCCTCAAGCTCCATCTCTGTGTGTGCTCCTACCTAAAACATATGGCTATTACTTGATCAACAACTGAATACAAGATTAAGATATAGGACAAACAACCTACACCTCTGGAATTCATGGTAGTCTTGGCATTTTTATAAGAATGGCCCCTAATGTGAAATGGCTTCCTATTCCTTTTTTGCTTTTTTGGATAAGGAAAAGGGCATAAGGCTTGAGGTGGCCACGATACTACAACTTGATGGTTTCCTTCCTATTCTTTTAAATGGCAAGATGGCCTTCTTTTGAATCCAGTTCTCTTGAATGAAAACTAGATCATTGAATATTCACTTTGATAAATTTGTTCAACAGATTGCAGGGACCATATGAAATTAATATTACATGAATAATCATATCCCAAAAGGTATCCTAGAAGCATGATAGCAGTTACACCATTACACTCTTCCATAAGCTCCATCATGGACAATGCAAGACAGAAACTAAGGCATATCAGCACATTCAACATCAAAATAAGCATATCTTGGACAATTTTATTTTGCATACTCTGAAGTGATCTATGAAAAAAGAAGACCACAAGAAAATTAGAAGCAGAGAAAAATAAAAAATCAACAAAAAGAGAAGGATTTTCTCTACAATGATGTCAAGGCAAGATTTAAATGCAGTCAATTTACAGGCCATACTTCTCTACTATGAAGCAGTAATGGTACCATTAAAATGAAATTCTACAAAAACTCCGTTAAAGCATACTTTATTGACTTGAGACAGAAAAGTAAAAATAAATATACTCCTCTCTGGCATAATATCAGGTTTCTGATGAAAATAGGTGAGGCAACAGATATTCTAGGTAAACATGACTTACAGTTGTTAACTGAGGCTAAAATTTAATTCAAAATAAAAAATAGTTTACAAGTTACACCAATAGCGTTATTTAAATTACAGTTTCAAAACTTTGACTAATCTGGTGACAAGTCAAATAAAATGCAAACAAAATTAGAGACACCATATTTAACTAGGCCCTTTCAACTCAGACCCAACAATAAGTTTTCAAATCAAAGTGATGATCACACCTCATTTGTTGCACAATACACTGGATGTTTACAAGAATAACTCCCACTATTTTACTTAAATAATTGCCTAAATAAAGACAACTCAACCCAAAATCCTCAAACCAACTCAAAAATTAAGGCAAACAGAACATCCATTTCAAAATGTTTGAAGAAGCAGCACGTGAATCACAATTTTCATTCTCGAGATGGGAAAAAATAGAAAAAAAATCCAATTTCACCAAATATTAAACCAAGTCACTTGGAAAAAGAAAAAAGAACAAATCTTATCCAATTCCCGGCTCAATAAGGAGAAACACACAACATTTATTTGTTTCAATTCCATGCTAAGCTCAACTAAACCCAATTTTTCAACTAACTAACAGACAGACCACAGGATCCATTGTAAACAGAAATTATTTTTCCAGCAGTGAAATAGCATAAAACTTTCTAAAAATTAGATGCATAGATTTCCTGCAAGGATTTTTCTCAAAAAGCTGCGTGTATTAAAATATTATTAACCTTGATCACTGCCACACCACCGGACAATTTAGCAATTCTTTCTGAGAGCTTCCTTGACATGTATGCATTATCTGTTTCAGCAAGATCTTTCTTTATCTGCAGAATTCTTGCCTGAATTTCAGCTTTAGTACACGGGTCAGCAACTATGGTTGTTGAATTACTTGTTATGGTAACTTTTCGTGCAATGCCAAGTTGATCTGAGGTTGCACCCATGAGGGTCAAACCTAAGTCACCCGAAAGAAAATCAGCACCTGCCAATGAGAAAACAAAGCAGATGCAATATCTGTTAAACAATGCATAATCCTACACAAGCCATCAAGATCCTATTGCTCAAAGGCAATTGATGATATACTCAAGCTATTCACATCCATAGTATATCTCACTAACAGCAAAGCAACCCTGTGTAGCAAAGATGTAGCATTAGAGGTGTCCAACGAGTTGGAGGCAGGCTACTTCAGATTTGGGTTACTTTTGGGTTTTGGCCATTTTTGGGCCGGATCAGTTTAGGACCCACTCCTTTTTTAAAATTAATATATATTTTTTGGCTTACTTTTTATTTTATTATGTAGTGGAGTATGTAAAACAATATATTATTATCTTTTTATTTTTCTATATTAACTTGTATAAAAAATATATAAATATATAAGCTATACATTTATCTTTTTATTTGACACATTATATATGTTTATATTAGGTATAACATCTGTGTGTATGTGAGTGTGCGCGCGCACGCATACAGATCCATAGTTGAAATGTTAGAAGTTATGCCTTTTTGTACATAAGGTCTATGGTTCAAATACTATAATCTTATATTTTACTTCTTTTATTCTTTCAGAAAAAATTTATGTGCAACCTAACCCTAGAATTTTCGGGTTGTTCAGATTTGGCTCATTTTCAGGTTCAAGTTAACAAAAAAAAGAAAAGAAAAAAAAAAAGGTCTCTAAACCTATTTTCAGGTGGGTCCAGTCAGCTACTAGTTTTATATCTTCATGCAGTACAATATGCATCTGATGCATGGATTGAAGTTACAAGGATAAATCAGAAGCATATGAAGAATTTAAGAGAACCTATGAGCTGCCAAGGAAAATCAAATTCCATTGTGGGTCTTTTTGTCTCACAGAAAAACAAGTGAAAGTTTGAGGGGAAATTTAACAAGAAGCATTTCCCTTTGTGTACCTCACCTTTTCTAGGAAACTACAAGAGAATAAAGTCAATTATGTATAGAAAGGATTGCGGGGTTGAAGGGAAGCTCCTTGTGGAAATATTGGAGAGAATGGAATTTAGCTTGTAAGTTGGGAGAAAAATGAAAAACAAAACAAATGAGCATGGGGAAGACAGTATTCTTACAAATTAGCACATAAAAAGATAAAGAATATAGCCCAAAAAAACCTAAATCCTGATGCTGACATAAGCATTTTACAGTTTGATCAAATATGAATGATTTTCCCCTGTGGAAATATAGAAACATATATCTCAATAGTACAAGCAGAACATCTAAAAACAAATCAAAAAAAAAAACAGATAAGTCAAGTGCTCAGTGAATAATAGTTTCTCTAAAACAGTCCTGGTAAGTATCAGACTTGAAGGAGCATATATATTTTCCTTTCTTTGGTTTGGAGTGGCAAGGTGAAACTAAAAATTCACATGTCAAATCTTATCTTGAGTGAAAAAAAAATAATGCTATACTTTCCTCTCATTGTGTCTATTGGGAGAAAAGTTTCTGGTGGGCAACAGGGAACATTATCTCCCCTTTTTCTATCATTTCATTTTTGCTAACATCGCCCAAACATGGCAAATATCATATCAATTCCTAATTTTCCTTTACTTTAGTTGTCCTTCCTCCCAAAGACATCACTAAAACCTTCTTTTTATTATTATTATTATTTTTTTGGGGGTACAAAAAGGCAACATGTTTGCATGCACCCCTTAATATGAAGAGTAATCCCTTATGGACAAAATCTAGGGGTAGCTAGAAAGCCCCCACAGTCAGAGGTCCAACATGCTTCATGCTCTAATCCTAAGGGGGATTGAAGCCTTGGCCTGGGAGATTCTCCCCATGGTCCCAATTTTGCCCTTATCACTAGGCTAACCATAGATGTGCCCATATGTCCACAAGCCCACACGCATTCATCACAATAAAGGTAATACACGTACATACTGATCAATCCCCACACAAACTTCAACACAAATAACTTAGATAGCAAGATATTATAGTCTTGTCACTGTTATAAAAAATCTGAAAACAAGATAAAGGCTCACCTGTCATAAGGGCAATGTCTTGTAATAAAGCTTTCTTTCCTTCTGCAAATCCAGGGCATTTGACAACAGCAACATTGAGTAAACCTTTCAATTTGTTCACAACTAGTGTTTCCAATACCTGCTCTGAGATATCTTCAGCAAAGATCAACAGTGGAACAGCCAACTGGGTGGCCTTCTCTAACAACGAAACTATTTCTTTGACAGTTGCTATCTTTTGATCAGTTACAAGGACTTTTGTATTATCAAACTCTACTAGAGACTTTTCTTGGTTAGTAACAAAGTGAGGCGATATGTAACCCTTGTCAATCTGTGAAGAAAAAACATGTTAGTTACTTGACAACATGGGGAATAGTTAGACAGGAATGAGTGCCTAAAATCACACAAAACTGGATTCCAAAACCAAGAATGCTAGCATCTCAATCATCCACAAGATTTGTAGTTCAGATTATTTAATTAGTCACATTATAGGTCACCCATTCTCTTGAAGGTCGGCAGATACATAGCTGTTTAATTTAATGAAAGTTTATCCTATTGATGAACCAGACTTTCAATTCTTAGCAACATAAGAAGAATTATATCATACTATATAATTGATTGAATAATCAATCATCAACAAGCTACGCATGAGATACAAAATTCCTCCATTTTTAATCTTTTTTTTCAAGAAGCAATTATTTCACATCTTCACCATGACCAAAGTTAAGAAATTCTTCCACATCTTTGCTGTCACTGAAGTTGAGGCTAACCAATAGAACAATGCTCATTTCTAGTATGAATTATTTGACAATATTTTCAAACAACTTTTGTAAGCAGAACCGGCATAATAACCTTCATTCCTTCTTCAATTGTCAAAAAGGTTTCAGATGTCGAAGAAGATTCAAGAGAGATAAAACCATCATCACCCATCTTTTCTATAGCGTCAGCAAGTAAGTTTCCGACAAAATCATCGTTTCCAGCAGAAACTTTGGCAACCGCTGCCCACAAAAAGGGAAAACAGCCAAGAGAAAAAAGGAAGAAAAATAAAGATAAGGTTTTTTCTTAAATCAAAGGTAATTCTGACTTCATCTAAATAAAGATTAAGTGCAGACCTTTTATATTTTCCTTTCCAATAACTGCAAGGCTGTTCTTCTTCAAGACCTTCACCAATTCCGTTACAGTCATATCCATTCCCTTTCTTAAAGAAATGGGATTGGCTCCAAAAGCAACTGCCAGAAGCCCTATCTTGATCATTGCACGAGCCAAGATTATTGCAGTGGTTGTACCATCACCAGCCAGATCATTCATTTTACTTGCCACCTACATGCAGCACTTTAAGGTCACTGATGCATCACTGATAATTATAGATTTACATTTGACAATGTATAGAAACAAGTTTAGGGATTGTATTATGTGGCAACCATGAATGACCTCTTTGATGAGCATTGCTCCAGCATTCTCCATTGCATCTGAAAGCTCTATAGCTTGAGCTATTGTGACACCATCATTTACAACCTTTAGTGACCCAGAATCAGAAAGAACAACATTACGTCCTGCACGATTTTTCACAAGACATATTAACAATGCATATCACCTTTAACACATCAATGAAGTGGAAAGGAATTTGTTTCTAGCGGTGTTATCATCTACCAGGGTCAAGTGCATTAAATCACAAAAAAGATGTAGGGTTAACAAACAATATCCAGGGAGGTTTCAATGATATAAGAAATGGAATCTACAAAAATTATAGCAAATTCAAAAAGGAAAAAACAAAAAATGCAGGCATTCCAAATTTATCACTATGTCAAAAGAGCAGCATAGAAAGCAGCCTATTTGTATGAATTGCAAATTACCAGAAAATGACAATATTTGTCCTCAGATTTTTTATTTCCTTCCCCCTAGATGAACCAACAGAACAAAAAAGTACCATTAAGGTCTGCCTATAAAACCATCGAGCACGGCAAACAGCTTGCATGCTATAAACCCTTTTATATTCATCAAAACCCATATAATAGGGCTTAAGCTTTGAATTCCCTAATTCTTCCAGTGTCCAAAGCCCTGGCATCAATTTGTAGACAGTTGATGAACTTCACTTTGCATACACTTAATAGCTATAAATTAATGGTGCATATCTCAACTTCCAAGTTTCAATGTGCTTGCATATTACATGGGATAGATCTTTTGCAAGATAGACAATTTACCCAAATTAGTGAATTATCAGTTACTCACAGTAATCAAAAGAATATTATCCCTTGAACAAGTTTTGTAAAGTAATAAGACTGGTTTTATTTTTAAAAAGTTATTAATACTGTTTCATATCCAAGGATTACTTTTTAAGTAAAATTCCCAGGTTTTGATGCGGTGCCATGTACACCAATACTTCTAATAATTGCGGAGAAGAGCTCAAATTACCTAAAACTATTACGGAGTATAACTATAACAATATTCCATTATTCTTCCTCCAACACCGGCATTCAGCATTACACTATAGATTTGATTCAATGATGTGGCAACACTCTAACGTAAGGAACAGTGAACCAGGTTAAAGATAATTACAATTTATGACCCAATCCCCAAATATATGGGAAATACATGCAAAAGAAAATGTGCACACACACACACACACACACAAACACAAATGATGATTTAAAGAACAACTGTCTTGATACGCAGCACTGAAACAGTTGCAAGTAAAGATAGAAGACCCGAGAACAGAGTCAAATCATTGTCCTACAGTTTTATTATTCTTTTCTTTTTTTTTTCATTTATTTTTGACAGTAAATCCGGGTTATGTAATGTAGTCGACAAAAACTTCAAAAAAAGAGAGAAAAAAAAAAGAATCGATAAAGAGAAGGAAGAACAGAATGGAGAGAGATAGAGAGAAGAAAAAGGAGAAATTAATAACCTTTGGGTCCTAAGGTAAGAGAAACAGCGTCAGCTAGCTTGTCGATTCCAGCCTGCAATGTTTCTCTGCATTCTTTGCCAAAAGATATCTTCTTTGGGCCTGCCCTCACTACACAACTCCTCATTCTCCATATCCTCTCAGCCCTTTTCTTCCCATCAACCTTCTGCAACAATGATAACTCACCTCCCCATTTCTTCTCATTCACCTCCTTCTGCAACAACAACAAAGAATCGTTCAGTGAAAATTAAGAACACGGAACAAAAAAAAAATCAGACGAAAAGAGGGACTTACGGTTACAAAGACAATCGGGTTTTGAGAGAAAATCGATGCTTTCGAGACAGCGAATGAGAGGGCCACAGGCATCTTACATGCGTTGTGCATAAGCTTTTCTGGGTTTAAAGCGTTTTTGAGAGGTTTAAGGATGGGTGACCCAATGGAGTGGACTCGGTAATAAAAGACCAATTTCCATTTTATTTTTTTTATTTATCCTAATACCCTTTTTGGTTCCACCGAGGTGTATGAACCAAAATTTAATTAAAAAATATTTTTTTTAATAATTATCAATAATTACCTATAAAAAAAATAAAATAATAACTCTTCCATAATTTATATATCTATCTTTATATTTATATTAATTTATTATTAAAAATTTAACATACATGATCTATTTAATTTAATTAATTATAATTTATCATAAAAAAATTATATATCTAAAATTTATGTAACTCAAATACTCATAATTTAAAAAATAATAAAATAAAAAATAAATTTTGAAAAAAAAAATCCTAAAATCCTAAAAATTTTAGGAAGAAAAGTAATATTTTTCAAATTTACATTTTTTTCTTATAAGTAAAAAGTATTCATAATTTAAACTTTTTTTTCCTTTTTATTTACTTAAAATGAAAAAAAATATATTCTTAACTTCTTTTTTCTTTAACAAAATATTCATAATTTAAATTACTCTTTATTTTTCTCATCTAAACAAAAAAGAGAGATTATATAAGAAGAGTGTAGAAAGAAAAAATTTAGATAAAGTACAAAAAGAAAAGAGTAAATATAGGAAAAGAATCCTAACATAAAAAGAAACTAATTTTTTGTAATTTTTTCTTTTCTTAAAAAGTAATTTTTCATTTTGAACATGAAAAGTAAAAATTGAATATATTTTTGTTGTATACATGAGAAATGAATAACTGAAATTCAAGATCTAATTAAACAAATCCTAAATTAATATTATCAAAATTAAATAACTTCTAAATCAATATATTACTCATTGATATATACTTTTCTTGGTGCTTTCTTCTTTGTTACAAAGAAAGTGGAAAAACTAGAAATAAATAATAGAATTATTAGGATTCAAACATAAAATTAAAATGTTTTAACAAGAGTATTTCAATCAATTATGCTCAAAGCATGAGATTTCTTGGTGTACATATTAATATGTGCATTAGCAATGAACTTGTTACCACTAAAATTGTATCAACCGTAATAATGGCTAGTGAAGGAATGAGGGCCCAAAATATGAGTTGGGGTATAGTGTCTTACCCTTATATAAATCGGTCTATAAGAGAATAAAGAAGCCAGCTTTAAAGGCTGGCAAATAAGAAGATATAGACAAAAGGGTAATGACTGAAAGGAAGATTGTGTTATCATTAAAGAGCCAGTGTCCTAGAGGTTGATATGTTCTATGCAAAACTTCAAAAGTAATACTTCCACTAGTTACAGCATTTGTAGCAATGCAAAAATGTCATGTAAGAGGGACTCTTGGGAGCAAATGTTAGGTAGCAACATGGTAGGCTATAAGAAGTTGAAGCCTTTTCTCTGACAAAAACACTCACAATAAACTTCTTTTGAGAACAAATTTTACTTTTCTTTGAGTTTTTGTTAGCTTCGCTTTGCTAATTTCTAGTATTTTCTTATACTTTTCACACAAATTGTGAAGATTCCCTACTTTTTCTTGGCATCCAAACTGAGACGCCATTTCTACCTATCTACAATCTAGGTTCGGTCCTGGCTCATGCGTCTTCAGTATCATTTATATGTATGGAACCTACACTTCCATAGAGAGCTTGTTTGAAATATCAATCACGTCATGCTCTCAATTGAATTTGGCATTTTGTGCTAGAAAGTTGTATTTAGTTCGTAATCAATAGAGGAGTGCTAAATGTATTCTAACTTTCAGAAGTGTACTACTCCTAGTTATATTGCTATGTTATTGTACGGTCATTTGAGAATTCGACATTACTTGGTGTAAATTTTTTCTGATCTTACTCATCTCATTTCCATAAGGGCAATTCCCTCGATCCATATCATAGAAACAAAACTTCAAACCCTACAAGCCTGAAGGAAAAAATTTTACTAAGAGCGTGGTTTTTATTCATTAATTAGAGTAGAGCCCACTCGTTGCATATAGTTTAAGCCAAAATTTTTAAAGGGGGAGGAACATGACACTAAGAGTAGAGAAAGTTCATTGGAACAATCTCAAAGAAGCTATTAATGTGTCCCACATCAGTTCTGAGGGAGGTCTTTGGGCTGTTTATAAGGGTTGGGTCAACCCTCCACTCTAAAGCTAGCTTTTATGGTGGAGTTAGGATTCAATCCCTTATTAGGTGGTATCAGAGCCTAACCTCAAAGGGTCAATGGGTGCACGTACAAAGGTTCCTTGCCACTATGCCGATTACCGACTGAGGTAGCATGAGGATGTGCAGTTTAAAGGGATCAGGAATGATGTGTCCCATATCGGTTCTGAGGGAGGTCTTTGGGCTATTTATAAGGGTTGAGTCAACCCTCCACTCTAGACCTAGCTTTTGTGGTGGAGTTAGGGTTCAATTATATGTAAACAGAACCTAACATCAATGTTGGTATAGGATCGTTCAAATAGAGGTTAAGAGATTTAGACTTCTTCGTCAATGACTTATACTTTTTAAGAGATGATAACAATGGCTTATTATAGTCTTCATCAATTGATAAGTCTTGAACCCAACACCAATGTTGGTATAAGATTGTTCCTTGGCATCTCTTAATAAATCTTTATCTTGATTTAAATTGTGTCAAAATTATTATAGGTCTTCTCCAATCATTTGTACTTATATCTTAAATATTATGAACACCAATCAAATTTTTGAATTTAATTGTAGAAATAGACTTTGTCATCATATTTATAAGATTGTCAACTATATTTACTATTGTCACATCTCCTTGTGATATGATCTTACAACTAAAATGAACCCTAATGTTGATGTACTCGCTTCTCTCATAATACCTTTGATTTTTGGTCAAATGTATAACACTTTTACAGTCATAATATATAATAGTAGGACCTTGTTATAAACCCAATTCGTCAACGAAACCTTATAATCATAATGCTTCTTTCATTGTCTTTGTAATTGTTATATATTCAACTTATGTTACAGGCAAGACAATTGTAGACTATAAAATTGTCTTTCAGCTAATGGCACAGCTAAAAATAATAAAAGCATAATTTGTTAGAGAACTTCTCTTATCAAGATCTCCCATATAGTCGAAATCAACGTATCCAACTGGATTACTTTTTGTGTCGTGATACTTGTCGTAGACCAAAACAACATTTGTGGTTTTTTTTGAGATTTCTTAAGACTTATTTCATTATCTTTCAATTTGCTTTATTAGTATTTTTCATGTATCTTGATACAATGCCAACTATGTGTCATATATTAGGATGAGTGCAAATCATGACATATATGATGCTACTAATTGCACTACTGTGAGAACTTAAACCATTTACTCTATTCTCTCTTCTATTTAAGGTGGTTGTATTGTAGATAACTTGAAATGAGCTATTAATAAAGTAGTCACAATCTTGTAGTTTTGCATTCCAAATAGTTTTTAAACCGTTTTAATATACTTTTTTGTGCAAAGTATAGGATTCTAATGCCTTGATTTCTGCAAATTTTTCATCTTTAGTATATTCTTAGTCATTCCTAAGTCTTTCATTTTAAACTTCTTACTTGAGTCTTCAACTAATTGATTTTTGACATGTTATTTGCAGCTATTAATATGCCATTAACATAAAGTAGTACATAGATGAACAAATTATCTGATAACTTTTTTATGATAGACAAAATAAACATAGGTACCCTTAAAGTATCATTATTAGTCATCAAACTATCAAATTGCTTGTACTATTACTTAGGTGATTGTTTGAGACCATAAAGTGACTTCTTCAATAGATATATGTGGTCATCCTTTGTTGAATCTACAAAACTTATGATTGAAACATGAAAATATTTTCATTAAGAATTCTATAAGGGGATATTGTTTTGACATCAAATTGGTCCAACTTTAACTCAAATAGGACAATCATTACAAGTAACATCCAAATGAAACTTTACTTTATTATAGAAGAAAATACTTCATCAAAGGTAAATACCTTTTCATTGTGTACAACATTTTGCAAATAGTTATACCTTATACTGCGTATTTTTTGCTTTTAAAATGTCTTCCTTTTATTTGCAGACCCACTTGTAAACAATAATCTTCTGATACTTTAGGGGTTTATCTAGCTCCCAAGTTTGATTTTTATGTAGATATTTAATTTTTTTTGTCATGGAAATAAGCCATTTAAAGGATTCATAACTAGAAATAGCCTTCTGATAAGAATTGAGTTTTGAATCATCAATATTTTTAACTATAGATTGGACAAATATAGTTATTCTTGACCTGTATAGCATAGGTAGTCTTATTTCTCTATATATTTTTTAAACCTTTTATGATAATGTAAGAGTTCTTCTTTAGTTCTATAGGTTTTGATCTGATCTATTGATTAGGTTTTGTAACTTTTAACTAAACCTTTTACTTTTTGTCCTCATTTATATATTGGATTTTACTATCTTCTTGTATCGAATCTAAAGCCTTCACCTTTAGCTTTATTTGCTTACTAACTTCATGGTCATCATCAATAATGATAAATTCCTTTGCCTTTGGAAGCATAGCAAACTCATCAAAAGTGACATCCTTGCTTATAATAAAATTAGGTGAATTCAAATCAGTACATTATAACTTGTATCCTATGATGTCTTCTACATAGCCTAAGAATGTGCACTTTTTTTGCATAAGCCTTTTACTTGTCTTTTTTCTTTTTTTCATAAGTGTAAGCAAGACAACTGAGTACTTTGAGATTAGAGTAATGAGCAAGAGAACCAAACCATATTTTCCATAGAGTCTTCATCTTATTTGCTATTAATTGTGACTAATTGATTAATTGGCAAACCTTATTGACCATATTAGCATATATTTTTTTTGATAGTTTTGCTCAATAAAGCATGTAGTGAGTTTTCTCTAAGAGCATTTTGTTCACTCATTCTTTAACTATATTTTGTTATAGTGTAGGGCTAACTGCATGATGTCGAATAATGCCTTCGTTCTTGTAAAATTCATTAAACTCATCAAAATGATATTCTAGATAATTGTTGGTCCTTAAGTGCTTGATTTTTCACTACTTCTCCATTAAAATCTTCCACTATTTAAATTTTCTAAACATTTTACTCTTCCATTTAAGAAACTATATCAACACCTTCCTTTGGATGGAAAAGAACAAGTCCTTACAAGTTAGAATGAACATAGTTCATCATTTTTATGGTTTTTTGGACTATAATACTAAACTTTACTTTACTTTCTAAAGATGCTTTGTTTGCAAAACTTTAGCTTACTTATTTTCTAACCTCTAAGCAAACTACGTTTGCTTAACTCAGTTATACCCATTCACTCTTAAGTTAATGAGTTGTATGTGTCATAATTGAAATCCTAAAATTTAAAATTGTTGCTAAAATATCTATTTAACAAATAATTGTATTTCTTTGAAGATAGTAAAGGTCTTTGATTAGCTTTTCTTTCATCATAATCAATAGGCTTTTATGGACTACAAGTACTCAACCTGTAGCTCAATGCCTATAGCTATGATAGTTAAGAATACTCAAAGATATAAGATTATTTTTTAGCTCTAGAATGTCTTGAACTTTGAATGTTTTGAGAATATCATAATGCATCTTAATTTAAACAATGTCTACACAATTAATAGGTAATGCCTTAATAATTCCTAATAAGATTGTTTCACCATTAATTAGTTTATAGGTAAAGAGTTCTTATTAAAAAAATGAGAAATGTATAGCTTAATCAAGGTTCTAAGAGTCATTTTAGGTGCTAGTAGACATTTTCACCTTCATTAGCTACATTTACTACATTGGTAAAGTCATTAGCTTTCTACTTTCCTTTGTATTTACACTTGAATAATTCCTCTGAATATGGCCCTTTTCGTGACAATGGTAATAGGTCACTCTACTATGCCTAGATTTGAACATTGACTTGTCTTTGGTTTTAGTTCATTTACCTCTAACAATCAAGCCTTTTATTTGATTCTTTACAAAGTTTTTGGTCATTTGCTTTTTTTAGCTCCTTTGAATTAAACAACACTTTTACATCATTTAGGGAGACTTTCCCTTATGTATAGCATCGTGCCAACAAATTTCTTGTAAGAGAGAGATAACTTGCACAATAAAATGATGACGTGGTCTTAATCATTAATTTCAACATCACTATTTTTCTATTCCAATATTATCTTATTGAAATTAGCAAGGAAACTTTGGATGAGTGTTCCTTCCTTCATCCAAAGAGTATAAAGATGGCATTTCAAGTACACCTAATTGGTCAAGAACTTAGTCATGTACTAGCCTCTAATTTGATCATAAACTTTAGGCATGGTTTGATTTACAACTTCATGTAGTACTTTATCTAATAAACATAATAATATTGTATTTTGTCCATCTTTCATGAATTCCTCTTCTTCTCTTTTGCCATAAGCTTTAGTAATTCTTTATCACTTTTAAGTGCCTTAGCTAGTCCTTATGTGAATAATGAGACCTATATTTTGATATGCCACATGTAAAAGTCATTTTACCATCAAATTTTTCTATTTTATATTTCTTTGTCAACTTTTTTGTCATTACAAAATATATTTAGGAATTGTTTGGCTTTGATATAATTTGTTGTGTTAAACTTGTTAGATCCTTGGATATAAATTGATTATTTAAGTGGAAAAAAATTATGATAAAAATAATAACATGCTCAAAACTCAAGGACAAGAAAATTTATGTGGTTCAACATTTAGCATACATCCACAACAAAGACAATTAAAGAATATTTACTATGAATAATAGGAAATTTATGAACTAAACTTCTCACTGCCTAATATTCCATATACACTTGATGTTATTTAACTTTTTATATTTTCTCACAAACTACTTATATTATTTTGCTCTCAAATGATCTAATTTTTGTTGGATGAAGATCTAATCTAAAGCCAATTTATATGTCCCTACAATGGCATTATTGTCAATTAAAGATAAGGAAATTAAATTTTCTTATCTTTTCGGTCAATTCAAAGCAACGTTAAATTTGCTTAACATATAGTTGGTTGTAAACATGACCTTGATCTAGCTTGGTTTTATAGTTTTGTTTATGAATCGACAATTTTAGTTCCAAAGATAAAAGGACCAAAATTAAACAACATGAAAGATGTTTAGTCATAAATTGGTTATGGTTTTCGTTCAATTTAATTCTTAACCTTTAGTTTTGGCATGATTGGGTTTGGTTTAAATACTTTTTTTCTCTAAAAAAATTATTATTTTGAAAAAAAAAAGATAAATAAAACTCTTGTTTTGTGAAAAAAAAAATCTTAAAAAAGTTTAAAGTTTAAATTTTCAACATTTTGGAGAAAAGGAGGAGACAATAAAAAAGAATGGTCTTAAACTTAATTACATTTGAATTAAGTTGCCTACATATCCTATTGGAGGTTTAAGGAATCAAAGCCCATATGGTTTTGATACCCAAAAGGTATTACCTTTTGTTGTAAAGTTGTAGTAATCCTCATCTCTATAATGCTTATGAATTGACTTTTATTCTTGCATTGCCACTCTCTCCCAATCATTAAGGCATGCTTAAGCTTTAATCAAATCAAGAGACAAATTATAATGATTATCATCAAGAATGGTACCTTTTGCACTAATTTTGCTCAACAACAATAATTGAAATCAAAGCTACAAGGATTTGATTGGCAATGATAACAAGGATTAGAAATGTATTTTGATTTTGTATCCACTACCTAAGAATAACAAACTCTTCTTCACTTATCTCATCATAACAAAAATAGAGTAACATAAAAGAATCATCATGCAACTCAAAAATATGTTTCTTAATGGACTTGATTATATTATCTATACTGGGTCTTCCTTTCAAATTTTTAACATTATAATAAGAAATTATATAATTTTTAAAACAAAATAATTTAGCATGAATTACAAACAATTGCAACCAATAAAATAATAAGAGCATTCTTAAAATAAGTTGACCATTCATCTTTCATTTATAAGATTGGGACATCTGATTCGACATCATTTTGAATTTTTTGCTTCACAACCACAACATTAACATATTTCATAACAACTAAATACATAGTTGGATAATATACTCCTAATAGGTTCACTATCACATCATTAAAAAAATCTCAAAATAGCATAAATTTTTTGAAAATAAACAAAACTCTCTTCCTTTAGTGTAAGTACTTCAATTTTAGTATTAATAAATGCATATAACTCTTCATACTGTAATATATCATTTAACTTATTATATGTTGAGTTTTAATTAGTAACAACTTCCTTTTGGAAACTCTTAAGGACATTTATTGTGGTCTCTACAAAATTGGCCCCAAGCCTTCATTACTTGTTTGTAGACTCTCAAAAAATAGAATGCCTTTCTAATTAGCATTATTTTGTTGTTAAGGATTTTAAATGCATATTGGACACATTAATTTAAAATATAACACATGCAACTTTAATGGAAAAATTGATTGATAGTAAATGGTTACATAGCTTTTGAAATTCTTTAAGACTTTCCCTCGAAATTGTACAAATTGTTTAATGAATGTTAAAAGTAGTATGACATTCATCGAATAGTCAAATTGTAAGCATATTTTTATGTATATATCATTCATTATTAATCCATGATAAGTCAAACACATATATACATGAAAAAAATGTTTATTAGTCCAAATATCATAACATATCCATACATGTCCATTAAAATTTTCAAAAAAACTAGCTATAACGTTTTTATCACTTTGGTAAGCTTTATAAAGTGTACATATAAGTGTGGTTCTTGGTACATACTTGGCTAAAGGATTTTAACCCTTTTTACAATATTTGATAAAATCAAAATTTCCACTAAAACTGAAAGATAAATGATCAATAGCTACTATTCTAGTTATTTCATCTCCATGTACAACATTAGAAAAATGGAACAAAGCATTGAAGTCAGAACAACCATAATCAAAAATTTGCATTTGTGACTTTTCCTTACTTATTAAGGTCTAATTGTTTTTTTTTTTTTTTTTGTATATGCTTAGATAATGTACCTTGCCCTTTTCCATTTCTCCATTTGTACACTTTAGCACAAGAATTACACTTTACCTACATTATGAATAATATGACATTTTCTAAATAAAAATTAAAATGAAAAATTTTAAATTTTAATTTTGCAAATGTTGTGACATGCCTTTCCTAAAGAGGGAAAAAATGTAAGAGATGTGAATAGGCCCTATCAAATGAATAGGATGGTGATGGATCACTAGTAGTTATGGGTGCACAGTGCATTTGTATTTCAATGAATACCCAAATTTAAAGTGAATTATATGCTTGTGGGTGCATAACCTAGTATGCTCTCACCACTCATTTAGCTAGTATGATGCCTAGGATCAAATTCCAAAAGGTAAAGAACTTACCATCCTAAAAATGACTTTAGGATGACTTAGAGTTGTCTTAAATCATTTAAGGTGAAATTAGAATACTATAAACAACCAATTTATATGATTGACATATTTTCTAAATTAATGAGACTCAGTTTAATTTAATAAGATTCCTTAAGATTTGAGACTATGGTTATACTTAGAAAGAGTCGTGGGCAATCTAATGTCTATCATAAATAACATTACTATTGTTCACTTAAATATACTCTTATGCATTTTCTTATTGATATTTTATTTGCTTTTCTCTTTATATGACATATAGCATAATATTTGTTTTTTTTTTCATAAATTTGCATTAGGATTTAAGGAATTTGGAACTACAAGCAATGCATACGAACTTAGTATAGTAATCTTTTAAGTAGTTAAAGTACAAATATTTGCCTTATTAACTAACTTTATCTATTTTGCAAGGCTTAACCTTTGCTAGAAAGAACTTTGGAAAAGAAGGGACATTTTTCAAAAAGGCTATGTGCTATGATCGAGAATGTGTTAGAATTATGGGGTAATTTTATTAAATATCCTTTGCTTAGTGAAGTGTTCATGAGAAAATGTTTTAGGATTCTTTTAATGGTGATTCCTTGCTCCAAGAATTTGAAAAACATGACTTAAAATTTTAGAGAAATATTTGAATAATTTTTACAATGATTTTTCACACCAACAAAATTTTGGAATTTTTTTTTTTGAAAACATTTAGATGATTTTTATAGTAATTCTATGCATTGAGAGTAATTTTTGGAAAATGACTTAAATTTTTGTGAAAATATTTAGATGATTTTTATGTTGATCCTTTAAACTAGCTGAAGTTTTGAAATATTTGATGTTTTTAGGGAAATGACTTGGATTCCTTTTACAATGATCCTTGCACTTTCGAAATTTTCAAAAAAAAAAATCATATACCTTTTATAGTGATCTTTTGCATGGAAGGAATTTTCAAAAAAGAACTTAGAGTTTTTGAATAATGGTTAGATGTCTCTTATGGTAAATATTTGCATTGAAATGGAAAAAAAACTAATTTTTTCATAAATTTTAAAATTCTTTTTTTTTTTTTTTTGGATTTTGGGAAAGAGAATATAATCTTAAGATTTATTCAAGTATGTGAATTTTGGAGAATAATGAAAAAAAAGATTATGCAATTTAGATTTTTCAAATCCTTTTTTATGACAAGCTGACAATGGAATCTTACGTTAATCATTAGAAAATTCCCAAAAAAAAAGGTGAAAATGCCTATTTTCAATTGATCAAGGCATTCCTAACATTAATTGACATAATACTAAAAATCTATTGCTTTTATTTACAAAAAAGAGAGGAAATCGAACCTTTTTTTCCTTGATTTCTATTCAAGGGTCAAGGAAATGATACAAACGAGGGGGAAAGAAAGGTACTGGGACAATAAGGAGAACCAAGCAAAGTATTATTATTCATGGATCTTTTGTTTAAGTCTATTTTTTTTCTATGATGTGCTTTATGGACTATAAATGCACATAAACTACTAAAATGAATATATAGTAGTGATATGATGAAATTATTGGGTTCAAATGTCATAGTAAGAAATCAAATGGATTATTATAACTAGAATATGTTGTAAAACCAAAGTGACAAAACTATAAAAAGTGAAATTAAAAATGGGTTGGTGAGTGTTTTGGAAATGTCAGCCTAAATGTGTGTGTGGTCTTCTTTTAAATATTACTTAAGATGTATTTACAATCTAAAACTAACATAAAAGACCAGAATTTTTTAAAATATCATAAGTTCAGAGAATAGTAAAAATGGATTAAGTATGCATTTAGATATGTTGGGTGGCATATGATAATAAGAAATCATACAAATATATTGGTGCCTTTACTTTGGATGCATTACCAAAATTGGTTTTCCATAACTATTTCTTTTCCTTAAGAATTGATTTGGTACTTTAGAGTAATTACTTACTCAAATCCAAGTATTTCTTTGGATGTTTCTTAGATTTAGAGAAACCTTACCTTGGTCCCTTACTTCTTTGGTATGCTTTTAATGACCATTTCATGGTTTTTCAATCTTAAACATATTATGTATGCATGTTTTTGCCATAATTATTTAAATGATAAAATCAAATGCTTTGTGTGGGATAGAGAGAGAAATGAATAGCCTTTTTTTAGTATTTGCTTGATTGATATTACTTTTTCTTGTAAAGAAATAAGGTTAATATTTAATTGTTGCTTCCTTTGTGAGTATCTAACCATTGGGATTCTCCTTAAATCATGCTTGAATTAACTAATTCCATATTTAGTCACTATTCATATACTAACCACTTTTATTTTTTTATTTAATTTTTTGTATGGTTGAACATTACCCCACTTACCTCTATTTTTGTCTTATGTTGTCACTCTAAATTTTCTTTCTAATGTAGCACATGCCAACACCACTATCTCTCTTTTTCTTCCTCTACATGTCTTTTGACAACTTCATTCCTTCCTTTGTGAGTATCTAACCATTAGGATTCTCCTTAAATCATGCTTGAATTAACTAATTTTATATTTGGTCACATTCATATATTGACAACTTTTATTTTTTTATTTATTTATTTTGTATGGTTGAACATTACCCCACTTACCTCTATTTTTGTCATATGTTGTCACTTTAAATTTTCTTTCTAATGTAGCACATGCTAACACCACTATCTCTCTTTTTTTTCCTCTATATGCTTTTTAATAGCTTTATTCCTCTTACTTCCCTTTTTCTCTCTTCTTTTGGTGCGAAGGGCCCTTTTCCTTTTATAAAAATTATGGTGGCTTTGGATTGGTTTTGATATAATCAACAAAGATGTATGAAATAAAAATTAAGAAATATGTTATAACCAATAAAAACCATAAAGATGCATGAAATACAAATTAAGAGATATGCAATGTAAAGCTAAGAAGTAAAGAACTTACAAAAAGAAAGCTTTTTATTGAACTACGAGTTTACAAGATACTTATTTAGTATAGTAGGGGGAGACAAAAGGAAAAGATAAGGATTTTATAATACTAAAAGGTTATCTTACAATACTCAAGGTAGGACTTATTTGTCTAATAGATTTTTCATAATAGACAAAGCAAGTGATGTCAAGGATTACATCATAGTTCGACCATCTTATTTTATAAAGTAACTTTATTAAACTAGCTTTAATATAATAGCTTTATTTTGTTGGTCTCTTCTACCTTTACAGTTTATAAGGACTTTGAGAATCTTGCATTATGTTATCCTTTGTATCCTTTTCCTTTGTTACTTTCTTCTTTATCATTATTGTTTGGTTGAAAAGGACTAGTCATCATTTCCATTAGCTTTTCTTTGGAAAAAATTCCATTTATGCTTTTAGCATTTATTCATGAGTTTTGGAAGAATAGGGTGTACTGGTTTAGTAGTATTGATTCCAAGTTTGATAACTCCCTTTGTAGTGTAGTGTCATCCTTAAAGAATTTAAATTTCTCCTACCACCAAATGCTTATTCTTCTTACTAACCATGACAATGATGATTGCTTTCTCTAAGGATATTGGTTTGTTTGGTCATGATCCAATAGTCTCATTTAACTATTTAGGGAACATGATATCGTTAGGTAAATCTAACATCTTGTCTTTAACCTTAAGATTTTTCTCATATAACTATTCATGCATAGTTTTGACATTTATTTAGAATGATACTAGGTGTAATCCCTATTTTATATACTAAATTTTAAACTAGTTAGAGAATTAAATTGAGTTATGTGGTAGATGGATTTGGATAAACTAGTTAAACTTCTTTTGTTTGCTTTCACATAATAGAGTTCTTTCCTTGCTTCAATTAGTTGAAATAATTAAAGGTTCCACCATTCTTTTAATTCTTTATAAGCTAATATGTCTCCTCGTCATTCTTCTAGTGCTATTTTTTTTTTTAATTTTAAACTTAGCATAAGTCTAGTCTTTATTACTTTTATAATTGACTTCCTATTCTATTGGCTCAATAAACACCAATCTTGTTTCAATCAAAATATGTTGGAAATAATAATAGTCCTTCATAGTATTATGAAGATACATATTATCTTTCAAATGAAAGGTTGCTACCTCATTAGGTCTGAGTAGTGCCTAATTATTTTCAATTACACACATAAATTCTATAAATTTTGGAATAAAAGGATATGTTAATTAGAGCATGCTCATAAGCTTCATATGATAGTTTATCAACTTCCTTATCTATTGGGCTAGAAGAACTAGTTGCAACATTAACCAGTGAAATAACTATCTTGAAAAGGGACATAGGTCCTTCTAGCATAAGTCTTTTTCTCATTTGGTTTGTCCATGTGAAAATTCTCAAGTTAGAAAATTTGGAAGAGAATTTGAGGATCCTTTTATAAACTTGATTTCAAAATCAAATGCTAATAATATGTCTTACTATCTAGCAATATTTGTTTTAGTTAGAATATCTTTAATAGATTTACAGTCAATTATAATAAGAAATTTTTAATTTAATAAATTGCTTTGACATTTTTGAATACATAGGACTATTGAAAGAACTCTATCTATTTTCCATGTGTTTAAAAGTAAAATGCATTAAACTCTTTTTATTATTCAATTGTTGTTTTAATATTCTTTCATATCGTTTATTAGATGCATTTATTTCAACTATTTTAAATGCATCAAGATGAAGATTGCTAAACAAGGTAGCTCTTGAATTCTCTTTTTGATTTTATTGATAGCTCAAGTATGTTTATCTGTCCATTCTAGCAAATTCTTTTTCAACCTTTCAAATAATGGTTTGGTATCAAACACTAATTGTTTTTATAAAAATCTGAAATATAATTCAAACTTTCCAAAAATCTTTATAGCCAATTTTTATCTCTAATTTCATTAGGGAATTTAAAGTGAAATTCAATTGCTTTATCTATAAGAACTATATTTTCATCTTCTTTCGAGTGACCAAGGAATTTAACCTTGGTTTGAAATAACTTCATTTTCTTGGCATATATGACTAGCCCTTTTTTGATAACATTTAAAAAAATCTTTCAATGTTTAAAATATTGGTCAATAATGTTAGAAAATACTAACACATCATCAATATAAATAATAATAAATACATATTAAGTATTAAAGATTTCATTCATTATTTTCTTAAATTCAAAATGTCATTTCGTACTTGTCTTTCTCATGGATCTAGATTTGTTAATAACTAACTTTCATATCAAATTTTGAAGATAATTTAGCTTTATAAAGTTTGTTTAACAAATCTCTTTTATTGATACATAATCCATCATAAGACTTTATTTAAAGGTTTGTAATTAATAATCAATCTCAAAAGACCTTTTTTTAATTTTGCTATAAAATGTTGAATAGGTCCATAGGCTATTACTTTGTTTGATTAACCACTTCTTTAACAAATTTTATTTTTCCTTTTTACATATTTCCATGTGCCTAGGTGTCATTGTAATAGGTCTTGCTTTAGTGGAAATTTGGCTTTCTTAGAAAGTTAGTTTATAAGGCAATTCAATAATGTGCTTTTTTTGTTTGAAAAAAAGTAGTAGAAATTTCTGCACATATCATTAATTCTATTTCCTTTTGTATTTTATGTTAATTAACAGGAGTCTCATGCTTTTGCTTTAAATATTTATAAACAATTTAATTGTTTAAAAATCCTAAGAACATTTCTTTTGTCTTAATTCTTTTTTGAATTAATTCAATTTTTCTATATTGTGATGTTGACACAAATTTAAAGCTAATAAGCTTTTTATTTATTTCTGCTTATATCCCTTCATCATTTATTTCTTTAATGAGATATAACATATGCAAGAATGAATTTCCTACTATGACATCTAAAGATAGGTTTTGTTTTAGGAAATATAACATTTTACTTTAGATCTATTAGCAATACACAAAGTAGTAGTTCCCTTTTTCACTAATCTTGCAAGCATTTTTTTAATTCCTAAAGCTATGGTATTCATGACCTTATAATGTATTATATAAATAAGGATTAAATTTCTTGAAGCATGCATCATATCAAATCCTTCAATTTTAATGTCTAAGCATAAAATCAACATTAAATTAGGGTTCGTTAATGAAAGCATAAAATTTGGAAAATATGAAAAATTATATCTTTTTCCCCTAACACAAATGAAAGCGTCAAATCCATCACTCAAACTTGACTCAATTACTCCTAGTAAGGAATCATGAAAATGATTATGTCTTTTTTCCTTAACATAAATAATTTTAGAGCTATTCAAACTTAGTCTAATTGCAGGTTTTCAAACTTATGTAAAAATATATATTTTCTTTGATGTGAGCTAATAAGCTCTTGTGATAATAAAACAAAATTTTATAACCATAAGATAATGGTAGAGCTTCTTCTTTTACTGTTTTGATGACATGATCAAATCAAGATAAAAAACTACTGTTAGATTTGTAAATATGAAAAAAAAATGATTGTGATTTCCAATTTTAAGGAAAATTATTGTTTATAGTTTCATTAATTACAATCTTGTTTTTTTAAAGTAAATAAAAAATAAAAAATACATATTATTAAATTCCAAGTCTAATTACAAAGTGAAAGCCTAACCCATCACAAGCTAAAAAAGGGAAAATTTTAACTTTATTGGACCCTTAGACAAATTCAATGGGTGCCCTCATTAAGCCTTTAGGTCTAGAAGGCTCCTTTTATACTTCATGAAACCTAATTTTACCTTAAGCCCATAACAAGATGGATAATTTTTTTTAAAAAAAAAAAAATAGTCAGCCCATAATAAATGAAGTTTATAAGACTTGAGACCTAATACAAATATTAAAAAAATAAAAAGTACAAAAGTATTTTTAGGTCTTTATAACAAGAGTCAATTGTGTTTCAACTGCAATAAAAACCTTTAAGAGGGTTGAGAGCTTTAAATGGGCCTTATAGTAGCCTACTAAGTCTAATATTCTCTAAAGGCAACATAATACAAAGAGAAATGCTCAGAACAAGCTCAATAGTAAGGCCAACCTATTAGCAGATCAAAGGCTCCATGGGTTTTAGAGGATAACTTCAAGGTCTAATAACAAGCCTAAGTTTAGCACTTAAACCAAAGGTCTATAAATAATTAAAACTTAGAAAAGAAAAGAAAATCAAAGATTCTTTCTATTTATTACATATAACTACTTTTATCGGTGTTTAACATCTTGATAGTTTTCAAAAATTATTTTGAAAGTATTAACCTTTCATTAATACAATTTATATTTACACCTAAAATAATGAGTGTAATAGTAGAAAATATATATTCCTTCTTGACAATAACTATTATTCTTTTATGTCATTGATGAGTAATAACCTTATCAATAAGAGTGATAAATTGGAGATTATCAATGACTTCTTCTTTTAAAGAATTTTCTAGATTTGTATCTTCCTTTTTCGTACCTATTGTTTTTAGGATAATAATCCTATATCTTAATTATCTTGTTTCAACTTTAAGTTTATTAATTTTATCTTTAAGCTCTTGCATATAAGGTTCCTTTCATTTGATTCTAGTCTTAATATGTTTAACTCATTATATTACTATTGTTAGGCTATAACTCTTATCTGAGAAAATAGTTTTAGGGGTATTTATCATACTAGATTTCTCTAATTTTTCTTTTTTAGCTAAATGTAAATATTTTTCTAATATTTTGTTAGATTTGAAATTTTATTTATAAGATCCAATATCATATTATTTAATTAATACTAATAATTCATTACTTTTACAAAGAACTTTAAAATAATCACATTAACCTTGACAATTCTATTCATAGCCAAAATTAGAATTGGAAAATTATATTCTTCAATAACATATAATTCTAAATTCTCTTCATGTATATCACTTTTAGATAAAAAGATACTCATTAATGACTTATTATAGTCTTCATCAATTGATAAGTCTTGAATTTTTTATTTTTTTGAATACTTATAAGCATAATGTCTTATTTTTCCACATTTATAACGAAAAATTAATCTCTTTTTCTTAGTTTTAGGATTCTCTTTTCCTTTGATCCATTTGATAATGCATTCTTTCTTTAGGTTTATTTATTCTCTTTCTTATGACAGGTTTATAACCTTGTTTTTTTTTAATGTTTTTAGGATATATTATAGGTAAATAACTCATTTGTTCACAAAAATCTCCTTAACTCTTTTGCCTTCAGTTTCTTTTTCATTTTGTAATTATTTATGTAACTTTATCTCATCGTAGAGTCTAGCTCCTTGAATGACAACTTTAGTTGCTAATTCTTTATATGTATAACTATTATAATTTATTATACTAGCATGATAGACTTTAAGTGTAATTTTTACTCTTTCAATAGGGTAAGAAAGCATGATATAAACTCTTCTTTCCAAAAGTCAATTTTGATTATCCTCTCTTATTCCAATAAAATCATGTATAAAATGATTTATAAGTGTCTCCATATGTCATATTAGGAAGTTGATTCTTTAATATGTTATATTTTGTCAAAAAAAAAAAAAAAAGATAAATGATGAAGGTTATATGCATAAATAAATGAAAAGCTTATTTGCTTTAAATTTGTGTTAGCACCAAAATATATATAAATTGATTTTATCCAAAAAAGGATTAAAAGAAAAAAAATTTTCATAGGATTTGTATGCAAAAAAATTGCTTATAAATATTTAAAACAAAAGTTTAAGACTTTTATTAATCGACAAAAAATACAAAAAGTACATAAGGAAATAGAATCAATCATATGTGCAAAAATTCTTATTACTTTTTGGAATTAAAAAACACATTATTGAAGTGTCTTATGAATTGACTTTCCAAGAAAGTTAAATTCCTATGAAAGTAAGATTTATTGCTAGGGACCTAGGTATATAAAAATGTGAAAAGAGGAAATAAAAAAATTGTTAAAGAAGTTGCTAATTAGAAAAAGTAATAATCCATAGAGCTATTACGCATTTTATACAAAAAAAAAATGCAGTAGAATTAGAAAGAGGTGTTTCAAAATTTATTATCAATTATAAACTTTTAAATAAAGTATTAAAATGGATTACTTATTCAATACCCAATAAAAGAGATTTCTTAAATAGACTTTGGGAAGCTAAATTATTTTAAAATTTTGATATAAAATCTCATTATTGGAAGATCTAAATCATGAGAATGACAAGTACAAAATGATGTTTGTAATACTATTTGGACATTATAAGTAAAATTTTGTATCATTTGGATTAAAAAAATGCCCTATTTGAATTTAAAAAAATAATGAATGGAACCTTTAATGTTTATTCAACATTTATTATTAGTTATATTAATGATATGTTAGTATTTTCTAACATTATCAACCAACATTTTAACCATTTAATTTTTTTTAAAATGTTATGAAAAAAGTAAGGCTAGCCATGTCTACCAAGAAAACGAAATTATTTCAAACCAAAATTAGATTTTTTGGTCATTTTATAGAAGATGGAAATATAGCTCCTGTATATAAAGCAATTGAAATTGCCTTTAAATTTCTTGATAAAAATAGAGATAAAAATCAGCTTTAAAGATTTTTGGCAAGTTTAAATTAAATTTTAGATTTTTATAAAAACTTGATGATCAATACCAAACCATTATTTGAAAAGTTGAAAAAGAATCCTCCAGAATTGACAGACAATCATACTTGAGTTGTCAATAAAATCAAAAAGAGAACTAAAGAAAGTTTTTCCTTATTTAGTAATCCCTTGCTAAGACTCAATTAAAATAGTCAAAAGAAATGTATCTGATAAAGGATATGGAGGAATATAAAATCAATGATTAAATAATAGAAAGAGTTCACTACACATTTCTTTTGGAACATTGAAAAAAGGCTAGAGTTAATTACTTTACAATTAAAAATGAAATTCTTTTGATTGTCTTATGTATTTCAAATTTGAAAGTAATTTGTTAAATCCAAAATTTCTTATTATAGTTGATTGTAAAGTAGCTAAAGATATTCTTACTAAGAATGTTAAAATTATAACTTCAAAACAAATATTTGTTAAATGACAAGATATATTATCTATTATAATTTTGAAATTGAGTTTGTAAAAGAATCCATAAATTTTCTTCCAGCGTTCTTAACTTAAGAATTTTCACAGGGACAAACCAAATGAGTAAAAGGCCTATGTTATAAGGACCCATGTCCTTTTCTAAGACGATTGGTTCACCGATGAAGGAAGCAACTAATTCTTCTAGCTCAATAGGCAAGGAAGTTGATAAACTATCACGTAAAGCTTATGACTGTGTTCTCAACAAATATCTAAAATTAACACATCCTTTTATTTTAAAACTTATAGAATTATGTGTGCAATTAAAAATAATTATGCACAACTCAAACCTTATGAGGTAGCAGACTTTTATTTAAAAGATAATATGTATCCTTGTACTATTATAAAAGATAGTTATTATTACCACTAGATTTTAGTTGAAACAAAGATTGATGCTTATTAAGCTAATAGAAAGGGAAGCTTGTTATGGAAGTAATAGATACTACGCTTATACTAAGTTTAAAATTAAAAAAATTGCAGCACTAAAAGAATGAAAAAGAGACTTATGAGGCTATAAAGAATTGAAAGAATGGTGTAAGGTTAAAACTTTCAATTATTTCGACTACATTGAAGTATGAGAAAGAGCTCTACTCTATGAAAATAGATTAAGAAGTTTAACTAGTTTGTTTGAATCCTTATACCACATAACCTAATTAAATTCCCAAACTAGTTTCAAGCATAGTATATAAAATGGGGATTACGCCCAATATTAGTTGCATTAAATGTCAAAACTATGTATGAATAGTTTTATAAGAAAATTTTTGAGGTTAAAGACAAGAAGCTAGTATTTATTGCACGGGATCTTATGTCATGGATAGTTAAATGGGTTTATTAGATCATGACCAAACAAATCAATATCCTTGGAGAAAACATTTGTCATGTGTCACGGTTAGTAAGAAGAACAAACATCTGATAATGGGAGAAATTTGAATTCTTCAAGGATGGCATCTACACTACTATTTACCCTTATTTTGTTTACTTAGACACCCCACATTTGCTCACTCTCATGAAAAGTCAACTTTAGGTGGTCAATCAGATTGTAAATTATTTATTTGGATGCAAAAAAAAAAAGAGTAAAAAAATAATAATATAAAAAATTATAAATTGAAATAATGAAAATTGAATTGCTACAAATTAATGTATAATGTATAATTACAGTTCTAAATGCAATATATTTCCTATTAAAACAAAAAGAACAATTGGTAACCCTTTTAAGCCTCATATTAAACCCAAAATTGAAAAATTATTTTTAGATGCCAATCATATTATCATACCAAAATGAGGCTCTCTCCTTCTCAAAGACCTTAAGTTAATAATCCAAGTGTAACAATATTAGTCTTACTCTCTTTTTAAGGTCCAATGGTCTAATTCAGTACCAATCTTGTGAGTGAAAAACTCACAAAATATTAAATATGTCCAAAAGTAATTTTCACTATTCAACAACAAAGTAAGTCATTTAAACCATCTAACAAAAAAAAATCAAAGATCAATAATTCAGATCATTAACATCAATAATAGTAGAGGAGAGAAAAAAAGGTCCTTTTTCTATTTTCTAAAAGTGAAGAGGCCTTTTTTCTTATTTTCTAAAAGGAAAAACTTTGTGTAAGAAGGAGCAAAAAAAGACATTTGCTTTCTTTGAAAACATTCTTTGGCAACATAAAAAAACATATAGAATAGTTACCAATGAAAGTAGCCAAAATATATAGATCATTTAAGGTAAAAGAATAAAAAGGCAAAACATCTCTAGATATCAAAACATGTACAAGCAACAATGTCACAAATAGAGGTATCAATTACTAAACTATGTGACCTTTTTATTTCATTCTCTTTGCATTTTTAAGAACATAATTAGGTGCAAACAACCTAAATTGAGTCCAAAATCATAATTAGACCATTAAAATTCATTAATAATGAGCCCAAATCTAATGAAATTCACTGTTTTAACTACTATAAGTGTCAATTAAGTAGGATTGCTATTAACTTAAACTAATAAAAATCACTGCCTACATAATCACCAAAAATCAACCCAATGAAAGAAGACAAAAAGGTTTATCTTAAGTGGTGGTGGTGCTCCTCTTCCCTTCTAAGACCTCTTTACATTAATAACGGTATAAATTAGTTTATTTTGTTGTATTTTTTCTTGTCTTCCTTTTTCACATATTTGAATATATCAAAAAGTTAAAAAATAAGCAAATATCATCATAAAGTAAGTAGAGAAAAAAGGTGAAAAAAAAATACATATTCTGCTCTTGAAAGATCATTAGAGAGTCATCAAAAAAAGTCATTAAAAACAGTTATTGGTTATCTAAAAGTTGTCAAAAAAAATTACCAGTGGCTATCGTCGATCACTAGAAAATGTCTTTAACACTACTAATAAAATCCTTACAAGTTGATGTATGCATCCTTAAAAGCTATGTGTCAAAAGGAGGCTAAAAAGCATGCCAACCAATAAATTGTCGAGCTATGTCCATCATGTCGCTATTAACTGACAACGTTCAAACCAAAGACCAATACCAACTAGCATATCATCCCTCGACTTATCTAATTTTACCTATCACATGCCAAAAGAAGCTTCGTATCACACCAATCAATGACCCAAAGCCATACACTTTTGCCTACTCTAATCCCTCTATTCACCACTTCTAACTATAGTTGCTGACATTGACATTAGGATACTTAATAGGTGATAATCTATCTATTGGTAGCCTCCATATGTTAATTAGGGACTAATAACGATTCGCTAGCAGCAACAATTTCCTCCTCCCTCAACCACAACTAATCCAAAAACAAGAAAAAAAACACATCTTAAAGCCAAAATTTGGCTTCCCATATCAAATAATCATATATAAAACTTTTCTTTTTTATTTCGATGCATCGTAAAAATAGAGAGAGCGAGAAAAAATGAATAAAACATTGGCAAAAAAGTATAAAAATAAAAACATGTGAATAGCAATACCATAATGTGCAGCAAGCATTTGGATTGATTGCTGCCCTATACCAAATGTAACTGCATTCTCGAACCTCAAAGAGTTATGTTAAAGTAAACTATGTCACTTACGGTGTTTTAATCGCATGTAAAATAATTGGTGGTGAATCCGAAGTCAACATATATGCATCCCAATGCTTTTGGCTACCCCTTGATTCTTGACTACATAAACACCACATGTACCAAAAAGGGTGCCCAATGCTACACCCTTTCCTCCATATCCACCGAGCCTCCCTCCACCTTAGGAAGCTTGTTGACTCCACCAGGAAATTCCTCTCGAGAGACAGGCTACACTAACTTATTTTTATTTTTATGCTTTTGCTCATTTTTGCCTGATGTTTTTTTTCCTAACCTACATCCTTTATGACTTAGATGTGAGAAAGGAGGAGTCCTTTATGAAGTTATGGATTTCGTATAGGACAATCCTGAAATTTTTTACTTAGATTGTTAATTTCTACTTAAGCCTTAAATGGTGTGGGATGAAGTAGTTTTGGGACCTTTAGTGTAGTTTAGATCCATTAAACCACAAGCTTCATTATTATACTAGTAGAGTCATTTGCCTATTTGATTCATCCTCATAAGAGATAAGGCCTAAGATATCACTACCTTAATCATTACATCATATATCATTTTATTCAATTTTCAGTCTTTACTAGAATACAATTCTTTCTCTAATTTTCTAATCCTTATAATAACATATATCTTGTGTTTTCATTTGCATATTCCTTATAACATCTCATAGCATCCATTTGGATATACTCCATTTTGTTCACAATGATTGAAGGTACAATACAACAAACCATAAGGAGTTCACAACTAGTGAGATTTATAATCCTAACATGGTCTCATATAAGAAGAATGAGGGACAAAGTTAAGGAGTTAGTTAGCTACATGAATGAGGTTTGAGCCTTAATTCAAGAATTCAATGAGCAAATGTAGTAGATAACTCAAGCATTCATTAAAGGAAAGATGAACATTGAAGACATCATATCTCAAGAAAGTTCTCTTGCCCTAATCAACAAACTATTTCTAGTAAATCCTATGTTAGGAACTTATTTAGCACCTTTAATCTATTTTTAATAAGCAATGCAACTCTCCTCTAGACAAATAGTGGCTACACAAACATCCTATGTCACTCTAGCAACTCGCGCTATCAATGCCACTCTTAATGAAATCAAGTTAAAAGATGAAAATGCAACAAACAAAGAATATTTTATGAAACAAAAGATTAATCTCTTACATAAAAAGTTAGAGTCATCAAAGGGGATGATATTCACACTCTCATAAACACATCAGATCTTTGTTTGGTTCAAGATATAATCTTCCCACAAAAATTCAAAAAGTATGATGACACAGGGCCACCTACAAATCACTTGACCATATAAATTTGGAAGATGACATTATGCTTATTATGAAGAACACCTGATGCACCACTTCCAAGATAACTTGATTGGTGTGGCCTCGCATTGGTGCATCAAGTAATACCAAAACAATATCAAAATTTAGAAAAACAAAAATAACAATTACCTTCAAAGCCAAATTCAAGTACATCTCTGAGTTGTAACCTATTAGGATGGATCTTCATGCTATGGAAAAGATGTTAAAGGAAACTTTTAAGCAATATATGCAATGATGACACAACATGACCATTTAAGTCCAACCCTCAATGCTAGAAAGGGAATTGGTCTCAACTTTCCTAAATACATTGAAAGCCCCTTTCTATGATAGGATGGTAGGGTTATCAAGAAGCTTTGTAGACCTGGTAACTACCAAGAAAAGAATTGACATAGGTATCTAAAAGGGAAAAATTATGGATATAGCTACTAACTATACAACACATAGGAAAACTAGTGTGACCAAAAAGAAAAAAGGTGAGGTCTAAGAGATTGATTATAATAGTTGATTAGGACCATGCTTCATTTATTAGTCATTTATCAACCATCGTAGACAATTAATCCTCAACAGTCTTATTAGCCTCACCATATGATAGCTTCACTTGAATGCCCAAACCCCCAATTGATGCCTCCCCAACCAAATATTTGTGCACTAACACCTCATAGAAATCAAGCTAAACCCAAAAGGCAGGAAAGGAGAAAATTTGATCTTATACTAAGATATTACCTTAACTTATCCAAAATGAATTGGTTACCACCTTAGCTAGGGAACAAGTAAAATCATCTTATTCTCCTTGGTATAATGTCAATGCCAATTGTGAATATCAAGGCAAAAAAATTTGGTATTTTACTAACAACTGTTAGATTCTTAAACATAAAGTGTAAGAGTTGACAGATGAAGGATGGATCGACTTTTCAAGGGTCAAGAGAAAGCTTGATGTCAACACCAATCCTCTCTCTAATCACAGGGTGGTAAACCAGATTGGGGAATACCTTGATGACAATAGCCAAGGAATGGATCATAGCTCATATGAAATTGGCATGATTAAAGTGTTAACATATGTGTGTCCACCTTTTTAACATTAGAGAAACTTAGCATAATAAAAAATATTCTACTTAACCCTTTTGATTCCATCTCCTCCACCTACACTTTATTACCCTTTTTAGAGGGTAAATCAATCTAGTGGGACTACGGTTGTTAAGTATACTCCCATGGTCCAATATTAGCACCACAATTGGCTCCTATGATAACGTCCAACATCATAAGAGTTAGAGGCATCTCTTTAAATGGAAGATGGTACACTCTAAAAAAATATGAAGAAACTTAAGAAAAGATAAGAGAAAGTCATTATGATCTTAGATTATGTTAAGGAAATCCCTCCTTAAGACATCAAGAGAGCAGAGTTATCCAATAAGCAGAACCTTAAGTCTAAGAAAACCAATGTTGATAATGACAATGGGTTTATTCCCTAAATATATTAGGCAAAGTGTGTATAGTGTGGTTAAGTAGCTTAGTCAAACTTTAGCCAAATCCCAATTCTCTCTTTGTTAATGAATTTAAAGCCTCATTGAAAGTCCTTTTGGCTCATTCTTAACCAAGCATATGTTTTGCTTAACGTTTTTTTTTAGCCAAATTTTACCTCACCATCAACAATATCATGAAGAATAACTACATCTCATTTTCAAACAATGAGATTCCAATTAAGGAGCATAGTCATACCAAGGAATTACACATATTAGTCATTTGTTATGGTTGTAATATGTCTCATGTCCTTATCAATAATGGTTCATCATTAAATGTCATGCTTAAAGACACTCTAAAATAACTAATAGTCGATGGCACCACCAAAACACTAGGTTGTATGATTATTTGAGCATTCGATGACATATAGCATAAAGTCATAGAAACTATGAAACTCCCAATACAAGTATGATCGTGTACTTTGAATTTTTCTTTCTAGGTGATGGACATCAAGACTACCTACAATTTCCCATTAGGTTGCCCATGGACCCATGTTGCAAGAGCCATCCCTTCCACCTTGCACCAAAAGGTGAAGTTCATCATAGGTGACCAATCGGTTAAAGTCTACACAGAGTATAATTTGCTTGTCTCTAGACCATATAGAATACCTTACATTGAGGTAGCTAAAGAAGTATTAGGATGCATATTTCACTCCTTTGAAGTGGCTAATGGGACTCCTTAGTCAAGGGAGTCATTCCTCGAGATGCCACCCTACCAATGGAAGCGTTATCAAAGGTGGCCAAAATAATGATAAGTGGTTATTGTCCTAACAAAGGAATTAGGAAACATCTTTAAGGCATTACTACTTTAAGATAACTCAATGGAAAGCAAAACCATTTTGGAATCATATACCAACCCAACTAAGGCAATGTCGTTCAAGGATACTTGGAAGGTAATGTGATCGAGCTTGAACTACCCCTAACCTATCATTTCAAAAGTTCAAGGTTCATCAATCAAACCTATGACCACCATAATGCATTAACCAAAGTCATTGTTGAATTCAAAACTATGACAATTCATATGATCTTTGGAGAAGAGGAAGATAAGTCACCTTGAGCCTCACTGATTTAGCCATGCGACTTTGGCACTTTTATGTGCAACTAGTAGGCTTGGAAGACTCATCAAACACATAAGTCTCTTGAAAACTAATACAACCTAAAACAAATTTTACCCTTGCATGTTGACACTCATGACATTTAAGGGTAACTATGTAATAAAATAAATAACCTTTTGTTATATGTTGGCCAATAACATATGGTTATGTCATTTGCACTTATAACCCTTGTACTATCACTTAAATTGTCAACTTAGTATCTATCGTTATGTACATAAGCCATTCTAACAATACTTTTTATGTTTTATATTTTCTCCTTCATTTTTTAGGATACTAGAAGATACAACTGATAGTTTAGTTAGTGCTTGTGATGAGAATATAAAATGTTAGATTTATTCTCTCTTAATGTTAAATCTTTTATACTTGTTTAAGTTTAATTGTACTCATTATTTTTATATTTTGATTTAGGATTCAATTAGAGGTGTTATATGCAAAAAAAAAATTAATTGGGAAATTTTTGACAATTTTTATGTTGCTTTATAATTTGAATATAACTCTCTTGTCTAAACTCCAATTGAAATGATTCAAGATGCTATGGAAAGCCCAGGAAGAGCTCTATAACTTTTGTATTTTGGGCTTTGAGAGATACTATATCAAGACCAAATTTGGGCTTGAATTTGCTACACCTACACTGTCATGATTTAGGAACATTCCTTATCTTACAAATTTAATGTGCGGATTTGTAGACTCTTTTTTTAGTTGTATTAGGGTTTTATTTTATTTTTAATTTTTTCTTAAATAGGTAGACCTGAATTTTCTTATTTAAGAATTTCTTTTTTAAGGTCTCTAGAAGGGTCATTAGCTTATAAAAGGGGGAGATTGGCAGGTGAAGGGGAAAAACGCACCATATCACAAAACATAACACACACCAACTACCTCTCTTTGATGTTAGCATCCATGACCTTGTGTGGCTAAGTTTTTACACTTGGCCAACAGAAACAAAAGCCTATGAATGAATAATTGTGAGATATAATTTGTGTTTATTGTTGGATTTATGTTTTGAGTACATGTGTTCTTCTATGCATATATTTTTATAATTGTCTCAAAATGATTGCTAGGAGGCCTACTAGTCAATTAATCATTACATTTACTACTAGGTTAGATATCAAATCTATAATTGTTTAATCCCTCTAATTTATAAAGCAATCAGGCTTGATGATTTGCTGCAACAGAGATTATCAAGTCTTTGGAAGGACTATGAATAGATTAAATAAAACCATGTGTGCTTTTGTTGTCTAGCTTTATTAATCTTTTTAATTCCTAAGTCTACCACAAGATTAAACTTTTAGCACTTATCTTTTAGTTGTTCAGAGGTTAAAGTTAATTAGACTGTGTATGCTTTGATTAACTACAAATATGGACAAATAGTAAATTGGTTTCACAATGAGTATTCAAAGTATGAATTGATATATTTACATCAATGATTAGTTATGGATTTCCAATGGTGGATGTTGACCTAGACAAAAAAATTTTCCTTAATTAAACTTGACATTTTACTTTGCATTGTTTTCTTAGTTGTTTCAATTTTTTTAGATTAATTATGTTATATTTAAAACACCCCCCTCTTTGTTCACCGCAATACAAGATATCACTAAATACTTTATGTGAAAATGATTTGTACTCACTTTATTGCATATATCTTCAAGAATATAGGTTTTAATTTTGGGTGCCTAAAATAGCACGCTAGCTTGTCTTGAGACAAAGTCCAAAAGTGCTCTTAATATGCCAACCTAAGATGACCTTAAAGATGATGAGATCTCATTAAATCTCTTGCACTTGATCAAATAGGAAGAAAGGAAATACATGGCTGAGAAAGAACCAATCAAGTTGATTAACTTGGACACTGCCAAAAGTCAAAGTTAGCACAAAACTTCTCCCAAAAAGTCAACAGAACATTATTTAATTGCTTGAGAAATATTTAGATGTGTTTGCTTAGTCTTACCATGACATATCAAGCCTCAACATTGATATGGTGGCACATAAACTTCCTCTGAGACCAAAATACAACCCCATACAATAAAAGTTGAAAAGGATGAATCCTGATTTCCTATTAAAAATAATTAAAAAAATGTTAGAAAGTAATTAAACATAAGCTTCCTTCAAGTAGTAAACTATCCAAAATGGATAGCCAACATTGTATCGTACCAAAAAAGATGACAAGGTTTATATGTGCATAAACTACAATAGTCTAAATAAGGAAATCCCTAACGACAACTTCCCTTTATCATAGATTGATATCTTAATAGACAACACAACTTGTCATTTAATGTTTTCTTTTATGGATATGTTCTCAAACTATAATCAAATCAAGATAATGTCTGAAGACATGGAGAAAATAACATTCATCATAATATAAGATACCTTTTACTCTGAGGTCATGGTATTTGGCCTTAAAATGTAAGCGCCACCTATTAGTGGACAATGGTCAAATTGTTTCATAGTATGATGCATAAAGAAAATAAGGTTTATGTTGATTATATAATCATCAAATCTAGAGTAAGCAAAAATCACTTAACAATCCCTAGGAAACTATTTGACCAATTAAAAAAGTTTCAACTTAAGCTTAATTCGGCCAAATGCACTTTTAGGGCAACCTCAAGCAAATTGCTAGGCTATATAATGAGTCAAAAGGGTATCATAGTTGATCCTGAGAAACTTAAAGCCATATAAGAAATGCTTACACCTTTTACACCAAAAGAGGTGCAAAGATTTTAGGGAAGGATCAATTATATTGCTAGATTTATATCTTAATTAACTACAACATATGAGCCCATATTTGGAATACTTTGAAAAAGTAATTTAAGGCAATGGGATGATTAATGCCAAAAAGCCTTTGACAAAATCAAGAAATACCTTTTTAACCCTCTAGTTCTAATGCCATCAATCTCACACATACCACTCATATTTTATCTCACTGTGTGGGAACAATACATAGGTTGTGTCTTGGGACAATATGATGAAATAGGTAGAAAGGAAAAGACCGTTTATTACCTTAGCAAGAAATTCTTTAATCACGAGACTCAATATTCACACTTGGGGAGAATTGTTACTCTTTTGCATGGACAACACATTAACTTCAACAATATGTGTTATATTATATCACTTAACTTGTTACTAAAAATGATCCCCTTAAATACATCTTTGAAAAACTAGCATTGTTAAGATGGGTTGGTCATTGGCAAGTTCTCTTATCAAAATATGACATTTATTATGTTAATTGTAAAGCTATCAAAGGTAGTGTAATAATAGATTCCCTAGTAGGTCCAGTCATTCCCGATTACGAGCCCCTGCAATTTGATTTCCTAAAATAAGACATTCGAGGTCATATATCAAACTTAAGAGAATTGTGAATAGGCTACATATAAGTGGCAAATATGGTTTGATAAGGCATACAATGCATTAAAGCACAAAATTAAAGTGATCTTCATTTCTCTCAAAGGTAGTCAATATCTAATTGTAGCAAAGTTGCAATTTGAATGCATTAAAAACATAGCAAAATATAAGGCTTACATAATGGTTTACTATATCCCTTAAAAATGAAAGTATATAATCTTAAGGTATATGGTGACTTAATACTATTCATTTATCAACTACCAGGTGAATGAGAAACTCAATATCATAAGCTTGTTCCTTATTACCAGTACATCAAAAAATTAATGGTGCAATTTCATCAAATCTCTTTCATCTAAATGCCTTGAGAAAATAATCAAATTTTTTATGCTTTCATAACTTTAGCAATAATGTAAAAGATGGATTTTTAGGCTAATGCTTAAGTAATCCATATCAACATCTACCACACTACAATTCATTGCATGCATGTAAATAAAGAAGTGAATGACAAGCTATGGTACCATGATATAAAGGATTACCTTACAATTTAAGAATACCCTAGAGGTGTAAATGAAAATGATAAGATAACTTTGCAGAGATTGGAGATGAATTTCTTTCTCAATGGAGACATCTTCTACAAACATAATTATGACTCAGTCTTAGTATGTTGTGTAAATGCGACTAAAGAATCAATAATCATGAACGAAGTACAAGAGGGATTATGTGGATCGCATATTAATGGTCTTGTCATGGCCAAGAAGATCTTGAGAGTAGGATACTACTGGTCGACCATAGAGTTAGATTGTTTTTAGCATGCTTAAAAATGCCACAAATGTCAAATACATACAAATAAGTCACTTACAACACCTCATCACCTTTCTCCATGTGGGGAATATATTTGATTGGTCATATTACCCCCAAAAGCATCTAATGGGCATTGATTCATCGTAGTTGCAATCAACTACTTCATAAAATGGGTCAAAGTAGCATTTTATGTGAACATCACCTGCAAAGTGGTCATTAAGTTCATCAAGAAAGGTATCATATGTTGTTATAATGTGTTAAAACAATCAATCATAAATAAAACCATAAACCTAAACAAAACAAAAAAATGATAGCCAATCTCTACAGCCAGTTTAAAATTAAGCACCACAACTTTATTCCGTACCAACCAAAAATGAATGGGGTTGTTAAAGTGGCAAATAAAAATGATAGTTATATACAAAGATTGGCATGAAATGTTGCTATTCGCAATATATGCATATTTCACCATGCTACGTACTTCCATAAGGGCAACCTTATTCACATTAGTTTATAGGACTAAGCCAACCCTACTAGTAGAGGTTAAGATTCCTTCCCTAAAGGTTTTAATGAAAGTAGAACTTAATCAGGTAGAATGAGTTACACTTAGACATAAGCAATTGAATCTAAATGAAGAAAAAAAAGCTATTGTAATATGTCATAGATAATTGCATTAAAATTGAATGAGGTAAGCACTTAAAAAGAAAATATGCCCTTAGTATTTAAAAAAAAAAAGGAGACTTAGCCCTCAAAAGGGTTCCACTTAATTAAAGTGATCAAAAGGACAAGTGAGCTCCAAACTATAAAAGTCCATATGTCATAAGAAAGGCATTCTCAGGTGGGGCATTGATTCTAATAGATAAGGATAGAGAAGACATGCCACAATCTATTAATTTTGACACAGTCAAAAGGTATTATGTCTAAGCATCAAATCAACTAGTCATTGGTAGCTAAAGAAAAATAAGAGCACGATAAAGGAAAGGTAGGAAGGATGTAATACATGATTAGGCAGACAAGACTTGCACATAAGAGCCATTCGAACTATGTTAACCAAACATCCTTAATAAATCATCAAAGCCAAACTTAGGCCAAGCTACTAGCTATACTATCAATCTCTATTAAGCCCCACAACATTACCTTTTTTTCATCATATATTACCACATAAATAGCAATTGAAAAATTGGAATTTTCTATAATAGTTATAACAACTAGTTGCCCTATAAATAACAACTTTCCTTTGAACCATGAAACAAACAAAAGTAACATAACCATATTTATTTGGATGGCATATACCAAAAGAAATTTCCATATAGATTGCATTTTCTTTTCTTTGAATTCCTAAAGATGTAAAGAATTCTTCTAAATATCATGCTTGAACTTCTTAGGCAATGCCAACGAGTAAAAATGGAGCAATGAATCTCAATAGACTAAGATTGTCAATTTAGCATTTCAAGCTTATTCCAAAAACTCCTCTAAGATCTAAATAAAAAGCAATTCCACAAGGCCATACATTCAATAGGGAAAGCTTTATGTAATAAATTGCAAAAAGAAACAAAAAGAAAAGGGGACAAAGTGAAAGGCATGACAAGTAACAAGAAATCCAAAGCAAAGTAAAAATCTTAACTATGACATGCCATAACCAAAACATATGCTCTCTAAACAACAAATACATAGATACATCCTCAAAAATTATCATGCTAATGCAAGCATGTTTGAACAATTATAACCTATGAAATCAATAATTTTGTGTCAAATTTGAGAATATGATATATGTTAGGAACCCAAGTCAAAGAGTCATGTAGTTATCTTAAACAAGTATAAGCCACCTATCAACTTACCTTAACAATTTTCTACAAAATTTAAGAATGCAATCTACATTGGCAACCTGACCAAATGGTCATACAACCATTTCAAATAAGTACAAGCCATCTATTAACTTACCTCAATAGTTCTATATGAAAATTTGAGAATGTAACTTACATTGACAACTTGAGTCAAAGGGTCATACAACCATCTCTAACTAGTATAAGTCACATGTCAACTCACTCAACAATTTTGTACAGAATTTAAGAATGTAATCTATATTGGCAACCCTAGCCAAAGGGTTATGCAACCATCTCAAATAAGTACAAATAATATGTTGACTTGCTTCAAAATTTTCCACAATAAACAACAAATAAAATTCATTTTGAATTAATTTGAAATAGTGTTATGCATTGATAACCCAAGCTAAAAGGTAATGTAGTCATCTCAAGCAATTTTAAAAGATACATTAATGTACTTGCACTACCACAAAATTATGATATATCATCAATTAGGCATCCAAAACTCCTTAGCATAACTATTTACTAAATTACCAACAAAATATCCCTAATGGAGAATAGTACATTTTCTAACAACATCATTAGTCCCTAAATAAATTTTTTACTCGATCATCATGGACAAAATCATTGGCAATATACAAATGGTGATCAATTACTAAAAGTCAATCAAACATACTTTATAGGCTTATTTCTTAATTTTAAGTAAACTCTTAAAATAAACATTTACAAAATAGAGGCTTTCCTGCACAAGCACCCAAGACGTAGACAAAATAAGGATCTAAGAAGAACTTTGTTCATCCCTTCGTTCTAAAGTGAATCATAAATAGGGACAATTATTGTACCCCTATTTAGTCCACCCTAAAAACTCTACATTCACACTCTCATAGAAGGTTAACTTTGGCAAGTTAATTGGATTATGAATTGTTTATTTGGATAAAAAAAAAGACAATAAAAAAATAATATATATATATATATATAATGAAAATTGAATTGCTGCAAATTAATATTAAATATACAATTACAATCTGAAATGTAATATATTTCCTACCACAATAAAAAGAAAAGCTGGCAACCCTTTTGATTCTCATACTAAACCCAAAGATGAAAAATTGCTTTTGGTACTAATCACATGATCAAAACAAAAAAGGGGTAATCCCATTTTCAAAGACCATAGGCAAAGCATCCAACTACAGTAATATCAATCTCACCCTCTCTTTAAAGTTCAGTGGTTAGATCTAATGCTAATCTTATGAGTCAAAGGTCCAAAAAATATTAAATATGTCTACAAATAATCTCAATCATTGAAAAAAAATGCAAGTTAATTGAAACTATCTAGCAAAAAGAAATCAAAGATCAACAACTGAGATCACACCTTCTTTTTTTTTTTAAAAAAAAAAAGGCCTAATATTAGTAATAGTAGAGGAGAGAAACCAAAGACCTTTTCTAATTTTTTGAAAAAGAAAAGGCTTTTCTTTTTCTTTAAAAGAAAAAATTTGAGTAGTAGGGAATAAGGAAAGACATTTCTTTCCTTTGGCAACAAAAAAAAAAGTATGGAGAATAGTTACCAACAAAAATAGCAAAAATATAAAGAACATTTGAAAGAACATTTGAGGTAAAGGAATAAAGAGACACAACATCTTTAGGTATCAAAACATGTTTAGGAAACATCTGAAGTAAAGAAATTTCTTTCTCTAACCACCAATGTTAGGAACAAAGGCACCTATAACTAAACTAAGAGACCTTTTCAAATTTCATTTCATTATTTTTGCATTTTTTTAGGACATAATCAAGCATAAACAGCCCATATTAAGTCCAAAATCATGAGCGAACCATTAAAGTCCACTAATAACAAGCCTAAGTCTAATCACATTCACAATTATAGCTACCAAAAGTGCCAATTAAGTAGGATCACCACCATTAACTTAAACTAATAGAAATCATAACCCATATAATCACCAAAAATCAACTCACTAAACAAAAAAAAAAAAGTTTATCACAAGTGGTGGTGAGTGCTCCTCTGCTTTAGGACCTTGCTACATTGATAAAGGTATAAATTAGATTATTTTTTTTTTCTATTCTTCTTTTTAACATATTTGAACATACCAAAAGTTAAATAATATGTAAATATCATTAAAAAGCATGTAAGTAGCAAAAACAAAAAGTGAAAAAGATACATATTCTACCTCAAAAAGTCACTAGTGAATTTCTAAAAAAGTTACCGACAACAATCATTAGTAACTAGAAAATGTCCTTAACACCATGAAAAAGGTCATTTAAGAGAGAGCAAAAGGTTGGAATTTTGTGAGACACAAAAATTAAAAGGAAAGGGGTTTTATTGGGAGAGGGGAAAGAAAATGATGACAGTGGGAGAATGAAAAAGAAAAAAAATCTAAAAGGAGAAAAAAAGGAAAAAAAATAGGGGGGAAAAGAAAACTGATGAAAAAAAAAGGAAAAAAAAAGAACTAATTAAAGGAAAAGAAAAAAAATGGACATAAAGTTCCTAGCAATAGTACCATTTTTGAATGCCTTAGGTGAGCTTAAATGTATAAAATAATCATGTCCAAAGCCTTTTTTTTAAATTTTGATGCACCAAAAAAAGAGAGAGAGAGAAAGAGAGAGAGAGAGAGAGAGAGAGAGAGAGAGAGAGAGAGAGAGATGAATAAAATATTAGTAGAAAAAATATGTGAATAGTAGTATCATTGTCACTTGCAATAGGTGTTTAGGTTGATCACAATCTCTGCCAAATGTAACTACTCTCCTAAGCTCCAAAAACAATCTTATTAAAGCAAAACCAATCACTTATGATGTTTCAATCGCACCTAAAATTATTGGCGATAACTTTAAAGTCATGCATCCTAATGCTTCTAGTTACCCCTCAATTCCTAATTACATGAAAATTGCATTACATGACCTAAAAAGGGTGCCTATGGCTACACCTTCTCCTGCACATCTGTTGAGCCTCCCTCTATCCTAGAAAGCCTATTGCAACAACTGTAAAGGGAATTACCAAACCTAGAATCAATAATACCAAATTAATACACCAAACTCTTCTAAAATCTCCCTAACATATGTTGAAAGCATATTTCCAACGAAAGTTGATGCAAATGATGATTAAGAAACAAAGGATGACATTATGCAAGATTCCCAAATCAATATAATCTATAAAGGAAGAAGAGGCTAACAAAATAAAGTTATTTTATTAAAGCCACTGTGATAAAGTTACTTTGTAAAAGAAGATGGTTAGGCTATGAAGTAATCCATAACATCACTTTCTTTGTTTGTTATGATAGATCTCTTGTTAAATAAGTCCTCCTCAGAGTATTGGAAGAAAGCTTTTTAGTCTTGTAAAATCCTTATTTTTCCTTTTATCTGTCCCCTGTTGTACTAAATAAGAGTCTTGCAAACTTGTAGCTTCTTTTCTTTACTTCCTAGCTTTACATTGCATATCTCTTAATTTGTATTTTGTGCATCAATATTGGTTATTGATATTAGAGCTTAGGTTTATCCTTTAAATTTTATAATTGAAACTTAAGTTGCATTGCCATTGTTTGCTTATATAAGTTGTAAATTGGAATTTTGAGCATTATGTCACAAGGTCATTACCTTCTCCCCAAAAGATACCCATTGGGGTATGTAGTACCACTGTTTATATGACCCAAGATCCCCTCTTTCTTAAAGATGTGAGTGTTGGGTAATGTGCACTCATCACATTCTCCCACACCGAGCTCATCAACGTCTTCGTCAATGTTCGGGCACGCACCAAGCCAATCTCACGGTAGGACAGGGGTAGGCTTTGATACCACTTGTTACAGGGTCATTATCTTCTCCCTAAAAGATACCTGTTGGGGTGTGCAGTACTACCGTTTATATGGCCCAAAATCTCCCTCTTTTTTAAGGATATGAGAGTTGGGTAGTGTGCACCTGTCACAATTAGTTGTAAATCATTAACAATGATAGTATGAGATTTAATGGATAGATTATGTCAAGATTGACTCTATAATAAAATAAAGAGATTGTAATTAACAAAAATGTAGATAATAATTTTCTTCAAAACTGGAAATTACCACTATCTTCTTCTTCTTATATTTACAAATCTAGTGGTAGCTTCTTGTCTTAATCTCTTTTGAAACTTGCAACTAGACTAGGTTTAAATAACTTTACAATCATTTGTGTTTGGGACAAAATACATAATCATTTTCATCATTCCTTATTAGGAGTAATTGAGTCAAGTTTATGTGTTATACTAATTTAATTTTCATGTTTTCCAAATTTTATGCTTTCATTAACAAACCATAATTTAATATATGCTTTATGCTTAAGCATTAAAATTGAAGGATTTTATACGATGTATGCTTCAAAAAAAAAAATAATCCTTATTTATAGGATACATTATAGGGTTATGAATACTACAACTACGAAAATTAAAGAAATTCTTACAAGATTAAAAAAAGGGAACAATTACTTTGTTTTTAACTAAATCTAAAGAAAATGTTATGATTCCTAGGATAGAACTTATCTCAAGATGTCATATTAGGAAACTCATTATTGTGTATGCTCTCATCCAAGAAATAAATAATGAAGGGATATATGCTTAAATAAATAAAAAGCTTATTAGCTTTAAATTTGTGTCAACACCACAAAATAGAGAAATTGATTTAATTTAGAAAAACATTAAGAGAAAAGAAAGGTGCATAGGATCTCTAAGCAATGAAATGGCTTATAATTATTCAAAGAAAAAGGTTAAGACTTATGTTAATTAACAGAAAATACAAAAAGAACAAAAGGAAATAAATCAATGAAATGTGTAAAAATTCTTACCATTTTTTGGAATAGAAAAAAACACATTATTGAATTGCCTTCCAAGAAAGTCAAATTCCCATAAAAACAAGACCTATTGTTATGGGGCCTAGGCATATGGAAATATGTAAAAAGGAAATAGAAGAATTGTTAAAGAAGGGGCTACTTAGATAAAGTAATAGCTTATGGAGTTCTTTTGCATTTTATATAAAAAATGCAACAAATTAGAAACATATGTTTTATGATTGGTTATTAATTACAAACCTTTAAATAAAATTGTAAAATCGATTAGGTATTTAATACCTATTAAAGGGATTTATTAAATAGACTTTATGAAGTTAAATAATTTTCAAATTTTGATATGAAATTTAGTTAATGACAAAATCTAGCTTTGATACCAATAACCACCAAAGATACACGAAATACAAATTAAAAAATGTTACAACTAAAACCTTAATAATTGAATAAAATGACCTGAAATAAGGCTTCTACCAAGATATATTATCCATAACCAAAACTTGTTAATCCTTGATTTAAAGAGCAGTTTAGTTACAATTATATTCAATAGATGAGACCTATTTGGTTTAATGAAACCTTGATGAAAAGTCAGAACATCAAGTATTAATATTGTTGCATTATATTATGATGTATGCAATAACTACTAAAACAAAAAAGTAATAATGATCATTAAATTGCTAAAATAATAATAAATGGATTCAAGGGACAATTTAAAGCTTGGTGAGATTTTTATTTATCAAACACCACTAAAAATCAAATTTTTATGATAAGCAAAACTAATGGAATACAAATATTTGATTGTGTTAAAACATTTGTATAGATAATTACAAATCATTTTATTGGAACAACTATTTTATTACTAGAAAAAAACTTATGAGCAACTTATTAATTTAAAATGTTTAGATTTGTCTCACTGTAAGTGATACAAAGATGTATTTTTCTTAAAAGTCTTTACAAGGGAGGACAGTCAAAGTGATCCATGGAAAGAAAAGTTTATATTGGAACTTCCCACCTTATTCACTAGAAGAATAAAAACTAAGCTTATAACCTATCATTTTGGCATAATAAATTATAGTAGTTACACGCATGGAGAATTAGCAACTAAATTTGTTACTAAATGAGTTGAACTCTACAATGAGATTAACTTACATAGACAATTACAAAACGAAAAAACTTAAGGTAAAAGAGTTATAGGAGATTTCTATGAATAAATGGGTTATCCACCCATAATATATGCTAAAAAAACATAAAAAATAAACAAGGTTGTAGACCTCTCAAAAGAAAGGAATAAATAAACCTCAACAAAGAACACATTATTAAAAATAAATAAATTGAAAAAAGAAAAGCCTAAAACTAAGAAAAAGAGATATATTGTTAGCTATAAATGTGGAAAATAAGACATTACACTAATAAGTGTAAAACAAAACCAAAAAAATTCAAGAATTATCAATTGATGAAGACCTTCAAAGGTCATTAATGAGTATCTTTTATTTGAAAGTGATACATATAAAGAGAATTCTTCCGGTTATAATTATGACTCTAAACAAAGTTGTCAAGGTCAATGTGATTATTTTAAAGTTCTTTATAAAAGCAATGTCTTATTAGTTTTGAATAGATAAAATAATATGATATCAAACCTTATAGATATAATTTCAAATCCAATAGAGAAAATACAACAATGAGAAAAATATTTACATTTAGCCAAATAAGAGAAATTGGAAAAATTTAGTATGATAAATGCCCCTAAAACTATTATCCCACACAAAGGTTATACCCTAAAAATAGCAATACAAGGAGTTAAAGGTATTAACACTGGAATAAAACAAAAGGAACCTTCTTTACAGGAGGTTAAAGTTGAAATTAATAAACTCAAAGCAGAAATAAGATAATTCTGAGACATGATTATTATCTTAGAAACAATGGTTATGGAAAAGGAAGACATGACTATCAAAATTCTTTAAGAAAGACATTGATAATCTCCAATTTATCAATCTTATTGATAAGGTTATGACATACAAGAATAACATTTATTATTAAAAGGAAATATATATTTTCTACCATAACACTTATTGATTCAAGTACACATATGAATTGTATTAATAACGAGTTAATACCTTCAAAATACTTTTTGAAAATCACAAGGTATTAAATACTACTAATAAAAGTAGATTTTTTATTAAATACAAACTATCACAAGCAGTTATATTTAATGAATAGAAAGAATCTTTGATTTTCTTTTCTTTTTCGACCTTTAACTATTTGTGAACCTTTGGCTTAAGTGTTAGACTTAAGCTTATTGTTAGGCCTTGAAATTTTCCCTTAAAATCCTTCAAGCCTTTGATCTACTAGTGGATTAGGCTTGTTATTGAGCTCATTTTGAGCATTTTTCTTGGTGTTATGTTGCCTTTAGAGAAGATTGGACTTAGTAGGCTACTATAAGGCTCTCCTAAAGCCCTTAACCCTTTTGAAGCTTTTTACAGGAGCTAAAGGACAATTAAGCCTTGCTGTAAAGACCTAAAAATGTTACAACCTTTCTACTTTTTACTTCTTAAACATTTTTATTGGGTATCAATCCTTATAAACTTCATTTATTATGGGTTGGCTTTAAAATAAGTTTATATATATTATCTATCTTATTATGGGATTAGAAGAGGAGGACTTCTCCAAGGGTTCAATGATGTTTTTAGGTAAAATTAGGTTTCAAGGAGTTCAAAAGGAGTCTTCTAACCCTAGCCCAAGACTAAAAGCCTAATGACTACACCTATTAAATTTGTTTAAGAGCTCAATAAAACTTAAGGTTCTCCTTTTTTAAGTTTACAATGGCCTGGGCTTTTACTTTGTAATTATACTTTAAAATTAATAATATTGATTTATTTATTTTATATTTTATATATATTTTTTGTTTTTTTTGTCCAAGTCCACCAATCGTGTTCCTAACATACCTAAATTAACAAGAGAGAGAAAGAATGAGGTAATAGGCACAACTTTTAATTAAGTTGGACAAAATAAAAGTTTTACAATAGAAAAAAAAAATTCTTAAAAAAAGTAAATTACCAATATTCATCCCTTTTTCGTCAATATTTTTATTTGTGAAATGTATTGTCATATCAATAAGTGAGGTGCTTTTTTTATTTATTGTTAATTGGTTGACTCTCTTAAGTTTCAAGTACCAAGGCATCATCTCTAAGAGAAGATGTCAAAGTATCATTAAACTTCATTTTGGTCAAATTAATACTAGGAATATGACTTTTCTCAATGACCTTATCCTTACCTTTATTATTATATCTTGAACTAGACACTATGTAAAAAAAATACACTTTTTTGAAAAAAAAATGAAATTTAAAAAAAATTGCAAAACTTATTTTTGAAAAATGTTATTAACAACTAAAGAAAGTAATCAATCATAAAATTAGCAATTGAGAGAGTAATTTTTAGAGAGAGAGAGAGAGATTAAGAGAAGTGTGACAAATGGGTAAGGGCTAGAGATGTTATTTATAGGAGTTTTAGGGTTTTAATTTACAAAAATAAAAAAGAGAAAAAAAAATGAAGGAGCAGAGGTTGTGTAAGGAAAAAGTAATGAAAATGTTTGTTGCCCCTAATTATTTTAATTTTTTAAAATTATTGGTTTAATCGAAGATTTCAGGCTTTAAAGAGGCAAGAATGTAATCAAACCACCTCATAGCCCAAATTTGATTCAAGCTAAAATTTCCAAAATTGGTTTTTGTTTGGTTCTAATTTTGAGTTGATTTTGCTTCTATTCAAACTAAAATCGTTGTCGTGTTTAGTTGGCTGCCAACAATGGTAGACATTCAATGGCCTCATTTTCCTTAATCTCGAAGACAATAATCTATATAAGACCACTCACCATACATTAATCAATTTATAAAGTATTAAATTCAAGGGACACCTCTTAATATATACTAAACACTCTAAGAGAATAAATTTATTATTAATTTTAGTAAATTCTTTTTAGGTATTTTTTTAAAAATTAAATTATTAATTTTTTTTTAATCATTATGTGGTAATAGGGAGATGTGAATGCATGGTGTTAATTGGACATAAGGCAATAATTATCTATTCCTATATTTTAAGGGTTAGAAGAAAATATACTAAGTATAATAATAAATTTAGTATTTGTTCTAGTAATTTATTTTTTGGTGTTTTTTAAGTAAATTAGTTGTTTAAAGAGTTTTGTTACCTCATCTTTTTTGCTTCCTTAGATTAAGGAGTAAGTTGACTTTTTCTATGCCCTAACTCAATACTTATATGCATATAGATTATTTTCTCATAAAATAAGTAATAATTTTACATATTTCAATAACAATAAAAAAAGTTCAGTAACGACCATTATTTTTTCAACATTTGACTTGTTAACTTTGAACATGTCAAAAGCACATTACCACTCAACCAAGTCTTTTCACGAGCCAATCCTACTCCACTTAAGCCTAGAGTGTGCATTTACCAGCACTTTAAAAGTCATGCACGCGTACACACATGTTACCACTATTCTTCCAAAGTCATACCTTATCACTCTACTTAGGTCTACTTTTAATTATGTAATTCATCTCTTTCTTCCTTATAGGAGCAATAACTATGGGAAACATGTGTTGTTCACCTGAAGTATTTTATTTTTGCACTAAATTCATTCTTTATATAATGTTTCCATTTCTTGAAAGTAATAAATACATCTGATTTATTTTCTAACAATAAAGTCATACCTTCTAAGTGAAGTCATCAATGAAGATAGTATAATAAAGTAAGCCACCTAGGAATGCTACTAAGGAGGGACCCTAAATATCCATGTGGACAAGTTCAAACTTCTATATCTTAGGTGTCCTTTCAACTTTAGAAAACGTGGCCTTTTTCTACATCCCAAAAATATAGTCCTCTTAAATACAAACATTCACAATTTTTTTGTTAGACAATTTGCCCTTATGTCCAAATCTATAATGTCAAATACTACAATCGATCTCTAACTTATGATAAGCTTTTATGCCTAAGGTAATATAGAATGTCTTAGTCTTTCTTCCCTTTTTCTATCACCATTGCATTTTTTGTGATTTACAATGAAGGTATTATCTTTCATCTTCAGATTAAATAATTTTCTCATCAAATATACTTATTATTAAAAGTAGACAATTCCTCAGTCTATCCAACAACTCTCGGCCTTCCTTACTTATCAAAATCTTGTTTTTTTCACAAAAACAAATTGATGTAATTTCTTTTTATACAAATAATCTTCAATCTGCAATTTCTTTTTAATACATAAACTTTATTTATCAACAAAAAATAGCAAAAAATGAAGATTAGCTTACCTATACCAACAAGGTTGATCCACTCTACTACAACTAAAATAAACAACCTTGTATTGAATACAGATTGGCATTATAAATCATTTGTAATTGTTTAATCAATAAGGTTTTGTTCTTATTGACCTTAAATTGAAAATTTAGACTCAAGGCAATTGTCTAATAGCATAAATAATGGTAATGCTTCTAAAATATAGAAAATTTAAAGATAATTAACATATTCTTTCTATGTTCTCTTGTATAATTGTGTGCTTATATTTATAAAATTATGCACTAAATGAATATCCTTTACCTTTTGTTTGGATAACAACCAAAAAGCCAAAAAGAATAAGAGAGTAAAAAAATGGGGGAAAGGAAAATTAGAATAGAAAAAAAATTTCATCATTTCTTATATCCCTCTTTTTTTCATGTGCATATTTTAAAGTATACTTATTTTTTAATATTTTATCTCACATACAGCAGTTTACTCTATAATTTTTAATAGAGAAAAACACTCTTCCTTTGTCTGATTTTTCTATTCGCTGGCTTCACCCCGGCAGAATGACCGTAACCTTACATTTCCAACTGAACTAAAGCATAATTTTCTCGTAAGATGATTATTCAGTGCTCTAGAACATAAGCCTAAATAGGCAGTTAGCAATCAGAAATATCACAAAGGCGACCAAAGTCATACCTCGTACGGAAAACACCCACCCAACCGTTCAAACTTATTTACCAACAGGCAAATCAAAAAACCGGATGCAACTGCCGGTCAAAGCGAATAACATAGCTCAATTCCATCATATTAGAACATTGAAGTTAGAACAAAGAACACTAGCATGAGGAAAATTGAAGCAAAATCTCCCAGCACTCATTTTAATCTAGAAAACCAGTAATTCATGATTGTTACAAAAAGGGCAGAAGCAGAGGGTGGAGCGGGAGAAGTGCGCTGTCCATTCTTCCATCTTGCAGCAAAAGCAACCAACCCCTGCCAATGCTGCAGAAAACAACAAAAATGGCAGGTTCAGGACACCGCCATTAACATTCTACCAAAAAGGAATTCTAGTGATAACAAACATTCATGAAGCAGACATGACAGTGGAGCGAACAGATCAGAGAATGGTGTATTATCAAGTGGAAATCCGAATAATAATTTGTCACAGTGGAGCAATTATGGGTCCAGTTAACAAAAAATAGAAACAAAACAAGTCAAAGCAAAATGGGAATGGAAATTTTAAGATTGAGAGATGAGATGAGAGAGAAAGAGTATGTAACGTTCAGCCAACCACATAATGGCACATAAGCCCTTGCCAGTGACCACGTGCCAACGCTTTGGCTTATGCAAGTTCAAGCCCTTGTAAGTGATGCCTTCTCCATGCCCTCCTCCCAACTCTTTCTGTCTCTACCTCTGTGCTAACCCCTACTTCAGAAATGGATTCATATTATTTCGTCAACGACTATGTGCGTGTGTGTGTGTGTGTTATTAATAACAGTCTTAGTAATTCTCTAACATTATTCCAGAAATTCTTTTTTTCCCACTCTACATGGGGCCACTAGGGTTAGTCAAACATTCAAAGAACCGGAATAATGAATAGAAATTCCCCAATAATTAAATCAATCTCACGAATTTCATGTAATTATTCTATGACTAGAAACCGTCAAAGAAGATTGATTATTAATGATAGATCTAGAAGCTCAAGCAAGACGGTGTTAAGTAACGAACAAAAGAACTTTGGAGGAACCCCGGATGCTCTTGCAGTGATTTGGCCCGAGAAGAGAGATGATAAACTGGCCTGATCTGAGACGGAAAACGGACGCCGGTGGAAATAGCGAGAGTGAAGTGAAGAGGCATTTGATCACCAACGCGAACAGGTGTATTTTTTTATTTTTTATTTTTTCAATTCCTCGTGCGTGAGGTCAGTTTTTTAAGATTTTATGGTTTTGGTTCGCTGCACGAGCACCAAAAAATGACAGGTGACGAACTAAAAGTTGTCTTCTGCTTTCTTAACATTGAGCTATTACTTGAATTAATTCAATTAAGTTAAGCTTGCATCTCATATGTATATGAATAATAAATAACATAAATTAAATAAAGTGCAGTATGAGTCAAAATTAATACATTGTTTGGACCTAAAAATTGCATAATTTAGACATAAAGTGAAGAAGCTTTTCGATAATAAGAATTGCTTGTATGATGCTAATTTTGTTATGAGATCCACTAGGACTACTCTCCACAAGAATCGGGAAATGGAAAACAATGTCAGATGCTAATTTAGTTCTAGACCAACTTATAAACTGTTTGGTTCATAATTTGGAATGAGAATCGAAATTGAAAACAAGATAATAAATTTTATAATATATTTGATTTATTTTGACATTAATATCAAATTCTCTCTATAATATTTTTGGGTTAAATTTAGAATTGAAATTAAAATAAAAATGATAAATAATAATAATAATAATAATAATAATAATAATAATAATATAAAAATATATTTAATTATTATAAGAATGTAAATATAATTTATATTAATTTTTTTATAATAATAAATAATGGTTCAAATTAATAAATCATTATAACATATTTCATTACAATAAAAACATAAATAAAAATTATATTAATGAATTTTTCTAGTAATAATAATATTTACATAACAATAATTCAAATTAATAATTATAAATATAAATATTTATAATAAAAAATAATTCATTAATTAATAATTTAAATATTTTATAATCTCTAAATTTTTTTCTCATTATAATACTATTAATACTAATTATCATTATTATTGTATATAACCATATATAATTACTATTAAAAATTTAATTATTGTCATAATTTAAAAATATTTAATGTCATTATAATATAAAGATATTTATTATTATTTTTATTTTATTTATAAAATTTATTTTTTATATTTATCATATTTTTTACCTATCTTGTAAAGCGAATGAAAATGAGATTAATAAAGAAAAATAAAGAATTGATGATTATAATATATATATATATATATATATATATATATATATATAAGAGAATTTCTTTCTTATAAATAGGGAAATAAGAATAAGATTTTTCTTTACCAAATACTAAAAATAAAAATCACTCATTCTTATTCCTATTGTCTAATAGAATTACCCTGAACCTAACACTCTTTTAATTCAAAAATACAACAATGAATTAGTTATTCATTATAACATTTAAAGTATTCATGAATTCTAATTCATATAATTATTATGTTATAAGTTTTACAATTTTTTCTTTTGTAACTAATTATTTTAAATAAAGAAAAAAATAATAATATAACATAATTTTGATTGATAATGCATTAAAAAGCAATTGATTAACTAACTATGCAAAAGTTTAATCGTTATATTCTTATTTGCGTGTTAAGTATAAAATAAAATTTTAGACTATACTAAAAATTGAAAAATAATTATTTTAAGTTGCATATTTGATATCACTCTTTTTAAGATAAAATTTACTTTTATTAATTTATGATAAAAATTTACATAAAATCTCTTAAATGATAAAATAAAATATATTTGATTAAATATTACTATTGAAACTGAGTTATCAAAAAATTAGTATATTTTTTAAAATTGCTTTCTAAAATATTTAGAATATTTATATAATAATATTATAAAAATTATTATTATTAATACAATAATGAATGTATCAATAGAAAAAGAAAAAGAAAAAGAAAATTTGTATATACTAAACAAATGTTGAACTCTTAGTATTTATAAAAATAGTAATAGTTCTTGATAAATAGGTAACTTTAATTTGATGGCTAAAATCTTGAACATTCTTTCAAAAGATTAAAATCTTAACCATTTATTTAAATGGTCATAAGTTTAAATAATGAGGGTACAACTTTTTCTTTATTTCTTATCATTTATTTTAAAATGATATATAAAATAATTAATTGTTAATTACCAAACAAATACCTTTAGTTTAATGGTCATACCCTTTAATTGCAATCCATAGATTTTGGGTTCAAAATGACTATTACATTAATAGTTGTGTGATTTTGCATTATACATTCTTCTTGGGTTCAAATCCTAAGAGACACAATCTTTCACATAAGTTTTTAATCAATTATTCATATTAAAAAATTGTAGAAACAATTTACACAAATAACTATATAATATTATATCTATCTTTTTAAACAATTAACATATTAAAAGTGATTTTCTTTATATTTTTTTATAAATAATTTAAATTTAAGTCATTTAACTTATTGAAATAGTTTAAATATTTTATATTCTTAAAAAAAAATTATACTACAGTTAAAAAGTTGAAAAAGTTAGTTTTTAATTTCATAAAATTAAAAAGGTTTTATTAAAGAAATTTTATACGATAATAGAAGAAAATTCGTTTTCTGTTAATAACGTTACAAGATATAATTTTATCTTCTCTTTATGGTTGTACAAAATATATTTGTTAATTATCATAACCTGAGATAAGTTTTCTACTTAATTTAATTAATAATATAGTCATTCTTTTATCATGTATAGAAAGTTAAGTTAAATATATAAACCTTTCAAATGGTTTCCATTCCTCCTAATTTGAATAATAAATGAAATTAAGTTGTTGAACTTTAAAATAGCTTCCATTTTCCCCAATTGGATGGATAAATTAAGATAATTGAACATTTAAATTTTGTCATCTCATTTTAGTGGACTAAAGCACTTATAGTCCAATTTTTTGACATAAGGTTTTTTTTTTTTCAAATTTGACTTAGAAAGCTGTGTTCATGGATCATATTGAAACAATTTGGAGAATATTACACACTCCAATTGCAAATGATAATTTCTTTAAAACTCAATTTGCAATTAATCTATTAATTGCCTTAAACCATCCAAAATAACATGGAATTGCAAATTGGTTACAAACAGTTTAAAGAGTATAAAGGCGACTATTTGACTTATTATTTTTATGAATAATGTGTCCATGTCCTCATAAGTGAGCTCACTAAAATGTGCATTGTTATCGCCCAAATTTTGGCCAAATTTCATAGTAGTTTTTTGAATGAGAATAAATTTATACCCTTCTCAAAATGATAAATTGTAATTTTCAACAATAACACGATTTTTTATTTTTCGTTAGATTGATTGTTATGATGCTCGGGATTAACATCAACAAAATCCAAAAGGCCATCTATTTGGCCTCCATTTCTAACGTTGAGGAAAAGTCAACTTTGCTATTTAAATAGTGACAAGAGGCTGAAGGACGAGTTTCGCCATATACTCCTTGGCCACATTGCTTCTTTTGTTGTTTTAAGGAAGACAATATGTTAGGGTTGTATTTATTTTTTTGGGTTTTTAATTGATTGATTGATTAAATAAATTAAGTAATTATGAATTTTAGTTAATATAATGAGTTTGGGCTAAATGAAATAAAGACTTAATTGACCTAACAATCTTATTTATCTAAGTTAGTGTCCAATTAACCTCTTGTTTTTGTATAGGTCATTACTTTTATCATGTCATTCTAATATGTTAAATGTTTGTGGGTAAAATTCAGTAACGAGTAAATTGTTATTTTTAAAAGATGAGATTAATTTGTTACAATTTCTAAAACTGTAGATTTATTTATATATTAATTATTATATATAAATTTAAACTCATTTATTCATGTTTTACTTTGATTTTTTTTTTATAAAAAAGAATTAATTATTCGAGTAGTATTAATTTGTAATAGTCTTTCGCACACTAAATCACATCGATTATTAAATTTGAAGCCCAGAGGCTACCCCAAATTTCTTATCATTTTGAAGATGGCATGAGAAGATTAGAATCTAAATTAAATAATTAAAAGTCAAATAATGAAATTACCAAATTTTTAGGCACAGTGATAAGAGAATATTGATTAATTCATATTTGTTGAAAAAAAAAAATTACATTCCTATAGATATAGGAACGGTAATAAGATTTTTTTCTTTCTTTCTTTTGCTTCTTTAAGATTTTTTCTTTTAAAATGGTAAAGGTCACCCATTTCAATTTCAATCCTTGTGTATAAGAATGATTAACCGATGAATTGAGCCAAAAGTTCATAATAAAATTAACGGAGAGAAAAACGCAACTAGAAGGTGGGGGAGAGGAGAAAGGTTCATAGGTTAAAAAGGGGCAGAAAAATGATAAAAAAGAAAAAAGAGCACTTCGCTACGTTCCACCACCTCATTTCACAGTTAAACGCAAACAAACAAACAGTCTCCACCAGCAGCAGTGACCGCAGGCAGGAAAGCCAGTGTCGTTTGAGTTGAGAGACTGTACTTTACTCTAAAAGGCACAAATAACCATACATCCCAACCCCAACCCCAATCCCAATCCCAATCCCATCATTTATGAAAAAATAAAAAAAAAGGAAAAAAATCTTTTTATATTTCTTCCGACGACCATTTAATGCCCTAATTTTAGAGATTGCCCTCCTCTACTACTCTTTTATCATAATGATCCGTCGATGCGACGATGATGATGCAACCGCCGCAGCCTCAGCCTCAGCCTCAGCAGCAGCAGCAGCAGCAGAGCCCTTCCTCCTCTACTCTTAGATCCCTTACCACCCCCGCACAGTCCCCGGCCCCACTGGCACAGGCCCCTTCCGCTTCTCATCGCTATCCCGACCATGTAGCCGTGGCTTCTCCTGCTGCTAGCCTCCAGATGCCGGCGAGGGTCAGGCTTTCCGACTTGGCGCCCTACGACGGCGCTCCCAGTGGGACCTACCTGAGGGCAGTGGAGGCGCTCTCGGGGTCGCTGGCCAGGCACAACGCCGCCATTGTTGAGTTGGGCTGCGAGGATTCAGCCCTCATGCGCTGTGGCTTGGAAGCGGCTCGCTTGTACTTTAGGACTCGGGCTCAGCAGAGCGCTGCTTGCGGCAAGGCAAGCAGTAGCGGCCGTGGAGTCTATATGTACAGGGCTCGGAGGTATTCAATACCTCAAAAGTAGACGCCTCCACCTCTCAAGCTTTTTGACTTTGTGTGCTAATCTGTTAACAGTAATTTTAAGATTATTTAGGTCAAAGTGAGGGTTCTTTTTTCTTTCCTTTAATTTAGAAAAAAAATAATTTGAAGTTTGAAGCAGCCTCTGATGCAAATCACTCAATTCCACCACCATTTTCTTACTCTTATGAGGCACTCTGTTTTTATTAATAGTGCGGAAAACTTAGCTAATTGTACCTTTCTTTTATGTTTTTCAAACACCATTTGGTTAGCTTTGTACCTTTCTTTTATGTTTTTCAAACACCATTTGGTTAGCTTTGCCGGCTTCCCCAAAACTAGCCCTTTACATTATTTCTTGTTGGACATTGGGGTGGCATTTTTTTTTTTGTCTCTTTGGCGTAAGATTGTTGTGTTATTTTCTTGCTCCATCTGAGGCTTTTTTAAGTCTATTATTATCAAAATAACCTCAAACGGATTGTCTCTAATATTTTTAATTCTGGAACCAGTGAGAGAAATCTACAATTTAATCACCTCTGTTTAATATCAGGAATATCGCTGGACAATTAGTAATATTCCTGGAGCAATGTGTTTGCTAAGAATTTGTATGACTCCTGCTAAACTTGTCAAAAAACACTGGTTTGGTGTGCTTGAGCTTCTGGAACAAAATTTGCCCCACTTTAGATACATTAATTGAATGTTCCATTCTCTATTATGTATCTCAGCTTCAATCCCATCTTGGCTCAGCTATACCATTGTCTATTAAAAGAACTCTTCTTCCATTCAAACTGAACTTAAGTTGTTTTGATTTTTATTTTATTTTATTTTTTGCGTAAAATCAAATTTCTAAGACTTTCCTTTTTCTTTTTGCGAAGTGTTTGAAAGTTTGTAGAAACCTATCTGCATTAAAAATCGACCTTTACAGGGAAACCCACTTTCAAAATACTTTTCCATGGGACCACAAAAACTTTTGCAGCACATAAAATATAAGAAACGTCTACTTGCTTTAAGAAAGATGATGGTATCCATGCAATTTCGTTCTTTATCCTACTTAATATCTTTTATAATACTTTCTTTCAGTCAAGTTATTTGGGATTGTTATTTTCATTAGGTTTCCCCCTATTTGTTAAAGAGGTCAGCTCTGAGTGTCATCCAATAAAAAGATAACTTCCAATCTTGCCCAAGAGATTTAAACATTGATCGATTAGAGCATTTATCAGGCCAAAACATTTTCTTTATGTCTTTTGGTTATCTTGATAAACTAGTTGGTTGAACTAATTGAGGCTATTTTCTTGCTCTCCCTCTGCCCCCTTTGATTTTCCCTGAATTTCTTCCTATTCTCTTTTTCTCCTCCTCCTCCCATACATTTAATTTACTGTAACAGTTTACCCCTTGCCTCCCTTCTCTTTACCAACTACACTAATGATCTCTTCTGTCCTACTTGTTTAGACTGACATTTCTTATCGTTATGTTACATAAGTCTTTGTACTGTGGCAGGGCTGTGGAAGATTGGGACGCCACTCCTCCGTGCATGGTTGAAATATACAGGTGTATGGGAAAGGCAGCTCGTGCTGCTTTGTGCACAATAGCAAGACACCTACGTCTACGAAGCGAGTAAGTATGCTGACGGTGGGGATTTACATTCAACAATTTTTTGTCCTTATTCTTGTTTTAAATTTCCATTTTTTACCTTGACAATGCTGTAAAATTGTTCTGATGTAGTGCATTCAACCATTTACTTGATGACATTCCGTTGCCTGCTAATGAAGTGTCTTCATCTGTGCTTGTTGCCACGTATTGTCATACATCCTTGCAAAATGGAAAAGGGACTATTGGACGAGCAAAGCCAGCATTTAATGGTGAAGTTGAAAAGGGTTTACTGACATTGGTCTCTTCAGATAACCCTGGTTTACAGGTGCCTCTCTTTATAACAATGTATTTAATTCCTATGAAGAAGGTTCCTAGATGTAGTAGTATTTGAGTTTCATTTTATTGTGATTCCATGCAAATCTCATAGCAGGCCAAGATAGACAATTGTTTGTTTGCTACATTGTCTGACCTCTGAAAAAGATATAAGTATTTTTTCTATATTATATATGTATGGCTACTTTTAAACCAGTTCCTTATTTTGTGTCTTGTAGGTTTGTGATCCTAATGGTCACTGGTACATAGCTGACTGTGGTTTGGCTCCAGGGGATCTGTTACTGATCACAGGCAAGGCACTTACCCATGCTACTGCTGGACTACATCATGCTGCTTTATATAGAGTTGCTTCAGATTACTTGTCAGGCACCAATAATGGTGGAAGGTATAATTATAGTATATTCCATATTTGTGCCTTGTAGGTTTGTGTTTTGTGAGGGTGTGCATGCATTTGTTTATATGTGTACTAGTATTAGTAGACTCGTGCGATGCACAAGTTTATCATATTTATTGAGAAATGGATTTTTGCTTGTGTTTTATTTAAATAAAAAAATAAAAAAAGACTTAAAATTATGAGTAATTTTTTAAAAAACTTTAATTTGAAAGTAATTAAAAAAATAAAAAGATAAAAAAAAAAGGTTTTAAATTATGAGCATTTTTTTTTTCTTTTTCAGTTTAAAAAGGTATATTTCCAAAGTTTTTTTCCTCCCTAGAAAAATAAGAGGAGGAATTTAGGATTATTTTTCTTTTGTTAGGAATTATTTTTCTTTTTTTTTTCCTTAATTATGAGTTTTTGTGTTATGCAAATTTTAGATATATATGAAAAATTATTAATATGAAGATCATAATTAATTAAATTGAGTAAATTAAATATACTTTAAAATCTTAATTCTATTAAAATATTAAAAAAGGTTACAAACCAACTATGAAAGTCAATGTTAAATATTATAAAATGTGAGAGTCTACTAAAAAAATTAGAATTAGAATTAAATATTTAAATATTCTTAAAATTAAGCAAATTCCCTTATAGAAGCAATTTATCAGTTTTCTCTTAGTTTTAGTAAGATTTATTTACATATAGATGTGTGCAATGAATTGTTATTTCCTGCATACAATTATGTAATGGCATCTTGCAATTAAAAAGATAGAAGTTTCTGCACTTATCACACGCTTTTACCGGCCACTGGACCTTCTGATTTCAGGACATCACTGATGTTTAGACTTATGCCACAAAGCAATGCCATATTAGATTGTTCTCCAATTGCAGCAGCTGGTCATGTCATTTCCCAAAGCTATGTACCAATATCTGTAAGCCAGTTTATGGATGACCTTTCTGCTGAGGAGGACGTATTGTGCAGTGGGCTTGATGATAGTTATGTGAGTAATATCTTTCATAACCAAGCTGGTTTGAAGGCAAAAATGTTCTTTATTATGCATTTTAAAGCCTCCATATGTTCTAGGCTTTATCTTTTTTGTTTTTCTTCTGTTGTTGCATTCTGGGTATTTCCCATTGATTGACTTGACTGTTGGAGGTTGATGATCTACTTATCAGAAACTGCATTCAGATTTTTTGGCAGACGTGAAACATGAGATAAACATTAGATTATGTGCCCATGGTACTAATAAATAAAAAAGAAACCTGTAAAAATCTACTCAAGTCCCGTGGCATATCAAAATCAAAGACTACATAACAATATATTGTAAGCTCTAATTTCCTTGGTTGCATTAAGTGGGCATATGGCATTTCTAAATTTTGTTGGAGCTATAGATGGTTTTGTTGTATTGGTTGTCTTCGAAAACTGAAGAGATAAATGCTGGTTTGTTAACTTTATGTCCTAATAAAAAATTAACTTAATGAGATATAAGTCTACTCAAACAGAATGAAAAACTTTTTATTTGCTTATTACTGGCTAATGTCTAATTAAACTGCCTTGAGCATGCTTGGCAATAAACATGGCTATTCAATTAAATTAAGTATATTTTGCTTAAACAATATATTTCCAAGCATTTCTAAAATAAGGTTCCAATAGATATAAAGAATAGGAATAATGCTCTACCAAAGTATCCAAAACTCATTGCCACCATTACTATTTACAAAATATCATTTGCATGACCCTTTGTAAACAAAGAATGTCAATAGGAATTAATGTCCTTGAACCAACCTTAAGGCATGTGGTTATTGAGAAATTGGCAGTGTCATAGCTGATTTCAAACATGTTGTTCTATCCTACAAATGCTTGAGAAGGGCGTCCACTCTCCTCCCATCTACATAGGTGTCAGTGAAAACTGTTGCAGTCCTAACAGCTTAAGCAATGCCATGAAGTTGGGTTTTAATTGGACTTTTTCAGATTCTTATTATTGACATTCTAATTCTGGATCCCTGTTGACTGCATTCCTGGTCATCAATTAAGTATCGTTAGACATCATGCATAGGTTTTTCTCATGTAACAGGCATTCATAGGTCATACCATAAACCATGTCTTATGCTAGGTTTTGTGCTTTGTTGTTTGAGCATATTGTCAAACAGGTGGTAAACACATCATTAAAATATTGAATCATAAGAAATTAAGGTTGTGCATAACATTTGCAGATCCGTGCTAGAAGTGAAGCATTTAAGAAATGTCTCTCCCAAAGGCATCTTGCCAAACACTTGGTTCACATGCATGCATAAAAACCCAAAACCTTCTACAAGTTTTCCATTTGCCCTTCATAACAATACTTGCTCAAGTGTTGTTCAAAATAGACATTTCAATCACACAATTTGAATGCTCATGTGTGATAATCAACTACATTCCACAAAATCAATACAATTATTCTTCTCTCCATGGCATGCAATTGTGGTTTAATCCATCAGCACAATGACCCCCAGTGTTAGTGTAGCTTTAAGAGGTGACACATCATCTCGTTTTCTTGGGTGCAGATGTTCAAATAGGTATTTGCAATTTAATGAATTTTCTTTTTGTTGAGCAACTGTTATGGATTTAGTATACAGGTGGCTAAAGTCTTTGTTTTAACTTTTGAGATTTTTATTTTATGTTTTTTGTTGACTTATAATCATATAGTGTTTGACACAAACTTTATCCTAAATGAATTGTGTGCTCCTAGGCACATGATATGAAATATCAAGTGGATGAAAATGTGCTTCCATTTCTATTTCTCTATTACACTCTTTTATGTCAAGAGATGCTTTCTTATTCCCAGAAAATTAATTCAAACTCCTTTGAGTATTTTACATCTGACATCATTTTGAGTTTTGGATTCTGCAGGCAGCACGAGATAACTTGAACAAGGAATCATTAAGAAGTGTTCTCTCTGATCCCTTGTCGTGAGTTGCCTTTTGGTCCATGCATGTGCTTGTTTTATTTTCCGCTAGCTCTTTTTTTTTTTTTTTCCTGGTAATTTCTTGCACATTGGCTTTGGGTATGAGGATACTCAAAATGTTCTTTTGGAAAGAAGGGGAGGAAAAAAAGATGAAAAGATATAACCATGTCTGCTGCGTCCTCATGTCTTGCATTTGAGGTATTGCTAGTGGTTCCAATCTTCATTCTAATATGTCTCCTTATTTTTAAATCCATCCTACTTATTCTGGAGCTAGTAGGTAGTAGTCGTGTCAGATTACTTACTGTATTTGAGATGCTAATAAGGCTCTTCTAAATTTAAGGCAATGTTGGAACGAGTATTGACCACCAATAAAACATATGATCTACACAAAAATTCAGCAATATTGCATGTACATGCAGCAAGAGAGACAGAGAGAGAGATGTTATGTAAATTATTACATATTTCATGACTTTTAAATGTTTCCCTGGCTGTTTCTCTTGAAGTTAGATCCTTAATCAGTGAAGAGTAGCACTGAAGGACTTGTTGAGAAACATGTATCCCTCATCTTGAATGAAGATGAAAGGGAAAGGTGCATTTGTTTTCAGTAAACTGATATTATATAGTCCAATAAGTTCTTTAAATCTCAAATCAATCACATATAAGTAATCAGTACCATAGTAATATCCTGCTCCAAATTGTGCAACATGACAAAAGTAAAAACAAAAAAAGAACTTGCAGATATCCAGTGAATTTGAAATTCAGCAATCATTTTTCAAATAAATTAAGCTTATGTCCAACAGTTGGATTTAAATCCAATTTGATTAAGAATACTGTATTTTAAATGTTCTTCTGATCATTGTCACCTTAGCCACTGGACTTTTGTTTCATTGTCAACATGGACAAAAGACATTATGATCCTTCATTTTATCTAAACTTGATTTCCTTTTTTAGTTGCAAAGCTAAGTAAATTGCCACATGACCTTCCATATTTTCTTTACATGTCCCCCTATTTTTGTTCTCTTTTCCCTCTTTTATAGCTGCTTTTCTGTTTCATTTGTTTCTTTGATGTTTGCTAATACTTGAAAACAATCAACATTTATTTTCCTTATGTGATCAAATACTAACTGGATCTTCTTTTGTACCGTTGCTGATCTTCTGATGCTTCAGTGGTGCATTCCTTGAAGATGCTGTGGTTGTTTCATGTGGACATTCTTTTGGTGGGCTCATGCTAAGAAAAGTTCTTGATATGGTAGGTACACTGCTTTTTGTTCTTCCTACCCTTTTTATTTTTTTTTCTTTGTTTTTTCTTATCTACAAAAATTTAGAAGCAACCCTATGATTGGGTCAAAAGAATCTATCCAATGTAAGTATTGCCTTTTCCTTTTACTGCTTGTGCCCTTTTCTTTTTACACAGTAAAAGGAAAACTTATGTCATCATGTGAACAACTGTAGAATTATGTGTAATATTCTATTGAGCCTTTATGGTTTCAGAGTCAAGTAAAGGACATCAGAAAAAAAATTAAAAGGTCTTTGGTTAATAGATTTTTAAATTTTTTTCTTAGAAAATGTCAGTTATGTGAACTTAAGACACCGACCTAGTGTAGTGGTTGAGATGTTTTTCATTTAAGCCTAAAGTCAAGGGTTCATGTACTGGGATCAGTGTTATTTGACTGGGAAAAGATTACAGATATTTAAATTTGCAAATAAGAATTGGATGGAGAGGAGAGAATTTGACAAAAAAAAAATGCAAAGAAAATGGAAGATGAAGGTTTTTATAAACTGCTGAGACCAGGCTACAAAACCTTTTGTGACGTTGCACACACAAATATTGGCCTGATTATTTCTGCTGCACAACTCTAGGGATTATACTATTATAATGAAATAATGGAAACTGCACAGTTGTAGTAATCATCCTCTAATAATGTGCCACCGTTGTCAAATGGCTGCTTAGCTTTTACTTGTGATTGCATAGATACAACCATAGATGTGCATTTTATATTTGTATTTTCCATGAGTTTACACCTGCAGCGCTGTGAATATTGCTTATTAATTGATATATACAGTCAGGAAATCTACAATATTTTTTGTTCAAAACATTTGGAGATGAGTCATCATTGCCATTATTGTTTGTGTCACAGTCAAGATGTACACAGTGCAGTGCTGAAATTGTGGCAGGGTCTTTGATTCCTAATCTTGGTAGGTTGCACTTCATTTATTGGGCACTTTGATTTGCTTTTCACATTCTCTGCATCCCTCACTCATTCAGTTTCTCTCTCTCTCAGTTAATCACTTTTACGTTGTTTTAGCCTTTTTATTCTACTTCTGTTCTTAGATCATGTCTCTTCTGCAGCTCTTAGAGCTGCGGCAGCAGCTATAAAGCATGAAGATGATCGAAGGTTATTCCATAATGCAGCTCTCCGGAAGCGTCGGAAAGAAATGGGTGACCAAACAGATATTAACAGAAGACCAAATGGGGTAATGCTTCAAATCAGTTCTGCTATTTGATTAGGTTTGTTTAACTCGTCATCCTCAATTACTTTTAGGATTGGGATTTGGGAACCACTAAATGCAACAAATTGAAATAAGATGTATGACTTAGGCAAATTCATGGAATTAATGAAATTTAAAATGACATTTTGTCATCAATGAATGGCAAATAATGTAACTGCCTGATCTTTGGTTTAAATTTCTCTTTTGGTGGAAGCCTTATAAATTGAACACATAGTTCTGTGAGGTTAGAATGTTGTTTTGTCATTGTCTTTCAAGTTAAATTAGGGTAAAATCACATCGATGGAACTAAGGGCAGTGAAATTTAGTGGTTACTTAATTTTTCACTTGCTGATGTAGGAGATTTATACAAATTCTTATGGGTTCTCCTGTTTTATAGTGGTACTGGTTTAGAGATACTGAATAAAGGTCGAATTTAGGATGAATTTTGAGGTAGGAACTGAGTTGAAGGGAGATAAAAACCTTTGATTATGGAAAAAATAAGAATCTGCCATAGATAGAGCCTGACAACTCTATTCATACTTGGGCATAATCAGAAGCGAATGTCAACCTTTGATTGCATAAAACCCTAACTAATTTTAGCCATTCACTTAATTAAAATAGTTGTGTGCTAGTCACCTGAACACTTATCAAAAAGTTATAGCTAAAAGAAAATAAAATAACAAAACACTAAAGATCTCTTGTGTCAAGTACACTTCTTATTTAGGAAGAATTGACTTGTGTAGAAGTTTGATTTAAGTCCATTCAGTTGCTTTTGTTGTTTGTTTGGTTTTTTTAATTAATCTTTGTAATCTTTTAGAGTAATTACTGAGAGCACATCTTTGATCAATAAACTGACTGCATTTTGTTAACAAAGATTAATTCTTCAAAATTCAATCTCTCTTGCCTGGGTTTGTGATTTCTCTTTGTTAATCTCTTTTCTTTTCTTCTGTTTTTATTCTCCTCCTCCTCCTTTTATATTATGCTTGCTGTATTAATCCGAACAGTGTTCACAAATCCTTAAAAAGAACTCATACACTTCTTAAGTCAACTAAAACTCCTTGTTCAACTATAATTAAAATTTATAAGTTTCTTTTCTTGATCAGTCACAAGTCCACCATACTCAGCCCCCCATCTCTCTTTTGTATGACATGTTGCTTGGGATCTTAGCTATGCTGATGCTATGAAACCTCAGGACCAATATGCTTGGATGCTGATTAACTACTTTTTGGAGTGAAAATTGAAGCTAACTTAATATCTGCTTTGTAATCTCCCCCAAAATAAGGATTGCAAAATATCATTCAGCAAATAGTAAAAAAATTTCAATTGTCAAATATATTCATCAAATAGTGCATTTGAAGCATTGATAATGGTTGCCAATTTACTGAAAAGGTACACATTTACATCATTCATCTATAACGTCTAGTTTAGTCCAAAAAATAGTACAAATATTGTCAAACCTTATATTTACTCTCATGTTGTTTTGGTTATCTACTAAAAGAAATTCAGTTTCAAACGAGTTTCTGCCTTGATTTCCTTAAGGAGAATGGAGAAATTGCAGCTGCTGATGGCTTACATAAAGGGGTGCAATATCCTTTTGCTGTCAATGAGAAAGTAATAATAAAGGTTATTTCTGAGGAGTGCTTTTCAAACTGATTCTATACAACTGTTGCTGCTTGGATGGGCAGTAAGTTTAAGGATATGCTGAATTGTGCAGGGAAATAGAAGGACGCCTGAAAAATTTGTTGGAAAGGAAGCTATCATCACTTCTCAATGTCTCAATGGCTGGTAAGTTGAGAGGGAGATAAAACATTTAGTAGATCAGTCTATGCATAAGTAGTTTATCAATGACAATCGAGGCATAGTCACGGGGAGATGTCCACGCTCTGGTGATTTTATCAATGAATACTATACAGCATGAAAAGAAATTTTGTGGCTGAACCTTGCCAACAGAAAGTATAGAGAATCTTGCTTAAATTTTATGCCACGCATGTGAAAGCTTATTAATATTTCTATTCTTGGCAGGTATTTGCTTAAAATCATTGGGAGTGGTGAGAATGTTCGGCTGCAATATCGCTCTCTTCAGAAGATTTTAACCCCAGAGGCCATTAAGGATAGATGTGTTTCACAGCCAATTCACAGTAGCAGCACGTAACTTTTACCATATGTAAGTAGACCAACCATCTGCATAGAGCCAATTATGAATATTTTTCTTTTCTGGCCAAGAACATGAAATGCTTTGTTGTTACTTACAGTATCTAGAAAAGTGTACCTAGATTAGAAGTAGGATTTTCGATGCCAATAGATCGCTATACAGCTCTCATAAGAAAGAGAGGATGTCAAGGAAATACATGCAAGCCTATGCCATTGTAGAGGGCATGGGTTTTGTACTCCACTTAGGAGAGGAAGGCTTCTTTTTGTCGTTTGCCTTTGTTTTTACTTTTTCGTTTCTTCGTGTGCATACCTAAAGCATAGAAAAATGACCGAAAATATTGGTGGAATGATTGAATCCTTGGTTTCCCTTTGTCGCGCCTCTGTTGTTCCGGTCACTTTTTATGAAAAATTGCATCATAGGGCTGGTTCCAAGATATTCAATAGGCCTATGGACGAGAGATTGCATCCCTATGTTTGAAAATAATCCTAAAAACCTACTGATCAAATAATAATAATAATAAAAAAAAAAAAAATCCTAACAAAGGAGGAGTGAAAATGCACCAGACTTGTGCGAGTAGTTAACGGCTTTAAGATTGCTTTAGAAGGCCAGTTTAAGCATAATGTGACCATGAGGACAGAAAATGAGTACTGCCAGCATCTTTCACAACAAAGCCTGTCTTGTCTCCCATCTGATCTGCTCGTTACTTCTAATCAACAAAGCATCCATGCATGTTTCTAAAATTCTTCAATGCCTTTCTCAGCTGATGGCGGCCGGCAGGGCTAACATTGAAAAAGTTCCGTTTGCTCCGTAATTTTTATTTTATTGTACTTCTTTTAGCCAACTGTTTGGTTAGCAAGAAAAAATAAAAAACGATAGTCGTGATGATGTGATATCAGAATATAGATTTAAGAGAGAGACGTGGATAAAAAGTAAATTAGACGATGAGTTAGTCTTGACACCTCACCCACTATTAGGGCCTATTAGGCTTCTAATTCCTAACTAAAACCTATTATAATTACTAAACAATTAACAATTAATAAAAAAGAATAATATGACCAATAATTTTCCAATAATATTATTTATAAATAAAAAACCTAACCAGCTACCCATTAGCTTATGGATAGATAGAAAACAAAAAAAAACAAAACAAAAAAATAAAAAACAAAAAACTTTTGGGTACCTTTGCTTCTCAAAATCAAAATCTATTTAACAACTTTTCGAAATCGGATCAAAATTCGGCGAACACATGGATTCTCGGTTCAAGCCTTCGAATCCTCTTTGGCCGTTTAATAATAACAAACAGAAAAATTGCTTAATTCCCTTTATATTTATTAAAAAAGAAAAGAAAAAAAGAAGAAGAAGCTGAATCCAGTTGTTAGAACCTAATTGACTATGCTTTTTTTTGTTAGAATAATAATTTACGGGATATGCTTTGTTACATTTTAAAGGTGATTTCGTATTTGTTACAAAACAGGAAAGTTGATTTTATTTTCAAATGCGATGAACCTTTAGTGAAATTATCTTGAACTGAAATTTTTTGCGGGTAATGAGAAAGATAATGACTTCTCGATGTGGTTGCCAACAACGAAGCAAAATTGAGGGAAGTTGGGTTGAGGATAAGTTGTTTTAGTCCTGACATTCCACTGATGTCGTTACAGTTGCAGGTGTAGGAGACACCGGGGTTGAGCTAATTGTAATTTGATCTTTAATCTAATGTATATTGATTAATTTGATTTGGTTATTACTACAGTGAGTTTGAATAACTTGAAAATGTTTTGATAGCTATTTTCATAATTCTTTGTAACAAGTCTGAATATGATTGTTATAAAATAAAGATTGAAATATAAAGTTGCAGAAAGAATTGAACTGAGGAGGTTAAGAAACGGTCGAATAGGCTAATTTTGTATGCAACATGAACGCACTGACGTATGAAAGAAGATTATAACTTGAGTAATTGGGGTCATGGAAGGCAGTCTAAATTAGTAAGCACAACCAATTTGAAAGACTGAGCATATAGGAAGATTTTGAATAGGACCAATTAATGATCATTTAGGTAAGAAACGCTGACGAAGATGAGAGAAGAAGTTGATGACTTATTGTGTTGAGCTGTGTGTGTTAGAACTATTCACACATCATACATCCTCATGGTGGCACCATTCAAATGATAGTGACGATGTCCTAAGACAAAGTATAATGTAAAATGCAGTATGGAGGGGCAGCAAGTAGTTTTTTGGAGGCATATATATTAATGGGTGATTTATAGTTGCTTAATGACATTTGATGGATTGTGAAGTTTATGTCATTCCATGATTTTAACTTGAATTGATCTTATATGGTTGAGGTAGAAGAGTTAACTGGAGATGGCAAAGAAAAGAAAGACAGTCAATGTAGCGTAAAGGCATATAAGCATTTGGGCATCGATTGGGAGCTCTCTCTTTGTCCTTTTCAATGGTGATGCTTAATTTTTATACTTGTACATCATCATTATAAACAACAATGACATGGCCATGTCTTCCCACAATCAATACCACCCAACTCATTAAGTATATTGCCAACTTCGGTCCACCAAATTAGAAATAATTGTAAAATTATTTTGGTAGTAAGTAAATGTTTGCACATGTTTGTATAATGTAATCTTTTGAATTGTTCAAGTTTGTATTGATTTGAGTTGGTTGTATTTGTTGCGTGTGTGCAAGTGCTAATTATCAGATGCTGCCCAGGCCGCATAATTAAGCTCAAGAGTAAAGGAGGTTTTTAAGAAAAAAAAAAAAAAAAAGAATTGTAAAATCTTTTAAGTTTGAAACCTCGTTAGAAAGTGCCTTACTTGCAGGCACAAAAGGCAAAGTTGCCTACAAAAGAGGTCAACCTAATAAGCCAGGAAAGAAAGATGCAAAAAGAAATAAGGTTGCAACTAGAAAAGTCTTTACACTTTGTGAGTTATGTAGTAGAATAACTCACCTTGCAAAGGACTGCTAGAGAAGAACAAAAGCTATTTATTCTTTCGACAACAAAGGGCAGGTTGATAGAATCTATAAGAGCAGAAGGAAGCATTTGCAGCTACAGAAAAGGCAACAAGCTTGTGTTACAGATGAAGAAAACTAGCAAATAGAAAAAGAGCTATTTGTTACAAGCTTAGTATAGTTACTGGACATGATTAATCTTTGTTGTTTAAAAGTGGATGTACATGCCACATATCTCTATCTCTTAAAGTATTCAAGGATCTTGATAGATCTTACACATCACAAGTTAAAATTGGAAATGAGGTTTTGATTCAAGCTATAAAATTGGCAAAGGCATTATAACAAGTACCAAATTTATTTTAGATATACTATTTGTACTTGGAACTCACCATAACTTATTAAGTGTAGGTCACTTGTTGAAGAAGAATTGTTCTCTAAAATTAAAAAATAATCAATGTACAATTATGGATAGAAATAGTGAAGATATCACAAAGGTTCCAATTGAAGACAAAAGCTTCTCTTTGGAACTTGATCATTTAAATCATACTACCATACCAACAATAAATTATGAATCAATCCTTTGACATAAGATGTTGGGATGTCATCACTACGCTGACTTGCAAAAACTCCAAAAGAATAAACTTGTTTTAAATTTATCTAAAACACACATTCTACAAGAGTTTGTAATGCCTATCAATAAGGCAAACAAACCGAGCTACCATTTCCATCTAATTGAGCCTAGAGGGTTAAAGATATCTTGTATTGCGGTGAACAAGGAAAGAGGTATTTTAAATATAACAAAATTAATTTAAGAAAATTGAAACAACTAAGAAAATAATATAAAGTAAAATGTCGAGTTAATTTAAAGGCAAACCTTGATCTAGTTCAACATTTACTATAAGAAATTTACAATTGATCATTGATGCAAATGTAACAATCCATACTTTGAATACTTATCGTGGAACCCATTACATATCTCTTCTTATTTGTAGTTAATCAAAACACACATGATATAATTAATCCTATCCATCAAACGACCAAAAGATAAATACTAAAAGTTTAATTCCATGACAACCTTAGGAATTAGAAAGATCAATAAGACTAGATGACACAAACATAGACAGTTATATTTAATCTATTTGTAGTCATTCCTATAACCTAATAATCTTTGACGCAACAAATCATTAAGTCTGGTTGCTTTACAGATTAAAGGAATCAAATAATTACAAATTTAATATATAACCTAATAGTAGATTGCAACAATTAATTGATTAGTAGGACTCATAGAATCAATTCGAGACAATCATAAAAATATATGTACAAAATAACATCTGATACTCAAAGTATAAATTGAACAATAAACACAAATTATATCTTATAGTTATTCATTCCTAAGCTTTCATTTCCTTCAATTAATTGTAAAAATTTAGTCACACAAAACCATCAATGTTAACATGAAAGAGAAGGAATAAGGTAGAGGGAAGAAAGGTGACTAGTGTATGTTGTATTTTATGGTATGGTGTATTCTCCCTTCTACCTATTAGGATCCCCTTTTATAAGCTAATGACTCTTTTAAAAACCCTAAAAAAGTTTCATAAATAAGAAAATTTAAGTTTACCTAATTAAGGGAAAATATTGAAAATAAAATAAAACCCTAATACAACTAAAGAAATGCCTTTTCTAGAACCTTAATTCACTCGAGTGTCTTATTTAGCATCTTCTTTGCCTTGTCAACATTCCTGTTCTAAGCTTTTAAATATCTCCTCAAGCACGTGCCAATACAATATTTCAAATTATGACAACATAATGGTTCGACTGCAACTTTGAGTTCATTAACATGCTTTTAATGCATTTTAGTTCAATTCTTGTTCCCCTCTTACGTGTTTGATTCAAATTACAAACAATGAAATGATGCAAATTGCATTCCTAAAGGGATGGATGTTTTATGCCTTAAAAATTAAAATGTTTTGTTCAAATTATTTGTAACTTGGAATCTTGTTCTAGTGAAACATTCTCTTAAGGATTTCATAATTACCTTCTTAGAAGGAACATGTTGACTACAAATGGACCAATAAAGTAAGAAACTATTATATACAAAATTGGAAAAAAAAAATCATCTGAAAACATTTTTCTACATAAATACAAAATGGTAAGTTAGGAAGTTTCTTTATCTTGTATTTTATTTTAGATATCACAAAATAGATCATAATTTGCCATTAATTTATATATGCATGATTATGTCAAAATTTATTTTATTACTTAATTTGGTATATGTAAATAAATAATTAACTAATATGAAATTATCAAGTTTTACTTAAGTTAGAAATAATAGACAAGTTTTTACAATAATAATAATAATAATCATAATTTGGATGAGTCATCTTCTACTTCTACTTCACAATCTCAAATTCATAAAAATAAAGAACTTGAAAAAAAAAGAAAAATTTTTTAGAACTTGATTATCATCCTAATGATCACAAAAAATTATTAAAAGGTTTTAAAATAAAAATTCACAGGTAACAACTGTGATATTGATATTAAAAATTTAGAATTAATTGTTTCATTATATATTAAATTTATTTTTTTAATTTTTTATATATGTATATTTGAATTTTTCCCTATGGATAAATAATATTTTATGCCATATAAAAGAATTTAATATTAATATCTTTTATATTACTATATATTTTATATATCATGTAAAATGTTATTTATCTATGCCATTAATGTTATTGATTTCTTAGTGTAATAATCAAGGAAGAGTTAGAGGTGATCAATGTGATTTCTTTTTTAGTTACTTATTTCTCACAAGAAACTTTTAGCTTCTATTTTGTAGGCTTTTGCGTTAGAATTGAAACTATTACCAACTTATTTGAACTATTTGTACTTGGTAGTGTTATAATTGAAACCATTTCTAGCTCATTTAAAGTATGTATATTTGGGAGAGCATAACACCTTGCTAATTATTATTGCAAAGGATTTAATACATATGTAGAAAGAGAAGTTAACTCATATGCTAAGGGAGTATAAGATGATGATTGGTAGAACAATTTTAGATATTAAGGGGATAAGTCTTGTCATATGCATGCACCAAATATTATCAAAATAAGGAGCCAAACTAACGAAGGAAGCTATATATATTCAAATACCTCAATGATTGAGGTAATGAAAAAAGAGATTTTAAAGCTCCTTAATATTGACATCATATATTCATTCTTAGGTATCAAGTGGATGAATCTGATGTAGGTGCTCCTGAAGAAATCTAGTATCATAATGATTCCAAATAATAAGAATGAATTGGTACCTACTTGTGTACAAACAAAGTGAAGAGTGTGTATTGATTATAAAAAGTTGAATTATAACACTCACAAAGATCATTTTTCTCATTTTTCTATTGATCAAATATTAAAAAGATTAGCTAGTTATACTCATTATTATAGTATGTTTGCTTATCGTCGTATGTCATTTAGGAGAAAATGGCTTTCACATGTATATCTAGTACGTTTACTTATTGCTAAATGCCATTTGGACTTTGCAACACTGCGACTACTTTTCAAAGATGTTTGGTTAGTATATTTTTTTGATTATATAAAGAACATAATAAAAGTATTTATGGATAACTTTAATGTTTATGGTGATTTTTTTGATAGATGCCTAAATAACCTTACATTGGTCTTGAAGAGATGTTAAGAAATTAACATGATTCTAAATTAGAAAAAATGTCATTTTATAATAGAGTAAGGTATAGTTTTAAGGCATGTTATTTAAACTAATGGAATAAAAATATATAAGTTTGAGATATATATTATTTCTATTTTACCTTACCCCTCAAATGTGTGAAAAGCTTGATCTTTTCTTGGCCATGCATATTTATATTATAGGTTTATCAGATCTTTTTCAAAGATAGCTTTGTTCTTGTGTAAGTTGTTGCAAAAAGGTGTGCCATTTTAGTTTGATAAGGAGTATAAGTATGTATTTGACAAGTTAAAAAAGCTTTTTAACCTTGACATTAGTAATGCAAGTATTAAGTATTTGCTTTCGAAGAAGGAGGCAAAACTATGACTTATTATGTGAATTTTATTATTATTTAAGTTTACTTTGGATATCAAAGATAAGAAAGGAGCAAAAACATTTCATGAAAAATCATTAGAGTAGATTGGTGCATGAAGAGGATGTGTTACCATTGCAAAAATATTTTTCTGATGATGTGAAATATTATATATGGGATGACTTATATTTATTGAGATTTTGTGTTAATCAGACAATAAAAAGGTTTGTGTCTAAAAATAATTTTTTATCTAAGAATTGGTTAACTTTATATAAGAATGCTTATGTGTTTTATAAGTCTTTTCATAATCAAAAGATTTTAAGGAAAAATTTTATTGTTGTATAAAAAGTCTTTTACCATTTAAGGTTTAAACTATTTTTAAGTAAATTGCACTCTTAGTGGGTCAATTCTTTTGTTATTACTAATATTTTTAGTTATGTTGTAGTTAAGATAAGGAGTTTAAAAGATAGAAAAGGATTAAAATTTTTTATAAAGATTTTTAGGTGTAAAATGTTGAGGTGATAGTGTTGAAAGATCTAATCTATATGGATTAAGGAAAAATATTATTGGGCTAACAACATTAAACAAAGACATTATTTGGGAAGCAACCAAAGAATAAATTAGATTTGATTTTTTTACTCTTTCTTTTTATTTGTATTTGAAATAACTTTATGTTATATATGACTTTACATCAAGGACAATGCAAGTTTTAAGTGTTAAGTATAAGTTTAAGTAATTTTTTTTTTAAAAAAAAGTTTTCTTGAAATTGTGATCATACATTGTTTATACATTAGAATACTTTGCGATGCATAACTAAAAAATTGAATTATTTTTATGATATGATACCTAGCTTGGAATATTAGCAATATCCTATTAATACTTAATCGTAACAATACTTCTTAAGAAGTTGTGTGAATTTTGTGATAAAACACGATTGAGAAGTGTATAGTTTGTCTTGAAACTATTCTTTTTAAACTAATCCTAAACTTGAGTCAAAATAACTATTCTTTATTTCACATTGTTTGTTTTAATAAAATATACTTTAGTTTGCTACCATAGTAAAGAAAAATGTTTAATAGGTGAACTATGCATAACTTGGATGTATTAGTTGCAAGACTTGTATTAACTAATTAAGGACAATTACAAATAAAGTGCAAGAGAGATGAGTATGATTATTGTTATTTTATTTAATATTTGCTTTTTTAAGTTGAGTGTATATGTTGGTTGAGAATTAAGTATAATGAGCTTGTGCATTGCAATGATGTTTTGAGGTATAACTAGTGTATGATTTGTTATTCTTTTAAGTTGACTTTGTTTTGCTTGAGGATGTGCAAAAGTTAAGCGTAAAAGAATTTGATAAGTGATGATTTATAATTTTTATTCCTTTTTTAATTTAATTATTTTCAATGATTTTTATACTTCGTTAAGCTAATTAAAATTTATTTTATAATTTAGGTATATTTTGGGAAAGTTTTAAGAATATATGCTTTTAGTAGGAAAAATTTTAGTATATTATTGTTTTGATTGTTGTTGTTTATTTTAGATTTCTCACTAACTCATTGGTCTATATTGGAAAAGTGATTTTCAATGAAGTTGCAGTAGACATCTCAAATTCTTTATATAAGGGTCAAGAGTCCTAATTTGTGTTCATTTAGACCTTAAGACATTGCTTGAATGACAAAACAAGAAACTAAAGTTAAGTCCTAATTCAAGAAGAGAGTCCTAATTCGAGTAGGATTGTTGTCCAAGCACTAATTATTTAAATGAACATAACTTGAATTTCTAATATCTTAAATCAAGTGATTCAAGATCCTAAATTGAAGTATAGATTCAGGTCTATAATTGTTATAAAGAGACCCAAACCTAGATCAATTATTTAATGGTTCAAAACTAGTAACGAAATTTCTATAAAATCTATCATGGACTAGACTTAGTTTTAGTTTTTAGTTCATAACTTGGGCTTTGAACCTTTGTTTTGGGTAAGACTTGACATGTGGGAAAGCTGAAAAGGAGGATTACAACCTTTATAAAGAAGTCAAACCTTAATTCTGATTGTATTTAATTTAGAATTGACTTGAAAGCTAATATAAGAATTCTAGAAGATTAAGAAAATAAGATTAAGATGTCTTTAAGATTTTAGGAGATTTCTTTGAAGAGTTTTTAGGGTTTATTAGTGAGTACTATGTACGTTATTTAGGATATAAATAACCATCTTTTAAAAGTAGAAAAGAGGGTAAGGGTGGCCAGAGAATTAAACAACCATTATAAAAGGAATTTATTTTAGTATGTATAGTTAGGCTCTTTAATAGTTTTAGGAATTTTAAAACTTTTGATATTTTAATGGTATATATTACTTTGGTATGTTGTTCTCTCTCTCTCTCTCTTTCATGAAATTATTTAGGTTATTCTAATTTAATAGTTTAATGAGTTTTGTTTAATTAATTTGGTTAGACCTAATGAATTGATTAAATGAATATCAATTACTAGAATTAGGAATTGTGATCCATGTTTATCCTTTTCCTAATCACCAAGTGATAAGTAATAACAGATAGATTATGAACAAGTTTTCTACTTATTGTTATGAATACCTCAATGAGGTTAAGCAATCCAAATTTGTGTGATTATTACTTGTATTAACTTAATTTTCTAGTTCTTAAAGACTCAAGAACTTGTCTGGCTTAGCGAATATCTAAGGAAAAATTTTAGTAACATAACTTGTTGTTATTTAGGTTTGATAGTTCCATTAGAATTGAGAAAACATTGTGGGTGATCAAAATTATTAAATATCATAATTGCAAATGAATATGAAACTAGACTTTTAACATTTGATTTTTCTATAATTTATTTTGGTTAATTGGTTTATTTATTTTATTTTTTAAAAAATCAGATTTTAACTTTTCTCCTAATTATGTTAATATCTTTAATTTTTAGTTAATCAGTAGTGAATTGATTAGAATTCTTATGAGATTGATCGTTACTTATATTATTTACTATTGAATAATTGATAGTAAGGTATTAAACTTTTGGTGTTTTAATAATAATTACCAACATGTGTTGGGTTGAGTAAGGTTGGGACCCTCTTTACATTATATTTTTTACTACAAACTTAATTATCAAATCAAATATCATATGTCATTGTAAATCTACCATACATTATGCATTATCACCCTTTTCTAGGTTGATTATTGACTAAAGTTACATTATACCATCATAAGTTAGATTGAATGGGTTGGATGTCAATTTGAATAAATGATTTGTATTTCCCAAATCAAAGGCAGATAGTCAATTGTCATTAGGCATGACTTATATCTCCCAAATTTAGATATATCTAACCTCAATTAGAGTTGTACGAGCCCAAAAACTTCCAAATTTCAAAATTTGTTGTAGTATGAAACAGACATTCTGTTGTTCACCTCCTTTATTACTCAAAATTTTCTAATTCCCACTCATGTCCTTTCAAGGAAATTAAAGGTTATTTATGTTCCTTTTTTGGAGTTGATTTCTCCATTTTGCCTTCTTGTTATCTATTTTTTATGATATGCTTTCATTTTTTTTTATCTCTCTTTTATGCCTTTTCTTTATCATTCAAATGACACATAAGTTATTTAACAAAGGGCTTAGCTACATAGACTTAAAAATTCATAGATTTTAATAGACTAAAAAAGATTTTATACTTTATATAAAGAATTTTATATTACACAAATAATATTTTATTCAATATGAAAGAAATTTATATTAATATATATTATTTTACTGTAAATCTCATTTATGTTGTATAAAATGTTATTTGTGCAATATAAAATACTTTACTTGCAGTATAAAATTCTTTTCAGTATATTTAGGTTTATGAGATTTGAGTCTACATAGATTTTTTTTTAATGAATAACATAAAAATTATGTTGGTTTGAGGGTGTATATTCATACTTGTGTTACACTAGAAAGGTTCAATTATGTTGTGTGGCAATCTTGATGGAGAAAGAGATATCTTAAAGGTGTCATTTGCATAATCAATATATAAAATATCTAAAAGGCTTGAAGATGTTACATGAGAAAAGGAAATGAAATATCATTAATAAAGGACTTGTATTAGCAAATAATGATATTTGTAACACCTTTATTACTACGATCATACATTCCAATGAAGATGAGTATAACCATTCAATAAGTTACAAACAAAATAGTTTTATACTTTAATTAGTTTATTTTATACTACTTTAACAAAACTATATACACAACATATGAGTTTAATAGTCTTTTGGCATGTTTTAATAATAAAATCTTTCTATATGGTATAAAAATTAAGTAGTATCTATACAATATATAATGTAAAAATGTTTCATTTAGTCAAGTATATAATACACATCATCATGGACATACATTGTAAAATAGTTAAAGTTATTACTGTAAAGAAAACTACCAACTCAATGTCACCGCAACACATTAAGTACATGAGACAAGACACTATTGTAAGTATGAAGAGATCATAAGTATGATATTATAAGTAGCATTGGTCAATGTTGCATAGTATAGTATAGTTGAATTGATCAAGCTATAAAGAAAATTGCAATAGGTCCAAATATTTGTCTAAGTGAGAAATTGCCAACATTATTAGATTTTCAAATGAAAAGGAAAATAATTTTTCAAATGTTGACTTTTCAAAATTTCTTTAATAAAATCTAAAATTCTATTGAATGAAAAATTTAGCAAATAAAATGTTAAAACACAAATAAGCTATAAAAAGGGATTGATTATATAGATTGAAATGTTCATAGACTTAAAAAAGACTTATACTATATAAAATGTATTTTATACTTCACAAATAATATTTAATATAATATAAAGAGATTCATGTTAATATCTATTATTTTATTATAAATATTTTGTATATTATTATAAAATAAGTTATTTACATAGTATAAAATACTTTATATATAGTACAAATTCATCTTAAGTCCATTTGATTGCATAAGATTTGAGTCTATGTAAGGAAATACTAAGTTATATAGTTAAGTTTGTATATAATAGGTTGTCTATACTCAAACTTTTTATAATTCATGTTTATAGTTAACTGTGTTTACAATATTGTCAAACTTATATGAATTGTTGTCAATTTAGTATACATAATGAAAATTTCATAATCATCACAAAGACTTATATTTACTTAGACTTGTATTAACCAAGGACACCTTAGCTTTTCTTATCTAAAGTCATTGTATCCTTATCTTTTTGTTAATAATTTTTTTTTTATCGTATGTACTATTATAAAGCATTCAAACCTTTTTATTGGATTTATAATAATGTATAAGGCTTTACAAGACATTAAAACTTATCAGGTATCCAATGGTTCATAACCTTCATTAATGACCATATTAGGGTATTTTGGGTTTACCTAATGAGAGAAAAATTAAAGTCTAACATCATGTTCAAAGAGTTTTATAAACTTATCTTAAATGTTTTTCAATCTTCCATTCATGCTTTTTGCATTAATAATGGTTATGAATATTTTTCCAATGACCTAACCCAATATTTTACCCAAAATGACATGTTCCATCAAAGCTCTTATCCTTATACACCTCGACAAAGTGGGTTGGTTGAAAGGAAAAATAAACACTTTCTTAAGGTTGCTTAAGCCATGATGTTAATAAATTCCATCCCAAATTCCTATTAGGGAGAAGTCATCCTCATAGCTTCTTACCTAATAAATTGTCTTTCATCTAAAGTTCTTCAATTCGAAATTACTCTAAGAAAACTTTTTAGTTTCTTTCCTCATGTTCAAATTCTTAATTTTGTCTTTTATGACATAACCTTCCTTAAAGGCTAACCTTTTTACCCTAAATGAAGATAGTCATTGGAATCTAACCATATCTCTTCTAATTTTTCTTCCATACTCTCATTCCATTCTTCTCACCCATCCCTCTCAAGCAACTTATCCATCCTTGTAGCTAGAAAAATGAACAATGTCTGAACATCAGGCAATTATGGTATATTTTAGGAGGCCTACTATTGTTCAGCAAGGTTAAACATCAGGCCTAAAGCCAAGTCCACTAAAGGAAAACACTAACATGGTTGATGATTTGATTGTTTTAATATAAATCTAAAAGGGGGAAAGGTCATATGCTAAGAACCTTATTTCTAATAATTTGACTTACTCAAAATTGTCTCCACAGTTAAGTGCCTTTACAACAATCAAGGATAACATTAAATTACTAAAAGACATTTAAAGTGCCTTAAAGGACTTGAAATGGAAAATTGCAATTTTAGAGGAAACGAAAGCACTAATAGGAAATAATACTTAGGATATGGTGGAGTTACCAAATGATAAAAAGGTGGTTAGGTGCAAACGTTTGTTTACAGTTTAATACCATTTAGATGGGAGTGTTAACAAGTATAATGGTAGATTAATTGCCAAGACTTTTTCACAAACTTATGGAATTGATATTGAAGAGATGTTCAGTCTCATGGCCAAGTTAAATTCTATTAGACATAAAAAATTCCATTGGTGTTAATTTAGATCAGAATCTACCCAACTAGACATAAAAAATGTCTTTCTAAATAAAGAGGAGGATGAAGAAATCTCTAGATACCCTCTTGGATTTAAAGGACAAGTGGATGTCAAAAAAGTATGTAAATTGAAGAAGTCTTTGTATAGCTTGAAACAATCACCAAAGGTGTGGTTCAAGAGATTCAGCTAGGGTATTAACAGGGGTAGGCTGATCACACATTTACAAAACATACTACAAGTGCAAAAAGAGCAATCTTCATTGTGCATGTGGATGATATCATAATAACGGCCAAACTGTACAATAGATAAAAAGTCTAAAGAAGTAGTTTAGAGCTAAATTTATGGTCAAGGATCTAGGAACAATGAGATATTTACCTGGGAATGGAAGTTACCCGAAGTAAAGAAGGTATTTTTATTTCCTAAGAAAATACACACTGGTCTTCTTGAATGAAATTGGGATGTTGGGATGTAAATAAGCTAGAACACCGCTAAAGAAGAATTGAAAGCTTGGAGAAACCAAAGATGACTCTCTTGTTGAAAAAGGGAGATATTAGTGTTTGGTGGGAAAACTGATTTATTTTTCTCTTATATGGCTTGATATTACTTATTCTAAAAGGGTGGTGAGCCAATTTATGCATTCACCTACTCAAAGACATTGAAACTCTACTACATATGCCTTAAAGGTGCACCTAGAAAGGGCCTTTTGTTTCAAAAAAATGAGGAAAGAAGAATTAAGGGGTTTGCTGATGTAGATGGGGTTGGATTTGTCAACCATTGTCAATCAACTTTAGGTTATTGCAATAAGATACAAGGAAACTTAGTTATATGGAGAAGTAAGAAGCAGACAATTGTTGTTCGCAGCAGTGCCAAAGCAGAATTCCAAGCTATGGCTTAAGGGATTTGCGAATTAATTTGGTTAGAGAGATTAATGGAACATTTATAGACGTCCTTATCTCATCAAACAAGGCTGTATAATGATAGCTAGTTAGCGATAAGTAATGTTAACAATCAAGTACAACATGATTGAATGAAGCATGTGAGAATTGATCTAAGTTTTATAAAGAGGGAAATCAAAGACGGAGGAATTAACTTGTCTTATGTTCCTGTGAAGAGACAGGTAGCAGATGTTCTTAAGAGTTAGTGGCTTTAATCCCTGATTATTAAGATTATTATTGCTTTAATTTAAGAAAAGTTGTGACTTGATTTGTTCCCTAATTTAGTAGTAGCTTGATTGTATCTTTGATTGAGTCCTAACAATTAGGATGTAATTTATGAATTAACTCCTGTATATATATAGATATATATATATATATATATATATATTTATACTATTCAATGTATAATTGAGAGAGTTTTTCCAATAATACTACCCATTTTGAAATTTATGGTCAAGAAGGCATTTTTAAATGTACAAAAACTTTTTCATGTTCTTTCGCAAACCAAACTATGCATCTCCGGAGCTTCCTCCCAAAGGGGTTGGTTAATATGCAGTGGATGTGGCTACTCGTAAACAACATTGACAAGCACATGCAAAATGTGAAGCCTGTCTCAATTAATGAAATCGTTTATCATTTAATGCACTTCTTCCAGCTTAAAGGAATATCATTTTCCAAGCAATTTTACATCAACATTGCAATCTTTAAATTTATAGCTTTTAAATTCTCCGCTACTCTTAACTCTTCTGCCCCTGCTTTCCTCCCTAACTTTACATTTGTTGCTTCTGTCTCCACCTCCTCTTCGACATATTTACTTTGGTTCAAGCTTTTTCCACACCTGCTTTCTGCCACCAACTCACTCTAGCCTTTCACATTTCCTGAAAATCACAAAATGGTTTCATTGATACAATTAATTATACTACTAAATTCAAAACTTTACTTACTTGTAAGGGACTCGCAAGCTAACCATGCAAAACCCGTAGAGCCTGTAGAATTTCAGATTTGTTACAAAACAAAGAATTTATAACCATAACAATATAGTATAAGTAGAAAAAGTGACGTTTTATGTCTACTAAATGAGTTACTATGTAACCACAAAGTGCTATACACATATTCTAATTAATAAATATAATTAATATACATTTGCTAAAAAGTGTAGGTGTGTGAGCATATGAGTTTCAATTTTTAAAAAGATCAATTTTTTATTTTTTTTATTTTTATACTTTTTTTTTTTTATTTCCGATCCCTGATATCTCAACCATTTTTTAATTGGGTGTTTTGTTTTGACAAGGCTATGACCTAAAAAAAAAAAAAGAAAAAGAAAAAGAAAAAAACCTTGTCTCCCATTTTCTCGGCAACCAAATATATTGGTTGATTGTTTGGGGGAGGAGAAGGGCATCGAACCACGTATGAACAATGTTCAAAGGAACCTAATATTTTGAAAATTGGACCAAATTGATCGGCTGAACCAGAAATATTGAGAACCAGCCCAAGGTTCGGTTAACTTTTGAAACCGAAATTCTTCAATTCAAAATACAGAAGAAGTAGTGAATTTATGGGTTCCACCGTGAATGTATGAACCAATCACAATTTTTATGATTTTGTTCATTTCAGTCATGGCAACAAGACGTGGCACCAGAAAGCGCCACAAATCTGACAAGATCGAAAATAAAAAAAATTAAAAAAATAAAAAAATAAAAAATTAATCTCTTCGATACATAACAAATTTCTAACATCAACAACTATTGCTGTGAATTTGTCCAGTACTCGATTGGAAAAATAAGTTTTTTAATTATTATTTTATTCATAAAATTATTAATATTTTATAAATTAATTATTATCATTATTTATTATTCCTTAAAAAACTGATTAATTTTCATAGTTTGTAAATTATAATATCTCGTTAGTAGACTTATTAGTTTATTTAATATGGATGTCATCATATTCAAGATAAACATGATCATCTTCAATTTCATTATCTTTCTTAACTAGTTTGATTATTATACTATACTCTTTGTACCACTTTTTATTATAGTGCCAACATAATTTATTATAGTACTTTTATTATCTTCTCTTTTAACTTATCTTGAATCAAATATCTGATATTAATGGAATAATTTGAAAATGATAGATTATTATAAGTTAAATATTTAAAATTAGTAGAACGATTTGAAAATGACAAATTAATATTTTTATTTACAAATTTGTTAATAACTCTCTTAATAATAAGATGACAATTTTTTGAACTCAATTTCTTATCATGTAAATAAGCAAAAGAGATAACTACTACCATTGTCTCGTCGAATATCATAAATAAATTTTTTGATAAAAGTATCCATTAACTGTCTTTCTGATTATTATTTTACTCAATTGACGAGCCATTCGAAACAATTCTGATATTCTAAGATGATTTATATTTGATGAATTTTTGCAAGTTTTCTATTAATATTGTGATATTCTAACAACTCAAAATGCATCAGAAGACTTTTAGTGAAGTCAGCTTAAGTCAGAACTGCAATACAAGTTTCAAACTAATCGTACCATTAGATAGCATCACCTTCCAACTGAATAGAAACAAATTTCATCTTAGATTGCTCTGGGGTATAGTGGAAATGAAAGTATTTTTTAACATTGAAAATCTATCATACAAAATTACTTTCGTCTCAATGGAGAAATTCTACATTCAAACGTGATGGTGTATAGCTGTCGTTAACGCTTTTAAAGGGTTTTTTTGATATTTTTTATTTATTAGAAGATTTAGACATATTATTTCCTGACAGATTATTTGTCAGATTAGGACCGCTAAGCCTTTTAAAAGTTTTGCATTAGAAATATGAATTTTTCAAAATGAAAGATTTTAGAGTAAAAATTTGATAAAGTTGTGTGAAAATATGGTGTATAACTACAAATTAATAATACCAAAAGTTTAAAACAAAAGTAAAATCTTAAAAACCCTGTTATGATACCAATGACAAGATACTGTGATTAAAAATAAAAAAAAAATTATAGAAATAAAAAAAATAAGAGATTGATCTTTTTTAGGAAGTCACACTCTTATGATTTTTTCGAGAGGATAAGTTTTTAATAATTTTTTTTTGAGGGGATTAATCTTCAATTTGTTGAAATAATTTTAATATAATTTTTATTACTTATTCTTCTTAAACCATATGTTTTATATACATATATAATAATTTAATACCTATTATAATAAAAATAATAAATTAAAAATATGTAAATTAAAGAATTTTAGATAATAATAATAATTTTATAATTAGAAGAATGATATTAAAATTCTCTTGCTCGTAAGAGGCTGAACTCCTTGCTTCAAGGAACGAAGCAAATACCACCAATTTTGTCCGTAGACAGGTACTTCCTTGTTTAAAGCCATGCAACACGAAAATTTGTGAGAAGATTCACCAAAAAGTATGTGTTCCCACTTTATTTTTTAATTTTTCTTTGTGTTATTGCAATTTTTTTAATTCATTAATTATTTTTCTTGTATTAAAACATTTTGATAAGTATACATATAATTTAATTTAAAATAAAAATATATAAATTAAAATATATTTTCTCCCTAAAAGAATGTTTTATTTTTATATTGAATAAAACATTCTTTTAGTCTTATCTTAAATCAAATTATAAATTTCATTTACTTAAATATAATTATTAAAAATTTATATTTTATATGTTGTTATATTTTAAGCATTAATAGTTTTTATATATATTGTATATAAATATTAATTATTATATATTTATTTTTTAATATTATTTCAATCAGTTTTTTTTTTTTTAACCCTAAAGCCGTCTCTTTTATTGAATCGATCACCCCCTTTCAATCTTGCTTCGGCGCTTCTCCTAAAATTATAATGGGACTCATTCTCTTGCCTCCTTTTGTCACTGAAATGCTAATCGGTCGATCATTCTGTTAAAAAACTCTAACAGAGTAAATATTTTTTCCTTTTAACCCTTTGTCTAACTTTTTTTTATTTTGTTTTTAATCTCATTTCAATCTCAGTCTCTCTTTCTCTCTACTTGAGTCTCCTAGCTTTGAGTACATGCAGCCATCCTCTAACCAAAAAACATGAGGTGACAATTTGAATATGGACAAATCACTTTTAGCATGATCAAAATTGATAGTAATCATTTATAGTTGAATATTCATGCATATTATGTAGTAAAGGCTTTTTTTTAAAAAAAAAAAATTAAAACTTTATTAACTAATTATAAAGATAAAGTTTATAAAATAAATATATTTTATAAAAATAATTTTTTTTAATTCATGCAGTGATAATTTTGAAACATCATAATCACAAATTATTTAGTTTTTAAAATATTACTTTTAATTATTTTTAGTTAATGCACAGTTAAGATGTGATATTAATAAATTTATGCGACTTATATATATCATGTTTTTTTTTTTTGTTATAAATAAAGTAATTAATGTTATAAACTAAAGTTCAAAGATATTTGAACAAAAATATTAGTACCTATTAAATAACATATTCACCAAATGCTTCTTTGTAAAATTTTTCTAATGAAATATTACTTATAAATTTGTAGAATTGTTCAAATAAGAGTTGTGTAAATAATCTTTATACTTAAAAGTATTTTATATAGAAATTGTTATACAATAATTTCATTTTTAAGTTTTTCAAGCTGAAAATCATTAGTGAGGGTTAATATTAAATACTACTTCAACTATAAAAGAATAATTGAGTGTTTAATATAAACTTTGTTTCACTAAAGTAATTGGGGAGAATAAACCTTTTTTTTTTTTAATTATTGTTGATTCCCGACATCCTAAAACGAGGTAGAATGAGGATTTGGGAAAAAGAAAAAAGGTATTCATGAAATTGTAAGGAACAAAATCAAAACGAAGGGAATGAGTAAGAAGTAAAGATTGAGAAGGTTAGGAAAAAATAAAGAGAAGAAAGAAGAGAGAAAGTCATAATTTCATTGATATTCCATAACTGACTCCCTTACATTTGGTTCTCATTCTTTATATGCATTTTGCTTAAAATTCCAAATACAAGAAGTATAAACTACTAGAATTTAAAACTTATCAACATTGCCTTTTATGTGACTCTTCGACTCTTATTCTTGGACTTACGGCCTAAACTACCAATATACTGAGATCCTAACAGCTCCCCCTCCTTGCTAAATCCTTTTCCTCAAGGATTCTCGAAATCAAATTTGGAAAATTGAGACTTCATAAATGGAAAGTCTTCCTACGTTACTTTATCGAGGAAAGATTGGTCCATTGCACTAGAATATGGGATGCTGCTATATTCTCCTTCTTAATCATGCAGTGATTCAGAATAGCTAAGGGTTCCACTTTAATTTTCCCATCATCACCAATTAGTGGAAGTTTATGGGAGATCAAAACTTGTGAACCTACTGATTTTTTGTGCAAGGACACATGAAATACTGGGTGCACACGGTTGCCGGGAGGAAGCTTTAGTTTTTATGCAACTAGTCCAATTCTTTCCATGATCTGATAGGGTCTATAACATTTGGAGGATAGTTTCAAGTGTGGCTCTAACGGAGACAGTGGCCTGCTTATAGGGCTAGAGTTTGAGGAAGACCCATTCACCCACCTCGAAGCTCCTCTCAGACTTGTTTCTGTCTGCATAAAACTTCATCCTTTGCTATGATTTTAGCAACTGCTCGTTCAACAGGGTGGAGAGGACCTGTCTCTCTCTCATGCATGAACTAGGCCTAAGGAAGCAACTTTGGTCTGAAATTGGAAGGGTAAATAACCAGGGAGTCAGACTACGATAAAGAGTTTGATAAGGTGACATATTCAAGGCTGTGTGGTGGGTAGTGTTATACCACCATTTAGTTAACGGTAGTCACCTATACCACTTCTTGGGTTGCATAAAGCACATGCAACAAAGATACCCTTCGAAACAATGATTAAGATACTTGAATTGTCTATCTATTTGAGGAAGATATGTTGAATTTAAACGGAGAGTGGTACCCTCCAACCCGAACAATTATTGCCAAAAAAAACTTGTGAATATCTTGTCTTGATTTGAGACAATAGACTATGAGATCCCATCAAACTTGAAAATATGCTCAATTTCCTCCATCCAAAGTGGTATTGCCATAGAAATAGAATTCCTTTCCATTTGGCGAGAGAGTACATCTATTGCTTTATTTTCAAGTCCTTTCTTATAACGAATAACATAATACAATCCAAGCAATTTAGTGATTCCCTTGTGCTATACATACGTCTTCAACATTTGTTATAGTAAATGTTTTAAGCTCTCATGATCTGTTTTTATCACAAAGTACTACTGTTTCAATTAATTATGCCACAACTATGATTATTGTCAAAATTTCTTTCTTATAAATATAGTCATTTGCTTCTTGAGTTAAATGGTTTACTCAAATATGTCAAGGGGTGTCCATATTGTATAAGGAAGACTCCCATCCAAGCGTTTGTTCTCAATGCAAATGGCTTCTGAAAGTATGAAAGCGCAACAAGTACAAAAGCCCGACACATTACTTCTTTTAATATTTCAAATGCTAATTGAGCTTCTCAATTTTAACAAAAATTATCCTTCTGCAAAAGTTCTATGGTTGGTTTACTAAGAATGTCATCTTTTCTGATGAATTTTTGATAATATCTTGTTAGTTTAAGAAAGACTCTTAATGTTAGTTGTCAATTTTTTAGAGATTTGTTGAGACTTCAGTTATCAAAATTATGTCATCCAAGTATTCAATTTGGATCTGACCAAAAGCACACTTGGTCATTTTTAGCACATAATTGATGTTGTCATAATATTTTCAAAACTTCATGCAAATGTTAAGATGCTCATTCAAGTTGAGACTATACACTAATATATCATTAAAGAAGACCAAAACATAGTTATGCAAAATAAAAGTGAAAATCTAATTCATTAGTGATTAAAAAGTGGTAGAGTCATTAGTTAATTCAAATGACATTACCTAAAATTTATATTGACCTTGGTGAATCCGGAAAGCGGTCTTTGAAATATCCTCCTCCTTAACTAGAATATGATGATAGCCTTGACGAAGCTCAAGTCTTAAGAAGTAGCATAATCCATGCAACTCATCAAGTAAATCATCAATTATCAGTACAAAAAATTTTATCTTTGATTTGATTATGATTTTATTTAGGCGCCAGTTAGTCAATGTAGAATCTCTACGAGACATCTTTCTTTTTCACTAGTAGGACCAGCAAAGTAAAGCGGCAGAAGCTATTGCCAATAAGCTTCGCTTCCAACATGCTCTGCACTTGCTTTTCAATTTCAGATTTGAGATAATGGGGATTTTGGTAAGGTTGTACGTTGACCGGTTTTGCCCACTGATTAATGGAATCGTGTGTTCTTGTTCACGAATAAGAGGAAATGATCTAGGCTTGTCAAATACATTTGCATATTCACAAATAATAGAACGTAGCTCCTTTGGGCAATTGATAGTCGTAAATGATGAAACCAAGATAAATAAGTGAGCCCGTAAGTCTCTGCTCCTCTTTTTAATTAACCCTTGAGTCCTTTTCTCAGATACAAAAGATGGGATCGAGACCTAAGTCTGTCCACACAACTCCACATTTTGCCTATCATAATCAAAATAAAGTATCATTTCTTTTAAGTCCAACACCAATGGACTGAAGACTGCATCTTGTCAACACCCAAAACAACATCGCGGTCCCTAAGTGGAATTAAACACATCTCCATTGAGAATAAATGCCCCTACATCTTCCATGTGAAATTTGGACATTTTTTCGTGCAACATAGCTTTTCATCGTTGGCTACCATAACTACCATGGGTGCCACCATTTGAATGAAGCACTCTAGTTCCAACGCATTTCTGGAGTTCAAAAAATTATGGGTACTACCAGTATCAATAAGGATGACCAATGGTTTATGCTTTACAAAGCCTGATAGCTTTAAAGTATTGTAGTCTGAATTTCCAGTAATAACATTCATGGATATTTTCCCAGAAACTTCATTCGTCTGCTCCCTAGCCGGTGACTAGATAGTGGAAGGTTCTTTCCCATCTTCCTCCTTTTGCCCTTCCATTAGGTGGATTTGTTTCTTGGGTTGGCATTGGTGGCCTGAAGTATACTTGTTACTACAACAAAAGCATAAACCACAATGTTTGAGTTCTTCTTACTATTTTTTATCAGACTTGTTTATCGAGTTAGAGGCCACTGGTAAAGGCTTTGTAACCGACGAACTCGTTTGAACCTTCAAGGCTGTTGTGCCACTAATTTTTCTTGATATTCCTTTCCTTCTTAAAGCCCCAAAGGCTATTTCTTAGAGAGCGACAAACTCAAATGCCTCCTCTAGTGATGTGGGATTAAGCATCTCTATGATTGGTTGAATTTTATCATTGAGACCACTAAGGAAACTTGAGACAAAAAATGGGTTTGTCAGTAAGGGATTGCTAGCTAGCAACAAAAACCTCAACTCCTCAAATTGCTTTTGGTAGTCATGCACCACTCTCATTTGTTGGATTTGGAAAACTCTTTGATGACGTCTGATTGAAAGGGGTCTCCAAAGCATCGACAAAGGTTACTTTCAAACATCAACCAAGTTCCATAATAAGGCTTAACCATGATGCACCCCTGAAACCATACATTGGCCTTGCTATCAAGATACATCACCACCGTCTTTAATCAAAATTCATTTGTTATGTTGTAATAACGAAAATAACAGTTGCTTTTTCGTAGCCAATAACGAAGGTTTTCCCTATCAAAGAATGAAAACTTGAGTTTGGGAGGTTTTGGTATTAGATCCTGTGGTTGTTACTAAGGATGAGTTTCTTTGGAACTACTTTCCCTAGAATCCAATGGTCGGATCCTAAGTGCGGGTAAGATTCCATGAGAAGCCACCAAGCTCAAAGCGTTGGAGATTACACCCTTTTCCCATAATTGGAATGGTTCACAAGAACAGAACATCTCCATAAGCTGCTTCATAGATGCTTGCATTTCAGTCCGGAACCCTTCAAGTGCTTGCATTTGGGCTGGTAAAGCTTCTATGGGTTGTAACTTCTCCATGCAAGTTAGGAGTTGTTTATGTTTACGCATTTGATTGTCTAGTGTCTTAAGATGAGTATTTTTCAGCCATGGTGGAGCTGTATTTTCTTGCTAGAGTGGAATAGAGAACCAAGGATTAGTGCTCTGATACCAATATGTAAGGAACAAAATCAAAATGAAGGGAATGAGCAAGAAGTCGATATTGAAAAGATCAGTAAAAATAGAGAGAAGAAAGAACAAAAAAAAAAAAAAAAGAGAGAGAGAGAAAAAGTTAGAATTTCAACTATTAGAATTTACAAATTATCAACATTGTCCTCATGCGACTCTTTGACTCTTATTTTTAGACTTTAGTTAACGTTACGATTGATTTTAAAATATCAATATAATAACATTTTAACAAAAATCAATGACGAAATTTTACACAACCAAAATAATCACACACAAAATTGAGTAAAAATTAGTTTTATTAATTATATATAATTAAAATATTTTGATAATAAATTATACTAATGGAGTATATAAGGTTAGTCAAACAAATTTGGTATTTTTAATATTTGAATAATCATGAGTGGCAAATGAGTTGCCAATGTCTCAAATATTTCAATAGTGAAAATTCCAGGTAAACATTTTGAGAAGATAAAGATGGACGGTCCTTTCTTGTGTCAGAATATCAATCACAATCCTCCCTTTACCGGGTCAGGCGAGGAATCGGTGTTGAATATACCTTGAGAGCCATTTCAGCGACCAAATGAAAACGGGTTCATTTTGCTTATCTCCCAACGTCAACGTCAAGTTTCGTGGTCTGTCGTAAAAGCCCAGGAGACCACAGATAAAGTCGGATCCCCTTTAGCTTTATCCATTTGGCGTTGGTACTTCCTTCGATGGTCATTGAGGCGTGGTGCTTTCTCATTGCATTATTACTGCTCTAGATATTATAGAGAACGACCCGTTTGCCAGGTACTGACTTCTTCCATCACGAATAGTGATGTCTCTCCTACCAAAATCCCCATTTCTTTTCCTTTTTACCCCTCGTAGCTCGTTCTCATCCACATCTGCTCATCTTTTAATAAGGTCAACCACATAGACGAGAGAACGAGACGCAGGAGAGATGGGGCTGAACTGGAGTGTAAGCTTCACAAACTCAAAAATTACTTTTCCTCCATTTTTTTTTTTCTGAAATTTAAAGTTTTTAACTCTAATATACACAATTTGTAACAAAAAAGTAATAAAATTTGTCAAGAAGACACTTTTGATAATTCATTACACATTATATCATATTTATCACACATTTGACTACCCTTGCGCATTGCCTTTTTGGACCAACATTAAACTTGAAAATATTTTAATGCGCAAAACCCACACTTCAGCTCAAGCCCATCTCTCCTCTCTTTCTTTGTCCACCTTTTTTCTTTTTTCTTTTTTTTTTTTCAACTTTTGAACTTTACTAATAAGCCTTGATTTTACTTGCGCCTATCTCATTGGTTCAAGACATGCTGTGAACTAGGCCTATTTATGATCCTATCACAAACTACCGCAATTTTTGGTTGTAATGGAAAATCAAATTCCAACCTTATAAAATATTCAACTTGGAAAGGTTTTATTCAGATGCACTCCCTTGACACAATTCAACTTGCGAAATTGGGTGGGGAGAGTCTCGGTATACAGATAGAGAGAGAGAGAGAGAGAGAGAGAAGAAAAAAAAAAAAGGAAAAGATAAACAGTAGAGGATGATGGGAAGGGATAATTAATTTACCTGAATTTAATACAGCGATCAGATGAAAATCGATAAATAAAGTGCCAGTACAAACACACGGGCTAATATTCAATGATTTTTGCCAAAAAAAAACTAAGTACCTAATCAAAAAATTTAAGAATTATTTTCGATCATGGACTCTTGCTAACAGGTATGATCCTGAATCGGTAGAGCTTCTACTTTTCAGATCCTGATACTTATCTTCCTTCTGATGAAGCACTTGATTTTGCTTCCTCAGCATCTCCTCAGCATATCGGCGCCACAAAGTTTCTCTCTCTTTTCTAGGCATCTTGTTATACCTCTGGTCCGGCTTCAGAAGACGCTTTGCTGTTGACCAGGAATCAAGGACAGTTTTCCCATCTTCTGTTCGTTGGGCAGCTGCTTCAGCAGTTATAACTTCAGCTAAGAGAGCTTTGAAATCATGCATGCATCGCTGAGGAATGAAACCATAACAGAAAAAAATGGTTGATGAATTTATGCCTTAAAGTGAATCAAAACAGGAAAATGAAACAACCATCAGGTCCAGGTTTAGAGGCTTTAAGGTCACTCATGCCCCCCTTATGATGGGGAATGATGGCGTTTCCCCTTGTATCTTAGGACAATGCTCACTCCATGGAAAGCATTTCAGTGATATCTGGCAAATTTCTCAAAGCTAGAAACTCACCGCTTCAAATTACTGCTAAATATTCTGCTGTTGAGGAAAATGGAAAAAGAGAGAAGAAAAGAAATAACCACTCACTTCAACAATGATGTGGGAAACATAACCATATCCAATTCTGCTAAATTGCCATCACCCACTAAACATAAGGCCCACTAAATCTAAGTTTACCTCATACAACATCTTGATGTGTTCTCGAAAAAGCTTCTCTGTATCAGATGAATCAAAATCAGGGTTGGTTGCACGGCGTTGAGGATCCTTCTCCAATTTGGGCTTTGACTCTGTCCAAGATGCCTAAGTACAAAAAGAGCAAAGGTGAAAAATCAGTTAATGGTGAATTACGCTTCCAGTTTACAAACAAAAAGATCAAAAGAAGAGGTAAACTACAAAAAAGGGGTGGTGCTGGTAAATCTTGAGAGGACACAGGGTAGAGAACCTTAAATGAACATGAAATGATAAACAAAACACACTACTGCTATTGCTAGAAAGGTTTTCATATAATTGATGCAAGTGCTAAATTTAATTTGATGTATACTGTAGAAAATATGACATCTCTCCCAAATTGGAAGTGCATCACATTCAGACCACAAGAACTACCACGGTCTTGATCTCCATGTTTTTTCCCCATCATTAATTTGATAGATCAAACAGGTTTGCCAGACCACAATGTGTTTCAACAACAACACTTAATCACAATACAGTAGTAGTGCAAGACTCAACTAAATGGAGACGCAATGCGGATCCTTTTATCCATTCTGTTATATTTGGACCCCGCAAGCTGTAATAGGATGAAGTAATTCAAAATGCATTTTTTAACATTGAGTTACAACTCATTTGGGGTCCTCCTCTCCCTTTCCATTTCCTCCCTTTTGGACCTGGTCACAGTTCTTTACTGGTGCATTTGTAGGCTTTTGTTTTAACGTGGGCAAACCCATTTTTCCACTGGAGTGATTCAGCTCAATCTGCCACTTTACTTTCCAAAGAATTTAGCATCCTCCCAACCCAAACCATGGAGAGAGAGAGAGAAAGAGAGGTGGCAAGTCTGAACAAAAGATCAAGGGAGTCTCCTTATCAGATACCAAAACATGATCCCATTATTGCTCCCAATCTAAACGCAAAACATATACTAGCTGGCTAAGATTTAATCATAGAGCTGCTGTTTTCTTTATGTTATAAATCACACAGCTTGGAAGTAGCTTCTATCAATCCTACCAATGTTTGTAACAAAGCATCGCCCAGTTTTCGTCTAGCACAAAAGTACAAGGGTGATTATGTTTTGTGTCAGCTTGCACCACATAGTAAACAGGAATCAACACCATTAAAGAACATTGACTGTGTGACATTAGGGCCCATATAGTCAACTGGTTTAGCAAATGTATATAGCAGAAACATATTGGAAATATCTTGGTTATTTCACAATTGGAATTACAGAATGATATAGACAGAAAGTTGCATCAGTTAAGCATTGTACACAATAAAGTCCAAATTGAATCAGTAAGATAATAAACATACCAGGGGGTCCTTAATTGTTTCCACAAGCAAAGCTTGAAAAGATGCAACTGCCTCCTTCCTCCGAACTTTTGCTCGCAGCCTTTCCATTTCTTGTTCTTCTCTTTCCTTTCGTTTTCGCAATTCCCGTTCCCTTTCCTTCAGCTTCTCCTAGAAAAAAACCGAAGAAAGTTGAAATTTCATGGAATTATATCAAGCAGTGCATGTTCATAACATTGCAAGGCTTGAAAGATCATCTCATTATTTTAACTCAAAAGGTCCAAGCCAATTTGCAGCTTGAAGAGGTCAGTTATAAGTAAACAGTTGAATTGACTTATGGCTTGTCAAATAAGGCCAACATTTGATCTGGTTAATCTCATTGTAACATTCTTTCCATACTCCAAACTCATTTGACACACTCCCCCATGTGTGGACACACATGCACAGGATAAGAGAGAGCATGAGTTCAAAATAGAAAAAATGGAAAAATGTACAGGGGAAATGGAGATAAATAGGAAACAAAGAGAATGAAGTTGGTGCATTTCAGCTAGGCTTTAGTCACAATTCTTTTTTACTGATTATATAACAGCTCAAATCTTTTGTTTTGTTTTGTGTGGAATGTGTGGCCTAAACATGCAACAATCCCACTATGCCTGACAACTCATATGGGATTTCCAATGTGCTATCAGAGTTAAAATAGTGGCGGAAGCTCCATCTCTTAGCATGCTGTTAGGCCATTCAACGAGTAGCCCTTTCCTTCTAAGACTGGTTTTGAACTCATTATCTTTTTGTTTAATCCACAAACTGGTCAGTTCTGATGACATCTATAATGCCCTAGCATCCACCTACTGTCCCAGCGACCTGTTTGGTGGGCTGGTTCATAGGCTTAAAAGCTTGAGTCCAATTTACCAGTTGCTACAAGAACTTTATACATAAATAATCCAAACTTTTCTTGTCATCTCACAAGTGCACACTATTTTTCTTTCTCATGTCTAATGTTTACAGAGCACAGGAATATCAAGTGCTGCAAACACACACCTAAAACCTTTGTGAAAGAGATTCCTTTTGAGCAAAGAACATGTTTCCTTAAAATTTTGATTCTCCTTTCAGAATATTTCTAGAGTAACATATTGTTTCATATGGGAAAGGTTGAACCTTGGAATTTCTACATCAGAATAGAAGAAAAATATCAATGATCACACGTAAGTCATAGAGCCAAGGTGTTCAGTCTTCCATCTTCTGTTTACATTTCAATATCCTATCGAAAAGGATGATGCTGCCTAATATTACTGGTGAAACCCCACACTGCACCACCTGCTTGTGGGTCAGGAAGCATTAAGTCCACTAATATCCATTTTACAAACAGCAATAGAGAAAAAGGAAATGAAAAATGGAAAGGCTAAGCAGCTTCCAGAGGTGCTCCAACACTGCTATGCCAACAGTAAAATTTCAGATGTGTAAACACTTTGTTGACAATTAACCTTTATATTCATGGCCACAAACTGACAATGACAATGTTCAAGCTCCTTACACCTAGCACTGACAATATTAAAAGAAATGAGGGGGGAAAAAGGTTAAGTTCAAGGTCCTTACCACTCACAAAGCATGCGAATGCATAAAAATACATTGCACACCTAAGTATCATAGGCAAGCATCTAAATTGGACGATTTTAGTATCCCAGTCCACTAGGCTCTTGAGAATCAACCAATGGTGAGTAAATCAGTTGTCAATTTTTCTACAAGCACTAGTCTAATAATCTCATGCTTGTATGCTTATGTAGGAGATTGTTTTTCAAGCACGATTCCCTCTTACTCCCAGAGGGAAAATAAATTTCAATAATAGGTGTGAGTGACAAATGCAAGACAAAACTGATACCTGCTCATCCTTCTTGGCTTTTGCCTCCAGCTCTGCTTTTGCTTCCACAGATTTCAGTTCATACAAATATTCATTGAATAACACCTCTCTGTCCTCGTGCTTCACACACCTGTATCTTGGGTCATTCCTTAAACCATCCTTCACCTAAAATGGGATGAAAAAACATTGAATCACAATTATGTATGGCAAATTCAACAAACTAGGACATCTCATACATTTACTACACCATACTTTTCAGTTTCCTTGTGAAATCTTTATGCTTTACAAGCCTCATAAAGAATTAAGCATGGTAGGATATGACTTGCTGCATAAGGTTTCAAATCACAGAACCAGCCTCTTTGCAAAATGCATACATACCATACCCTAGTCCCTACAGTGTGTAAGAACCTTGCTCACTAGGACACACTTTAGAGCATGACACATTTACATCAACAATATCTTCAATATCTAGGGCATGTAAAATATTACTCTTGTTCCCAATAAAGTATTAACTTAGAGGAAACACTCATTGGAATAGAACATTGGTCCAAATGTACAAGAGAAGAGAGAATCAGTTGCCATGGTAGATTCAGAGACATTTTTCACACTGCCAAAGCCCCACTCTTAACTTCTGAATACCAAGTTTGTCAGTTACCATAATACACAGTCCAATCTCCAGCCACAAAAAGATGAACAGAAAAAAAGAATAGAGTGAGCAGCATTGCCATCAACTGCTTTTAAAAGAATGTGGTACCATTTATGTAGACAATTCAACTCAGCAAACCAGACAACATGCAAAAGGGGCTGTTCTCCAACAGCGAAAGAATGGTTATGATGGTTTTGATTCTTTAAGTTGATACAGCTGAAATGAAAATGCTAACCCAGATGTAAGGAAACTGAATATGGGATTGGGGAAGACTATTATAAATGGCTCGGATGCCTTTAACATAGGAATTTTAAGTGCTGGTATGCAAAACAGATGAAACCCATATCCATTTATGGAAGAGAAGGAGAACTATGTAATAAAAGATTGCTTATGCCCATGCAGGAAAGTGTTCTTATAATTAATAAAAGATTGTCTAAGCTAATAAACTCAGATTCATTTCCTCCATGAAAGAGTCACAGTCATACCACCTAAATTGTGGATTCATCAAACCAGGCCTTATAACCACATGCCAACCAAAATATATTTATGCCTAAAAAATAACATACTAGATACATTTGTCGAGTATTAACATTGGCAGAAAAAGCCTAATACTCATAGAGCATACCCGGGACCAACGTGAATTGACATTAATATCCCCTCTGTCCCGCAGCATGGACTTGAAACTAGCAGCAGCTGCTGCACGTTCTGCTCCTGCCTTTTCTTGTGCCGCCCTTTTCAATGGAAGAACCCTGCAAGTAAAGCAAGAAGTCTCTTCAGCTATGTGTAGAAAAAATTCAATAAAAAGAAAAAACAGGCATTTTACATTCAGATACATTAAGATTCATTCATTAGCTAAAAAACACACCAAAAATGAATTGGAGAATCTTGTTACTAGCCTCCTAGTTGGCCAATACATGTTGCATTCAAGGGATATGAAAAGGAAATCACCCCCTCTGTCTAGGAAACATTTCATTCAGATCTGAATAAGGCTCTGAATAAGACAGATAATGCAGAAAATAGCTGTGTTGATGTTTCACAGCAACAAGAAATGAATAACATTCAACAACAACAACAACAAAGACTTAATCCTAAATTTAATTGTATGAATAACATACAAACATAAGGTCTTGATTCTGTAAAAGGGTCCTTTCTGGATTCTTGTACACAAATAATGTTAAACAGCAGGAATGGTTCAAAGGCACAAGATCTATGATCAGTAAAACCACAGTAAATATTGCCAACCATTCAAATTTATATACATTTATTAGAGCAAACCATAAGAAAAATTCCTAATGTTTTTTCCCTATTACACTTAAGGATGGAAAATTTTATTGTCAAACATTGGTTACATAACATACCTTAAATTTTACAGGGAATTAAAAAAATGTGCTACTCTCAAGACCCTTTTATGTATTACATAAGAATTAAAAAGGACTAGTTTTAGATAATGAAACACTACTAAAAATTATACCAAACCAGCTAACCTTGCATCTATCTCTTCCACTCACTTTCCCCATACATGCAAATACACATATATACACATAACAAATCAATGACAGGAATGCGTGAGGTGTAGGGAGCCTAATTAATGCAAATTCAAGATTCAGTTGGTAGGCAACCATAGTCGTTATGACATAGGTTGCCCCTAAAATGCAAAGGTACATAACTTGGAAATGAGCCCAACATCTGAAGTGCTATATTAAAATGGTGCATTAAACATGTATTCATTAAAGTCCTAAAATCCATTATTGCAATCCTTAAGAGGCCAATGGAAATCTATATATAGATCTATAATCTATACTCTTGGACAGCAAGGAAGTCTCTGTTTTTCATGTGGATTTTGTGAATTTTGTCAATGAAGCTGTCAGAACAGATTTCTTTTTTTTTTTTTTGTCTTTTTGATAAATCCCACAAATGTATGATGGCATGGCCTTTGGTGGCTCTATCAGCATGGTTTTATTGACCATTCAAAACGTTGACATAAAACCAGCTAAAAGCCTATAGAAGACATAACAGACTACAAATATTGTTGACACAACAGAAAGAGGCACATGCATGCATAAAAATGGACTACAGAGGCAAAGGTAGATTAATTATGGATTTGACTCTGAAGATGAAAATTATGTCCAATAATGGTTAAAATCCACATTAAAAAATTCATGTTACATCCACACTGAATCTGGCCATTCCCCCCATTGAGCATAAAGCAACATAAAGTTAAGCAGTATGAGTCAACATCAGGTGACCGAGCAGAAGGCGCAAACCAAGGATAAAACCTGGGGAAATGCTATCCTCAGTAACTAGTACCTTTCATTCAATAAATTCTCTCGATCTTTGCGGTCCAAGGCTAAAAACCGAGGATCAATGCCCCATTTCTTCTTGAAAGTCTGGTAATCAGTGTTTTGATCAATGTCCTGAGAATCAAAATTAGGCCAGCAAGCAGTCAGCATTCTGCAGAATTTGAAGGTAAAATATTTCAAAAGGATGCCCTAGTGAAAAGAAAAAGAAAAATTAAATGAAATTAGTCAAACCTGTGATGCTTCTTCCAGTAACTGCTTGAATCCTTCTATTGCAGCCCTCTGAGCTGCTCGTTTTTCCTTGCGCTCCTCCTCTGCACGTGTCTTAACATAACGTTCAAACAATGACCTCCTAGCAGAATGACTTGGGATAGCCTGTCACAGAAAATTCTTATCACTAAAGCAAAATCACTAACAAACTAACTAAATATATAATGATTGTTTGTAAAACACATCCATAAATATATCTAGCAGCTCAAGCCCCTTTACTTGAACAGAGCTTCTGCATGAATGCACAACAAAAGGATTGTTTAAGCCAGAATAGCCAAACATAACAAATTTTAACTAACTCACGACTCCCATCCAGCATAGTCCTTAATGCCATAACCTTGACCAACTGCTGTTGCAGTCCATTTCTTAACAAAAGCATCATTAATTATCCAAATACCTTGACATAAATAAGGTTTTTCCTTATAACTGAGCAGAAAATGACAACAATAAATCTGTGGAGAATTATAACTGCAAAAATGACACCTCATTCCAGCACAATGTTTTATATGATCTCAGAAACAAACCTTGAAACGTGGATCAAACACTATCTTTGGCAGCTCTTTCTCCCATTTTGAAAATGGTGCCACTCCACGTTCCTTAAGCATCTCCTATAGATTTCAAAGGAGGCTATGTTGAGAACAGAAAAAATTCCTAAACAGGTAAATCAGCAGGTACATAGACAAAGTAGTAACAAAAACAAATAACATTTCTAATGTTTTGTGAACTGTGATCTCCAAATATCATATTCTAATTGCCCATCCTTTTCCCTCCTCTCCCTCTTTCACATTTTTTTCTTCTAAATCTACATACCACAAGAATGCTAAATCAAAAAGTTTCATGTCTTGCATCAGCTCTTGGCATGAAAAGTTACATGGAATAATGAACAGTAGTGAAGCACGTGCGCACATTAACTCTGTACCCTAGTCTCTACAATGAAAATTATACAAAATGTGTCCAAGCCCAGACAGAATGGCATGTATTATTTTCTGTGACGACCTTTCTTCTGGCTTAGACAGGATTTGCTAAATCGCAATGCATTTTACCAAATTTGGAAATAAAAGGACACTAATTTATGTGCCCCCTGGTTGTCAACTCATTTGGGCCCTGCAGACCAGCTTAGCACAATATTAAATGAAATAGGCCAAATCCTCCAGCTCTGGGTTGACACTTCGCATTGCATGAGGTCAATGAATGTGAAATTTTACTTTTAATTAGGAAATATCCAAAATTTCTGGTAAATAATATAAATATTGCTATAGTTAAGTGTTAGATATATCACTTCAATTTATAACCAAATGAAGAAATATAACTTGGGAGATGCAAATGATATTATCATGTGATAAGTTTTAAGTCTTACTAATTAAGTTCATAATTTATAGCCCTGTTCTTTTAGCAGTTTAGGACTTTTTCTTTGACCTAAACTTTCATAGTAATTCTAAAATCAGTTTACAATTAATCATGATTCAACAAAATAATGCTAAAATAGAGCTATAAAGTGAAATTCCTTTTATGTTGCTTCAAAATTCTTAATTAAGTTGTGAACAATCAGCTTTAAAAGAATGAATACGTACAAACAAAATTCCAAAACTATGAAAGGTAAATCATAAAGAAACCTTGCATAAAATAGTATGGAAATCAAGGCACAAAGAAACTCGTATTAAAAAATTATTTATTTCAAAGTTCATCGATGAAATAAGGGATTGTTTTGCCAGATTTGTTTTCACAATACAAGGACTTTTAGTCAATTTCCTCAAGACAAAAAAGGGAACTCAGTAAATCAAATTCAGAATACTAGGAATATTTATTTAATAAACTAATTCACTTAAACTAACTAAAAGACAAGTCAATCTGAGCAACTTATAATTACAATCATTTACTACTCTATCCATTATTCTTAGCCTATTATTTTCTTTCTGTATCAATAACTGTAAAATTTTTCTCATATGATAAATGGGAAATGTGAATTCAATGCTAATATGGCTACTCACACTTGGCCTCAATGCCAAGAAAATAACAATCTAACACCCAAGGCCCCCCCAGCAAAGCACAGACCTACCCACCAAATGCTGGGGACTGACACTGACAGATGCACTCATACTTGCTCAGCAGCAACCTTCCAAGCTCTGTAAACTAGCCCCAATCAAATCAACATTAGAAAAACCACGACATTTGGCCAACAGTTGAGTAGACTACAGAAGGACAGCTTCCTAAGAACTAGACAGAGAATACGTATTACTGGACACTTCTCTCTCTCTCTGTGCTGTTGTTGTCCACTTCTTTGTAAAGCTCCTCGATATCAGCATTAAATTTGAAAAGCCAGTGAGCCCGTACCGTATCATATCAGAACAAAAAGATGTTTAAATAACTTATATAGCCAAGCTCACAAAGTACTAACACTCTGCAGATTGAGGTTGGGCCACATGGAAAGGTTCAACCAGACATGTTATTGACTCAGTAGGTGGGCTCGGGCCATTATATCTAGTTCTTTTTTTTATTTATTTTTCTTTTGAGCCATGAAAGTATGCTCCAAGTTTTGCTTCTATGCTCAGCCCATGACCCTTATAGTTTCCATATTCTACATAAAAAAAGGTCTATTTCTTAAGTCTTTATTTCCCAATATTGTCCAGAAAAAGATTGGTCAGAGCAGCATGCCACATCGGCTCAGCTATGCCACATATCAGCAATAAGAGTTACCCCTGGTTGGCAGCACATACGAAATTCTAAGTGTTTCATTTTCATTCTATTGAGAATGATTTCATGATCTTTTACAACCCACCCCCCTCTCACAGCAAAAAAAAGTGAGTGGAGAAAAGTAATATTGTTTAAAAATTTCATATTGGGCCTAGTTCATTTCAAAGTAGTGTCTCAAATTTGTTGACTTTTTGTAAATTTTCTATTTGACTCAAAAGTTCATTTGGATTCTGAATGAACAACAAAGTACTTTGATAGAGATTTTAGTTTAGCATAGATTATCTGATTGCTACCCTAAATTAGTATTAATTAAATGTTTTAGCAAGTTTAGCAACTAGCATCACAAAATAAATCTACGTTGGAGTATAATCTATACTTCATATTCTGCATATCACCTAGCAGTTTAAACTTTTAAGTAGAATGGTTTTTTGACTTGGTATCAAAACCTTTATAACCATGTAATCACAAGTTTGAATCATGCTGTCCTCACATTTAATTGTGAATTAATTATGAATTTATAGTTTATTCATGCTTTAGGCCCGAAGTGAGTCTGGCTTGTTCATACTTCCAACCGAAGTGAGTTGGGCATTCACATGAGGCATGTTGAAGTATAATATATGATCCATATTTTGAACATCATCTAACAACTTAAGTTTTTAGGTGGAATGATTTCCAACAATCCATATTCATGCTACTTTCTTTAGTAGAAAATTTTACTCTCAACATCCCCAGCCCAATTTTCTCTTTCAGTTTGTCTCCTTCGCTGGGTTCTTTTTCTGTACGCCTTTTTAAAAACATGGTTATCAATTTGCATCAAAGAGAAATAAAATAAAAAAAGAGACAAGCACTAAGTGTATTGACACTAACATATCAATTCAAACAAAGTAAAAAAGTACCTTAAATTGAATGATACACTCCTCCTTTGTCGGCCCATCATCTTCATCCTCGGAATCTGAAGAAGACTCTGTCATATTACCATCCCCATTGGCCTCTCTCAGTTTGTCTTTACTGTTCTCACTATGTAAGCCCTTAATCATGGCTTCGACTACCTGTGGGCCATTTGATTCTGATGATGCTAGTCCTAAGGTAACTGGAGCAGGAGATGAAGTAACTGGAGTACCAGAATCTTGTAACTTCTTTTTGATCAAATCCAGTGCAGATGCTGATCCTGGCACAATTGAAGCTCTAGAAACTGCACCATCACGACTGTTAATTGTAGTGCCACTAATTGGAGTGGATACTTTTTCCACTGGGGCATCAGTATGTGGAACTGTCAATGCATTGTCTTTTGACAGATCAGCCTCTTGCCTCTTTCTAAATTCTGTCACCTCACTTGGTATCTGCCAGCTGGTTAACTGATACAAGAGCAAAAAGAAAAATCTATAAACTATACAAATAAATGACAGGAAACTTACCAGTTACATATCCAGACTCTCCTTTCACTTAAATTTTATTTGGAAAGGAGATTTACTTAAACTACACAATAGAGTTTGAAACATATGATCAGGTTTTTGAGGGAAAAACTTCATGGAGAAAGATAACCAAATTCACAAAATAATCAATATGATGCCAAAGGTCCTTTTGGATGCAAGGTAGGTAATCATCAAGTGTCAAACAAAAAGGAACAAGAAGCTAAAGAAGAGAATATAGTAGAAGGACCTTTATAAACTGGAATGAAGAGTTAGTGGGTATTGGTCTTAGTGAAGTAATCGCCTTACAGGTCTAGTAGGTTTGTAAACAGTGTCCAGAGTCAAATTATCTTGCTTGATTATGCCCTTCAAGAGAATTGGCCTTGAGAGTTGGCGAGCTGACCATGAGTTAGGTTGAGGGACTGTTGATAAGATTTATAAAGAGATCAAGATTAAATAAATTCTTATGACCTCATGAAGAATCCATCAAAGCTCAACACTGAAGGTTCTCACTTCTCAAAGGCTCCAACAAGTCAGGCTCCAAGTCAACAGAGGACAAACATTTCTTCATTTACTTGGCAAAACAGCTCATGCTAAAGCAAGCTTGCCAAAGGTAAACTAAATTCAATTAAAAGGCATCTCTGAAAGGCTTTGGATGGCATCCTTGAACATTAAAAGACCATTTGTCACTCTGAAAACTACAAGAAGTCAAAACCAAAAATGCTGCATGCGCTTGGTGACCTCTGCAAATTTTTATTATTTCCACCTTTCCCCTTATAAACCGGCCTCATTATTGACACATTACTTTTTTTTGATGATAAGGAATCCTTTTCAGGCAAATTCCAGGGTTGCTAGCACGACATCCCAACGCTGTGGCTCCCCACTTGAAATAAGGAATGCACCTTGTGGGATTCGGACTTGAGACTGTGCACCCAACCCATACAATCCCAAGTTTGCCCTTACCATTAAATGCAAATGAACAACCACATGCATACATAAGGAAGGACCAGGAAGCAAAATAACTTAGTGATCTGGTTAATAGTAACTAGATGAAACAACTTCAATAGAGAAGATATTTAATTGTACCTTTGTTTTGTTGTTATAGTAATACTTTTTGCCATCACTTGTGGTGATGAGGGCCCAATCTGTACCAGCAAAACTCTTCCTAAAAGTAAAATAAAGCCGCAATTTTTATACATCGATAATTTAGTGATCTGGCTAGAAGTAATAATAATCCAGTAGACAAAAAGACACTACAGTAATAAATATATTGAACACAGTCTGATGTACAACATTTAAAGAAAAACATATAAAGTTCCATAACAATATAATTAAAGGAGGCTTCTACGCAAGTTAAGTTAAAAAACAAATCAGCAGATATATTTTCCACATTTCTGCCTTTTGAACAAAATCTCAAATGTGATGGCATGCTCTTCTACTCTCTTTTAACTTCACAAATGTGCACAAACTGCATCTTCTGCTGCATCTTTCAGGGGTGAATAAAGTCACATCAATCACATGGTTAGAGACGCAAATACCCTATTTGGAAGCTTAGAATTCATATAGTCAGCAACAGAGACTTTTGGTAAGAAGGAAAGCATCCTTAAAGGATTGCTAGCTTATTTAAGGCTGGTCTACTTTTAAGCATTCCATCATAAGAGATTATCTAATTAAAGCATGATTTATTGATCAAGTGTAGCTCTATTTTGGGAAAGGAATCTTTGGCTTGAGTTTATAAATAAATGTAGTCATTAAAATGAGTTTTACCAATGTTTCTTGAGAATTCAATCCCTGGTGAGAGAACTATTGGCAAACTGGCCTGTGATTGCTTCCTGTTCTTCCTTGTCTTTTCTTCTTTCTCTAATACTCTTATTCTATATTCTGATTGCTAGAATAAATCAGAATACCGTTTGCAGCTTCTTAAACAGCTATAAACTTAATAAATTGGCAGCAGTGCAACCCCAAACTCTAATCATCCACACCTCCACAAACACAAAGTTCTAGGTTTTGTCTAGTCTAAATATGCCACAACACCTTCAGAGGCTTGCCCATAGACCAGCTTTACATCAGAGAATCTAATAATTTGATCTACCAGCTATTGGATGAGAAAATAACAAAAGTCTCACAGTTTCTGCCAACTTGGAGAGGTTCCTATTAAAGTCAATAAAATAATAGGCGTGTTTGGCAATCACATGGACCCACTTAAAGGGAAATTCTAGAATATGATGTGGATATCAGATTTTCTAGAAAACGCAAGACAACATATAAATTGTGATAACCTAGTTAAGTTGATGGATCAATTACTAATGGAATGAACAACTTAATACGCAAGCACACTTCTAATGGAGATAAGCGGAGAGCTCTTCAGATAAATTAATAGAATTTCCTTTTCAAACACAGGAGAAAAATCTCACCAGCTGGCTACAGGCTGCAGCATCTATTATGCACTCCCATCACTCAAAATAACATACATTATCCAGTAAGCAGTTGTTTTCTACACAAGTGGTTCATATACATCCTAAGCATCAACATAGAACAGTCTAATTAAGCTTCATTCCTCAAACATTGACTAATTCTTAGCAGCAAGGGAGGGGCACAGAAAGGAACAGATGCCTCGACAAAAAAGGGGCAGAGGCACAGAGAGGGGGAGAGAGGACTAGTCATTAATGAATCCCACTTCCTTCTCCTAACTCTTCTATTACTTCATGGTAAATTAACCGGAAAGTAAAATCAATTAGCTTCCACTCATAGTCCCTATGGGGCCCAGGTGACCCTGGTGTCTACGTTTGCAAAGGCATGCCTTGAATAATACTGATGCCCACCAAAAAAGCCATATATCTTTCATAAACACAAAATACAAAACTAAGAAAATTCATTGAGCAGCTTACATTGAAACTGGAGTTGGCTGTACAGGTGTCACATCAGACTGCATTCACACCAAAACAAACCAAAAGAAACTATGGTTAATTGGGACTACAAAGATGGTATGAAGGAAGATTAACATGTACCAGCTCATGAAGCTGAAAAGGAAGCTCTTAGACAATCTTAGAACACTGAATTCTTTTAGCACAGGCAATAAAAGACACTGAATTAAGGGCATACCCCACCCTTAAGGCCCAGAGGTTTCTGATAAGTTGACACTCCTGTTACAGCATTATAGTAATAAACAACTCCTGCATCAGTTTTGTGGACAGTCCATGCCTCCAAGCTCTCATTGATGGTAGCATTCTCATTGCTGCCAATACCATGGCCAATGTAATCATTACCTGCAAAGCCACATGTAACTTTGACCAAAAAAGTTCAAACCCTTGTAACTTCAGAGAGGAATACATAATCCTTACACTAATTTCATCAATAACCAAGCATTGAACACTAAACGTCAATACCAGGACGTAGTTCTGTCTGCATCCCCGGAGTGCCTACCGACGGATTAGCATCAATACCAGGAGGTAGCTCTGCCTGTATCCCCAAAGTGCCAATCAATGGATTAACTGAAGCAGCAGAAAATGTGAGACTTGCATCTGTAGTTCCAGCAGAAGTAATACCAGGAGTCTGAGAATCAGATGATTGAGGGATATCATGAGCCGTTAAATGAAAGGGCCCAGAAAATACAGCAGGATATGGCAAATATGGTGGCCTGGATACTCCAACCATCTGTGAGAGCTGCAACCAATGTCCCTGAGGGGAAGCAGCAAAAGGAGGTAAAGAAGGAAGAATAGGGGATGTTTGCTGCTGAATTACTATATTTGAGACAGAAGGGTTTATCATATTAGGTCTTTGAACTGCAGTAGTTGCTGAACCAATAGCTGCAGAAGGAAAAATCACAGGTGAAGGTGGTACCAATCCAGGTGTGCCAGGTATCCCAGGGGTCACAGACAATCCTCCAGGCATAAAAGAAAAAGGATTAGCAGGTGTTTGTGAATTTGCTGGACCCAAGTTAGGAGATGAAGACACAGTCACAGTAGAGCTTGAAGATGAGTGGGGGGGCAACGATACTGACTGAGACATAGCTGATACAGATAACAAAGCAGGAGGTTCCACAATTGCAGCTGAAAGATCCTACATTGCATTAGATGCAGGTATGCATAATCAGTCTTTATCAACAACCATCATGTCAGCAACAATTGTATTAATCTATTAGATACAGCAGTCATGAACTTTATCTATGCAACCATTTACCAAAGGCTCAATATCACAGGACAAAATCTACAACAAAATCACACCCCACCAAGGGTGGCCTAAATGACTGATAATTTGAAGGTCCACACATGATGTGCAATAAAAAATACACCAATGGCTTACAATCAAAATTTGCAAATGGCTGCAACACAAGAAAAGACGAGAGAGAGAATGGGAAAGAAATGGACAGCAGTGAGAAAAGAACCAAGAAAGGATGATAGAGAAAGCTTATGAAGCTCAAAAGCTGAAAGACCTCTACCTTCCACCATTATATTCTGCACCTGCAGCAATTAGTAGTTATTTAATTTCTTTAGGTAACTAGCTTTGGGCTACACAATTTCTAATGAGGTTCCAGAAAACCAATAGACAATAACCCGCACGTGGATCTGTAAGTGCAAAGGCCCATACAACTGGTCATTTGGGCTGGAAAAGTTAGCTGGGTCAACTAAAATTCAACCCCAAAAAGTTGCTGATTCACCCAACAAACACCATGAATTGATTTGGACCATGAAGTAGCTTCATGCGAGACATGGAAAAAAGACAAATGGATGTATTATTTTAAACTTTTTTTTAATGCAAAAAAATATAATTAATAGCAGTCTCCATTTTATTTTGTAACAGAAAACTAAAGAAAATCATGAAAAAGGCAAATACAGTCATAAACAAAAATAAAAAGGATAGATAGCCTGTTACTAGCAAGAGAAGGTGTTGGCCACTCTAATCTACCCATGTAAAACAGTTACCTTCATGACAACAAAATAAAATATAATTGCATCATCAAATAGTTAGTCAAACATAAATTTAAACACTCAAACGAACAAGCAAAAGTGACTCCAGGACAGATAGTCTAAGAAAATAAAACAGTATCACTAATACAACTGAACAGCTAAGGGGATTACCTTAGACCATTTATGCAATACCAAAAAAGATATGGATAGACTAACAATAAAAATAACTAATACGATATTTTTGTTTCTTTTGAATTCACCAACAAAAAATGTATGGATGCAACTTTGAATGACATAAAAGAAAATATTTGGCCTTTTTAATGTTTAACGCATGAAACACGCACAAAATGCAAGTCATAATTTATAACTAGATGTAACAGCACAAATAACAGTTTTCAATTCTTATGTGCCGGGATCTCATGACCAGCTAACTGGAGTGACTACCTAGCATTAGCAGGCATCAACACTTAGACAACTCCATTAGAAATCCCTTCTATTGTGATGAACATCCATCATCTCCGCCTCCACTTCTTAGACCTCACATCCCAACGCCTAAACTAAAGTCACCCCAATTCGGTCATATTTACACACTAAGAGAGCAAACCAGAAATCCAGAATATGGAAGACATGCCAGGAAGTTAAATAAGTCTGAATACCTACATAAATTATACCTACAGTTAGCACAATAGAAGACCAAAAATCAATTGGAAATCCAAAATTATTGCAAGAGCAGATTTGATGCTGAAACGATTTTGGCATACTTTAGGTTGGAAAAGATAATCCTTAAAAGTCTGCTTTTGTTAATCGGAAAAAAAAAATAATAATTTACTCCCAATTACTGCCAGATTTAATTAATAAGCATGAGGATTTAGTTCCTGGCAACTCAATTTTTAACGTTTTTTAAAAATAAAAGTATCTTCCAAATGGGGTTGAATTTGAAAATCATTGTAACAAGAAAAAGGGCTCGTGGGTATTTAAAATAAGGTTTACACACCCCTCAATAGAAGTAGAAGTTATTCAAGTTCAACCGCCAAGCTCCATAATCCAAGACTAAAGTGCCACACCACAAATGCTTTAGAGAAAAGCTTGAAATTTGGTTTTAATGGACCAAAGACCACCACCACAACCACACCCCCCCCCAAAAAAAAAAAAAAGAAAAATCTCTTTAGCTAAGCACTGGGCTTGAATTTATTTTCATTGGCATTGAACTGCCAAAATAAGCAGTACATAAAATGAAAGATAGAAATCCGGGGTAGGAACCATAAAAGTAAAGACCAAGACATGCAATCAATGACATACAAGCCAAACCTAGCCCCAACTATGATTATTCAACCGGTCATCAAATTTTTATTAGAGATATTTGGAAAGGACCACTGCTACTAAACAGAAATGTACAAAACTTCTCTGAGTATGAGATCTAAAGCCATTGCAAAAAGAGACACACTAAAACCTCAAAGCGTGCACAAGGCACTCAAACTTCAAATTCATTTGTAATCACATCAATCTGTTTCTAGTCACAGTGCAGCAGCAATCACCAATTTTAGATCTATGTCTCATTTTGATTCAAATGAAGCAATGCCAAAACAGTGAGCTCCTCCAATTACATTGGCAAGCAGAGAGTATTAATCACTTGTACCAAATGAACATCCATTAAAGGTATTTAAATTGTGGGCCACAACCAAAGAAATAAAAAGAAGCAGAAATGATGAAGTCAAAGAAGGCAAACATAAAACTAGCTAGCCAGAGTCACAGGACAATCAAACAGGAAAAAGAAGAACAAAAGCCACACAACAAAAGTGGCTATTCAGATCATGTTCGAGGGAAGGAAGATTTTGCAGCCCAATTAATCAAAATGGGAAAAAAAAGCAAGTAAATAAAATTTTTAGCTGAATATAATCCTCAATTTTTTGGTTTAATTGAAAAATAAAGTCGAGAAATAAAACAACAAGAAATTTACAAATTAGTTACCTGGATGAGTTAAATCTCAAGAACTAATCTATTCTATTCTTGGATGGGAAAAAGAAAAGAAAGAGGAGGGAAACGTGGGTTTGCCAGCGTACTTCTTTGCTCCCTCTCTCTCTCTCTCTCTCTCTCCTCCTAATCCGTAGCCTCTCTGCCAGCAGGCATTAATTTTCACTCAGATTTCTAAGAGAAATTCCTCCACTGCTTTGAACTGGTAATATAGGAATACAAACTTCAAATTTATATTTCTGCTAATCAAATAGAAAACTATTTATTTCCCCCAAGCGCCATTTCCTTCCTAAGTTAATAGAAATCTGAAAATAACGAGTGCAAGATTGTTAAATTCAAGAACACAAAACACAAACCCATGAAAGATGCAGATGAAAACATTATTCTCTTATCCATTTTCCTCGCAATTGTCATATCCGCGAAAACCTCAAATCTGAACAAACAAAAGGACCAAAAAAAATAAAAAAAATTGGCATACCTCGGTGTACGAGAAACTTCAAAACCCTACCTCTTGGGCATTTTTGGCGTCCGAAAAAAGAGCGGCAAAAGAAGAAGGGAGAGAGATTGAGAGAGAGATGATGTGAATATGGATGGAATTTAGGAGTGGCATTACACCGTCGGGTTTCGTTTGTCGAGGTTTTAAGGTTTCCTTTTTCTGCCAGGGAATGGGAGTAGGAGTTTGGGACTGGACTGGTTCCCTTCTGGCTCTGTACTCCAATGACCAAACGATGGCACGATACGCTTGGGCTCGACATTTTTTCTTTCGGCCCAAACTTACTAATTACCCTCCGACCCCACCCTTTTGTTGTGTTTTTTCTTTTTCTTTTTTTTTTTTTTGATTATTTTTTTCTTTTCACGGGCACAAAACTGCCTGCTAAAATATGAAACATTATATTGGATGAAAAAAGCAATATCTAAAATTATAAAAAATACTCTTAAAATTTTATCATTTAAAATAACTAATATTAGACTAATATTTTATATAATTTTATTATATTTATTAAAAAATATATTTTATATTTTATTTTATTTTAAAAAATTAAATTTTGAATAATTTTTTTAAATTAAAAAATAAAAAATTTAGGAGTAATTTTTTAAGAAGTTTTTTCTTTTTTTTTATTTTTCTTAATTATATGTATCGACGAGTTTTAAATATGTTTAAATAATTATTAAATAAATTAAATAAATTACAATATAAATTAGTGTATAAGAAAATAAATTGATTTTCTAACTATAATTGTTACTATTGATAATAAGAAAATTTTTTAAGAAAACCAAAATTATTATTATTTATAAAATTTAAGTTCTAATTTTACAAAAATTCTAAATTGATGTGGAATATTATCAAACTAAATTAAATTACTAAAAATAAAAATAATGCACAATATCAATTTTTTTACTTTCATTTTATTATACAAAATTTTCAATAATAATTAATTAGTTAGATAAAATTCTACCTAATTAAATTTTTCTTTTTTAATTGTCCTCACTAAATTAGCATGCTTGAATTGAAGTGGGTGAAAAAAATTTAAATTAAGCAGTGGACTAACTTTGAATTTTCACTTATGGTTATTATTCTAATTATATGAAAGTCCTTTAATATCCATAAAATTAGGATTAAGAAAAAGATGATTTAACTAATATTGGAGTATTATAATATTCTTAAAATTAAGTAATAGTTGATAAAAAAAGTTAAATCAATGACGTTGTTAAAGAATAATAGCTCATTTTTCCTTAGATTTAACAATATATATTTACATATAAATTTTATTCACTAAAAAATAATTTTGAAAATTTTTGCTTAACAAAAATCAAATTTTATTTTAAAATAAATAATTATATTTTATAAATAATTTTTCATAATTTTGCACATATAAAGTAAACTAAATTTAAATTTTTATAGACCAAACCTAATGTTTATAACTTTTTTTTATTAGTAGCAAAGGTTGTAAATATGCAATTATTAGGCGTAACCCATCATGTAAAATTTATGATGAGATTTGGAGTTTGAACCCAAAATTTTAATAATAATCAAATATCTAGTCTACTTAAATTACATTAAAAAAATGTCCTTATCATCGTGAGAACTCATTTTTCCATGCCTTAACAAAGGACAAGGTAAAGGGAAGCTAATTGGAAATTGGGGTAAGGTTCCCCAATCTTCAATATTTTTAGCAAGGATAATGATAGGAAATGATTAATTATCCCTAACCCTAACCTTGTACCCATCTCAATTATTTATTTACTATTTGATCTTTAAATAATTATTATTTTTGTAAAGACATATTTGTAATTATTGTTTTACCCTAATATTACCTATTTATAAATTTCTCTTATACTTTTCACTTTAACTCAACCATATGTCACCCCATTTCCTAATTACATTTTTTTTCCTTTTAACCCTTCATTGATCTACCTCTCCATGTAAAGAATCATAAATATATTTATCAAATAAATATACAGTAAAAATAACGATTTAAAATTTTAATTCCTAAAACCAAATTGATTATTTGTTAAATATAATTATGACATTGTAAGAGAGAATTATCATTAAGGTAATTTTAAATTCTTCTTTTCTTTTAAGTTTATCAATACATTATTGCAAATTGTTATCGTTTAAATATTTCACCTTTAATGGTGATCCATATAAATAATAAAAAAATAACTCTTATAATATAAACCTTTTTAGGAAGAGAAAAGTGATAAGCGAAGCCAATAACCCTAATGTGCTAAGCATATGATGGTTAGTCATACAGTGAGGTATTTACAAGAATTTTTACTCTTAAACATTATTATGAAAACATGTACCAATTTTTAATAAATTATACTTTAGTACATATAATTTTAAATATTATATATTTAACCTCATAAGTGTTTCAAACTTATCAATAAAGTTCAACTTAATATCTATTTTATATATGATATCTATTAAGATTTTGAATAATGTTAAATAATACAAAACAAATTTGCTAATTTATCAAAAAATATTATTATTACTAAAATGAATAACTTTCTTAATGTTTTATCAGATAATTTTATTAGTAGAAAGGTATTCACTTCAACAAAGGCAGTGTTTTCATAGTAAGTTAAGAAACCCCTTTTTTATAATGCTTAGCATTATTTTAAGATTTTAACTTATTGGTAATGAATATGAATTATAATCTTAAAGGATTAGATAAATTAAAATTTTTAATTGATCATTAATTTTCAAATTAATTAATTCATATTTATAGTTTAAAATTGATATTTAGCAACATATCATGATTATTCAAATGTTAAGACCATCAAAGTAATTTGGCCAATCTTTTCATTACAAGGTTTCTTAATATTATTTTATTATTTTGTTATATTAATATTTCAATTAGACATAAAGTATAAAATTAGTGTTTATAATTTATTGTCCAATCATATTAGTTTTCAAATATTCATATGGTCATTGATTTCATAAATGAGATCATAACTCCTTATAAATCATTATTTCACCTAATGTAGGGATTTTTTGAATGAATACTCATTGGAAAGAAATGAAACATTTTCTTATAATTACTTTAGAGTGATGAATTTTTTTATTAATCCTTTAACTATTTTCACATAGTTCATAATATACCTAATGTTTACCTCCATAAATTACCCTTGATTAGGATATTCTAGAGGTAAGATCAAAGCATAACAATTCATATATGAGATAGCTTAATGATATTAAGTCTAAGCATCACTTAAAAGACCATTACATAAAAAATTCCTCTGATAAAAAAGTAATGTTTTATTGGGAATTCTTATAGCAAATCAATTCAATAAACTTATTGAACTAATAAGCACCCATATATTTTTTTAAGTATCTTTATACTTCAAATTTTATAAGAGAGAAACATAATGTATGCTAATATCACAATTTCATCTCATAAAGAAACATAGTTAATTGTGCATTTACTCGGAATATTTAGAAATAATTTGACACAATATGTATTTCAAAATTATGATCTTATCATAATTACCTTGCAAAATATATTTATTCTATTGACTTTATTTTTAAAGTATACTAATGACCATATTATTATATAAACAATACTAAAGATTGAAAAGGTTTTTATTTGATTAAGTATATACATGAAATATCAAATGTGTATTTATAATAGTAATAAATACATTACAATTTTTCAATTGCATTATAACCAATCACCAATGTATCATAGACATATCCTTTAATGTAGCGATCATGTGCTTATGGGAATAAAGACATGGTCATATGATTTTACAAATCCTTTAAAGTGAGTATTCTCTTTATTTTTACATTAATCCATTCTATCATCCCTACAATGAGAAGAAATCATTCAAGCATATTTAATGACTTTATTATTGTCATTGTACATAATTACTGGCTCAACAATACCTAGAACCTCTTTATGTTTAATAATGATTTTCTTGATCAAAAAGTACCTATTTTGTTGCATTATGCAAATATATGCTAAGTAGAATAATTATCTTAAGTTTTAAACCCTTCTAATTTATAATTTCACCATTTAGAGTAAAACTTTAATCAAACTGTGACTTTTAACAAACTCAAAGTTATTATTTGAATATTCCTAAACTTTTAGTTTTTCTATTAACTTAAAATTCATTTTTAATACCTTTCAAGTAATTAAAATGTATGTTATTATTGTTTAATGACTTCATTAGGATTAGTCTTATTTCTACTCATTAGATAAACTTAATCTTATATATAATATTGCATGCATGTTACTACTGTTTACATTATGCAATGTACGCCATAATGTTTCCTTAAATTCTTCTTATACTAAACTATTTTAGTAGTTTGTTCTTAGACTTAAATGACCATAAGCAACCTTTAGATATCTCTACAAGTATCTACCATTCAAATCTAATCTTTAGATATCCTTTCCTATGATGTAAGATGCTTCTCTCTTATCCTTTATAGAGAATATTCTTAGATTACCAAATTTCAATGGATTGGAATAACGATATATCTTTTTCTATTAGTAATATATCATCTATATAAAGCACTAGAAAAATAATGTGTTCCTATTAATTTTCTTATAAATATAAGATTTATCTATTCTTTTGAAAAAATTAAACCTTATAGTTCTTTTATCAATATATATGTTCAAGCTTTGTAAATCTTGCATAGTCATAATATGCAATAATGAAAAATAAAATCTTTATGGACTTAATCACAACTATAAATGAAAAAGTTTCATTTAACTCAACCATTTGACTTTGTAACCTTGATTACTAGTATAACTATTTATCTTTCTTTCAAAGATATCCTTACATAAAAAGATTAGATACCTTTAATTGAATTAACCAAAATCTATAGTTAGTTGATATATATAAATTCTATTTAGATTTCACAACCTTGAGACATTTATTAAAACTAATATCACACATTGTTTTCTCATAACTAGTAGATTAATCCTTAATGAGTAATAAATCATATCATATTATGATACATCTTACTATATGTATAGTAATGTTTAAGACCTGATTGTATTAGTCTAAGAGAGTCATTGATTTATTCTCCCTTTCAACTTAAAGGGTGATTTAGGTATTGTACCCAATAAACAAGATTCAAGTCTTTAATGATTCATAATCAAATGAATGATAAATGATTATCTTTATGAAACTTGGTGATTTTTATTTCATTGATATGCTTAAATAATAATGTCATATAAACAATAATGAAAAGATTATCTAATTTACGATTCTTGTTGTATAACTTAAGAATAAGCTTTTATTTAAAGGTTTATTTCTCTTAGGTTCTTATAAGGAAACTTCTTTAAATTTTATCACTTTTAAGATAACAAGAAACCTTAAGGTTTTTTTTTTCAAATGCAATATAATATTATTAGGTCCTTGTAATACTTATATACTAAATTGCATTTTGGTGAGTTTATATGTTCTAGTTTTTCTCTTTCACCATTGTAATGAATTTATAAGAAAAACATAAGACAACCTTCCATAGGGTATCCTTATCCAATCATGAGAATATCTAATAGTTTGATTGATAAATATGTCCATCTTATATAAAAGTTTGTAAATTAAGAATAACTCCCTAATAGAGACTAAAAGATCAAATTAACATTTAACTTATGATTTATGACCAAATTTAATTGGTCAAATTTCTTAAATTATTCAATTATCTTTAGAACACTTCTCGTTCACTAAAGATCATTTTGTCATTTCATAATGGAATAATTTCCTTTTGTATTCTCTTATGTCTCATTCTTATTATACATATCATTAGATGTTGATAAGTCTTTTAAGCTTTGTTTTAATGTTCTCAACAAAGACAAACAACATAAAAATATTAAGGATAATTTAACAAGCATACTTTATCTTATTTGACAATGATTCTCAAATAAATATACTAATCCAAGAAATAAGGTCTAGTAAGCTTATTTGTATCCAATATACTAATGAAGGATAATTTATTACTCCTTTTATTATATGAACCAAAATTATGTAAAAAGAGAGTATTTGTTTTCATATATACATACCAAAATAGATTAGGTATCCCATTTGATATATTTGACCTTAAGTGACTTAACAAATCAAATAAACTAAATTAGGTAGATAACATAGTTTATTAATGACATCCAATGTGAATCTTAGATTTGTTAGGTAAAAACTCTTTGTTAAAAGTATCGAATCTTTAACTCTTCTTATCTACCTCATTTATGGATCAATTTCTTTTATGATAAGACCTTTATGACATCTTCTTTATTTATGTCAACATGTGTTTCTCTTTTTTTCTTCTTCAATATTATTCTTTTATGTTGAATTTGAACAAAAGTTGTTGTCTTTAATGCTTAACAAAGATTTTGATTTTTTTTGTTTGGTTTATTGATGTGAAATGGATATAGGTTATTGTTGCTTTACCTAAAATTGAAGTTTCTAGTTTGGTTTTAGATACTTCTTAATGTATTTAAGGAATTTTGTTTGATAAAATAGTAAATCTTGTTCAGATATATAGATTATTTACCAATTTTGAATTATTTAAAATTTTTTTAATATGAAAACTTAAAATTGTTTGGATTCTGATTATAGTATGCAAGTTGATGTTTTTCAAGTGTATTAATTTTCTTTAACAATCCATTTGTTTGTGTTTCATATATTAGCAAATATATGTCTATGAGCATCAAATCCATTAGTCTATTTATGTGGTAATTAATTTCAAGAAATTGTGCAAATATATAATAGATATTGTACTTAATAATGTAAACCTTATTGTTATAGTTTGCAAATTTTTTTTATCTATGATTGAATAATATAAAGTGTTTTAAGTTTGAAATCATCTCTTCACTAAATTTTTTTTATTTGTGATTAATTAGTTTCTAAAATGGGTATTATGTAAATTATCCCATCACTAATGACCCTAAAATGTAATGTTGTTTTGATTGCTTTTGATTTATAACTTGGACATATTATAATCTAATTGCTAGTACTCAATATAACTTTTGTATTATCTATGACTTAAAAAATGTCATAAAAAGTATTATTCTTTACTATTATGTAAATAATATTGTAATTTTTATTTTGTAATTTATTTACTTATTTTAAAGTATTTTAATCTAATTAGGAGTTTTAGCTAAATTATTCTTGAATGCTTAGTCATAAAGTATGTCTTATTAGACAAAATTTTAATAACTTGATTTAATTTTTTTATTTAATTATTAAATATTTTTCTATTTAGTTAGAGGTTTTTACCTATAAATATGTGTGTAAACTTAAGGGTTAAATTATTTTCAATAAATTATCAATTGTTAGTTTTATCATATGAATGATATAAAAATTCTTTTTTGAGAATCGTTTATCTTCTCTCATGAATTCCAAAATTCTTGTAAAAGTTTAATATAATGTTGGTCTTTTGTTATTATTTTTTCTCGTGCTTTCGTCCTATGCCAATTAGTATTAGAACTTGGATTTACCTTACTTGATATCATTTCACATTTTTTAATTTATGTGAAAATCATGCTAAAAGAAAAGTCTATTAATGCCATATATTTTTTTTCATGAATTTTGATTGTGAGCTCAATATAAAATGTCAAGTTTAAAAAATGGGCATAAGCTTATACCTGATAAAAAAAAACTTGTTGATTCTTTGATGCCTTATTTTGCTTTTTGGTTTTGCAATTTTGGTTTTGTGAATAATTTAACAGGCTATTATTACCCTTTTGTTTTTTATCATTTGATATTTAATGATACAACTTTGCGTCATTCATTATGACATCTTCTTTTTGTGCATGTTTTCTCTAGTATATTATTGCATTTTGGTGAAAACTTTCAAAAAAGTTAGAAATCGATCTAAAAAAAATCATGACTTTGCACTACCTAACTATATGTAATTACATAGCTTTTTAAAAAAAATTTGTTGGGGTTAGGGTAGGGGTAAGGATGCAAATCCATTAAGGATGGGATTTAGACTCAATATTGAGGATTAAGATGCCCATTCTCATCTCATCCCATTGCCACTCTTTTGAATGTGCAATACTTTTTTGGAAGATAAAATGGTACTGAATTTACTTTTAGCTTTTTATGAACAAATATAAAAATTAATATTATAAAAAAGACGTATATTTACAATATTTATGGTTACTTTAATTGTAAAAATTAATTGGTTCACATTTTTTATAATTAGTAATAAGAAATATAAATGAAATTTATTTTCTAACCCATTTTTGCATAATTGTTTATTAAAAATTTCATTTATGATTGAGGGTAAAAAAAAAAGGTTTGATTCTTTTGTATAGGAAACTACGATATAAAAGATCTTTCTTACAATTATATCACAAACTTTATATTTAATGTCAAATTTATCATACAATTAATGGACTTATAGCTAAAATAGTTAACTTATTTTAAGTGGCATGTCAACATCATATTATAGGTAACACAGGATGTCATTTGACCATTAGAAAAATAAAAATAAAAATGTAGATAATTTTTTTTTGCATATTTATTTAACTTACTTTTTTTTTCGTTTTCTATTAAAAATATTAGCATAAATTTTACTTTCTTTTGCATTTTAGCCATTTGAATTCCAAATTTCTTTCTCATCGGACTATAGATCAATAAAGAGAAGTTGGGGAGTTGGATAATGGTGAATGTTGTTATCAAAACACAAAATTTTAATAACTCAAACCAAAAAGGATTATGACTAAGAAAAGAAAAGACATTATAACAAAAATAACACAGCAAAACATTTGAATTTTCCAATCATGTTGTATTCCTATTTTGTCCAACTTAATTAAAGGTTACTTGCAGTGACTATTATTCTCTCTCCTTAATTAATTTAGGCATATTAGAATTTCAATTGATCTTGAAATTTAGGCATGAGAAAAGAAATGGAAAATTCAAAAATAAAAAAGAGAAAAGAAAAAAAAGGAAAAGAAAAATAATAAATAAACAAATAAATAAGATTTTATTATAGTCTAAATTTAATTGTAAAATCAAAGGCTTAACCAATCATAGGCCTAAAAGGGTAGAGTTTCAATTTTTATTAGGTCATCAAACAAATCCAATGTGTAATCTCATTAAGTCTCTAGTATTTGGTCAAACAAAAAAGGTTACTTTTGAATTCCTTAAAATCCAAATTTTTCTATAAATATCATTGGACCATTAAGGAGACTCTCCCTTTCTAAGTCTATAATAAAATGAGTAGTATTTTCTTTTACAAAGCTTAATTTACAACTTGCAAACCCACAACTAAACCAAAAAGAAAAAGAAAAAGAAAAATACAAATCAAGTCTTTTTTTTTTTTTGGCCATTTAAAGGCCTAATCTTTTTTTAATACAACGACCTTAAAGGGATGAGAGCCTTCCAAGAGGCTATATAGCCCAATCTTCTTTATGGTAATAAGAACTTAAAGGAAAAGACATCAAATAAGCTTCTATAATAGGTTCACTTGCTAAGGTAGGAAGACCACATTGAAAATGTTTTAAAATAGGTCCATTAAGCCTAAGTTTTAGCAAATTGAAGGTTTCAAAGGGAAGGTTTTTGAAGTTCAATAAACAAGCCAAGTCATCCTTACACAACTAAGACCCACAAGATAAATAAGGAAAGAAAAACAATGATTCCCTTTTATCTTTAAACAATCATTCAAAATTCACCAATACCCTTATAAAAGAAAAACCTTAAACAACTAAAGAATAAAAAGAGTAAAAAAGGGAGAAGATAACATAGATAGTTCAAGTAATATGGAAGAATAACATATGGAGAACAAAGGGATAATAAGAGTGACAAATCATAGCCAACAAAAGAGTGATGCATTTAGGAAATCATAAAATGATATAAAAAGTATAAAACAAAGTAGTCAATATCATATAAAGTGTCCAAATTTAAAATTAACCATCAATAAAGATTAGTGAGACTCTTTTTACGATAAGGTGTTTTTTTTGTTGTGGCATAGTCTAGCACTTAATAGGTCATTAGACTAAGAAAGACTCTTTTAATTAAGTATATTCTTAATTGTAGTACCATTAAGCTTTTTAAGACAATCTTAAAAAGGAAAGAGAGACATTTTCTCAAACAAGACATTCTTTCAATTATACTCTTAATCTTGCATTCCCTATACTAAGCAGGTTCTTAGATGGACACTATCTTTTTAATGGTCATTATAGGAATGGATAATTTCTAATAGGCATATAGGATAATAAGGAGGTAAAATAAGAAATACAATAAGATTATTGTTTATTTCCTTATGCTAAAGTAACTGGTAAAGAGAGGTAGCAGTTGTACATTTATTTTGTTTGACTTAATTAGTGGTTGCTCATAGTTTCTCTCACTCTCTCTCCTTGGTTAATTTGGGAATATTAAAACTACAATTGATTTTGGAATTTCAATGTGAAAAAAGAAAGAAAAGAAAAGGATAGTCTTAATGTTTATTGGATCCTTAAACAAAGAAAAAAGAAATAAAATAAGGAATAAAAAAATAATAAATAAATAAATAAGATGTTATTAGAGTTTAGGTCTAATCACAAAATCAAAGGTCTATCTAATTATAAGCATAAAAAGAGAGTCTTAATGTTCATTGGACCCTTAAACAAACTTAATAGGTATCCTAATTAAGCCTTTAGTCCTAAGTTAAGCTCAAAAAGCTACTCTCAGACCTCTCGAAACACAATTACACCTAAAAGCATCATTGAGCCCTTGAGGAGGTCCTCCCTTTTTAAAATCAATGACAAGATAGGTGGTATTTGTTTTTATAAAGTTCAATCTATAATTTATAAGCCCACGACCAAGTAAAAAAAAAAAGAAAATCATTAAGGAAAGTACAAAGGTAGTCATCTCCTTAAACCATTTAAAGGTCTAATCTTTTCCAATGCAAGGGCTTTAAGGCGATGAAAGCCTTTCAATTGGCTATACAATAGGCCAACCTTCTTCATGGTTATGAAAACATTAACAAAAAGGAATTAAATGGGCTTCTATAACATACCCACTTACCAAGGTTGCAAGACTACATTTAAAATGCTTTATAGTAGGTCCATTAGGCCCAAACTCTAGCAAATCAAAGGTCTTAAAGGGGAATGATTCTCAAGCCTAATTAACAAACCAAATCTAACCCTGCACAACCAAATTCCATAAAATAAAAAAGAAAAAAGAAAAAAGAAAAATAAAATAGAAAGGGAAGATTTCTTTATCTTTAAACAACCAATCAAAATTCACTAATACCTTAATAAAAGAAGGACCCTTAATAGCAAAAGAAGAGAGAAAAAAAATACAAGGAAAATGGGCATATAGAATCATAGAAACAAGGAAGAATAATACATGCATAAGAGATTCATAAGTTATAGCAAAAAATATAGCTAGTTAAAAACAAACAAAATAATAAATGTCATATAAAGTGTCCAAATATAGAATTAACTATATTAGGGAAATTTGAGGCGAGTCTCAAAAATGGGATATTCATAGAGAAAGTAATCAACCAAGGATCAAAATCTATAATCCTTTTTCTAGAATAGTCATAGTAGATTATCCCTTTGTCCATTAATATACTTGACATAACAACTACATCATATCACTACCATATATGCATTTTAATAACTCAACACACATTCACTAATTAGAAATAGTGCAACATATAATTAAAAACTAAATAAAAGGTCTATGACCAATAATACTTAGCTTAGTTTCTTCTTCTTCTTCTTTGGTAAATACAAGTTCTATATGTAATGTGTTGAATATTCTGATATGTAAAGTAGGTAGATCAACCAAGAATTTGCTCACTAATACTTTTAAGAATTTTTTTGATGACTAGAGTCAGAATTAGGTCATTAGTTAATCACCAAAACCATCACTAGTGACAATTCACAATTGCTATTTTCTTTTCATCTCTTCCTTATTTATAGCCTAAAATAAATAAAAAAGAAAAAAGAAAACCAATAAGTAATAGATAAAAAAAAAATGGAAATATTGACCTTAGTCTAACGATTCAGTTGATTGACCCAATCTAACAACCTTACTTAGAGACCCATATACTTCAAGTCATGACCTAACCTATAAATATGACATGGTGGTCTTACCTCTTCCAAAACAAATCCAATTACACAAAAATCTACCCCCACAATCACCAATTTCACCTTTAGAACACATTACTTTGGATCAAGGCCATCTCCATAGCACCTTTCATGCTTCAAGATCATAAGTAAAAGTTAAGATTTGAACATTTAAAACCAAAAAAACTCTCAAACTCTATAAAAAATAATCAAAACCTCCACAACAAAGGCAAATATAGGCTAGGACCTAAAAAATCCTCTTAATTAGAACATTAACAAAATATAATCAAGGAAATGAAAATCAACTAAATAGTTGCACATAACTTGCTTAGCTAGGAAAACATGCTAGTTATGTATAAATCAAACCAAACTAGAGTATAATAGCCGCAAACATTCACGTTGTCATTTAGATCCTTAATTGAAAAGGAGGTCACTATCAAAACAAGTGTCATTGATAATGCTTGAAGTTAGAAAGAGTTAGATCTTGTCCTGAGATGAAAAATAAGAAAGAAAAATGAAAAGTAAGCATCTATGAGCATAATAGAGGAAGAGATATCAAAGAGAAGTAGAAAAGAGAGAAATTAGGATAGATAAGAAAGATGACAAGATGACAGAATGAAGAAAGGGTAAGGAAAATTAGTGTTTTACATAAAAATGAAGAATTTATAGATAGTTTTTAACGTCACTAATTTGTTACATGAATTTTTGTACATTAACTACAAAAGGATGTTGTTTTGGTGCTGGGACATCATCACCTAATTTCAAAATGGCATTATTTTCCCATTCTATAACTTTATAAACTCTTTTTTTTGTTAAATAAATGAAAAAAGAAAGGAAGGAAAAAGAGAGATAATTTTTTCAATATTTGAAAAAATAATTCAAGACACAATGTCATGAAAAATACTATAAATTTCAAATCTGACCTTAAGTCTGTTTTACCATTCCTTTTCTAGTATGAAGATCACTATAAAACAGGTTTGATTTAATTTTAAAATTTCTAGAATATCCAATTCATTTTTTTAGTACGAAGGATTATCATAAAAAATATTCGATCTTATTTTAAAAGTTTCATAAAATCTCATTCTTTTTCTAATGCAAAAGGTAATTATAGAAAGTATTTAATCCCATTTTAAAAATTTCAAAAAATCACATTTTTTTCTAGTGTAAAGGATCATTGTAAATGTAATTTTAAAAATTTCATAAAATCTCATTCCTTTGTTAATATGCAAAATTATCATAAGAAACATTTAGTCCCATATTAAAATTTTTTGAGAATCTAACTTCTTTTCTGGTGCAAAAGATCATTATAAAAAAACTATTTTAAATATTTTATAAATCTCATTCCTTTTCTAATGTAAAGGGTCATTGTAAAAAAACATTCAATCATATTTTAAAATTTTAAAAAATTTTATTCCTTTTTCAGTGCGATAGATTACTATAAAAAACATCTTATCTTATTTGAAAAATTTCAAAAATCTCATCTCTATTGTTGTGCGAAGGATTGTCGTAAAAATAATCCAATCTTATCTTAGAATTTTTTAAAGATCTCATTCCTTTTATGGTATGAAGGATCATAATCAATAATAGCCCTCTTTTCTCCAAAACTTCTTCTTTGCCAATGGAGGTTAGATTCAAATGACTTTGAGGCTAGTAAAATAGATAAATTTAATTAATAAGATAAAGATTTCAACTCTAACCATTTAAAGAATATTATACTTGCATCACTTGCATTCCCCATATTGCCTTTATCTTTTCCAAGTTCATCAAACCTTAGTGTATGTGTTTTTAAGGCAAACATTAGTCTAGATGTTATATAAAAAGAAAAGCACATAAAATATGAATAAGAAAAAGCATAATAGTAAAGTCAAATGAACAATTATACTATCGTTCGTGAAATGGGTATAGGTTAGCCACGACCCTCTCCAAGAATAATTGTAATCTTGGATTTTGATGAATCCTTGTAAATAAAAAGGACTCCTATTAGTTTAGAAGGTATGAAAATAATCTAAATTAGTGATTTATGGCATTTTAATCACATTTTAAATTATTGGCAGTAGCTTCAAATCATCCTCAATTAATTTCTAAAGCAATAAGGTCCTTATCTTTATGAAATTAACCCTAAGTACCCCATTGACTAAATGAGTGGTGAGGATGAATTGGCTTATGAACCCACAAGCATATAATTCACCTTAATCCTTAGTATTTATTAAGACCATGGATGCAATTGTTATGAAAGGCCCATTACTATCTTGTTCATCTGAAGGGGCATATCTATTATGTCTATTGTGTTTCTCCAAGTAAGGGTACATCACGACAAACCACTATTTAACCTTATGAGAAGAAGTGACAAGAAAAATCCAACCTAAAGGTGGCACTCATATCCCAAATTTGGTAATCTAGGCTAGTCTTGTGACTTCTTCAAGCGCAAATACGCCTCTATTTCCACTAAAGAGTCCTTCAAGGTCTCTCCTAACCCTTTTGTGTTTCTTTACCAAGCTTACATCTATTTAAAAAAAAAAAGGAAAAAAATATTTGTTTTGATTTTATTTGAAGAAATTTAAGGCTTGTTATAAAGGTAATAAGTATTAAATTAAATTTTATAAACTAATGACAGTTGTAAGAATACTTCTAATGAGTTTAAATAACATTGTGAAAATAGGAAATCAAATATAAAAGTTCTTACACTAAGAATATAATAAAGTCGTTCAGTAAAAGAATAAATCCATTGTGAATATAGTGATAATCTTGCTAAATGTCAAAGGAGTCCTTAATTCTTTTTAGGCTAAAGTTATCTTATGTTTTGTTTATTTGTTTAAGAGATCTCTAATAGTAAATGTAAAATATCACTCCTACAAAAGCATGAAGTAGTTTCAAGCTTTGTGTGAAATATCTCAAGGTGTTTTGGTTTCATTGCTTATGTCCATACTCCAACAAAGATAAGGACAAAACTAAATAATTAAAGAGAGAAGATAATCTTTCTTTTCTATGAGAGAGAAAGAGAGAGAGAGAGAGAGAGAGAGAGAGAGAATATAAGCTATTTAATCCTAGAACAAAAAAGGCAATTATAAACATAGATGTGACTTTTAACTTAGTTAAAACTTAGAAATTTGATTAAATGCCAAATGACTTTAAGAAATGTACCATATCTATTACTAGGATTCATATAAATGAAAAATAAATGTAGATATAAAGGGAGATAATGTCTCTTGATTCTAATGGTCATCATCATCATTGTGATGACCAAAAAAGCATGAAATGGTTTCAAAATCTATGCCAAACATCTGAAGATGTTTAGCTTAATTGCTTTTGTCCACACTCCAACAAATATAAGGACAAAACTAAACAAGTAAGGAGAAAAGATAGTTTGTTTTGTCTATGAGAGACAAAACTAAACAAGTAAGGAGAAAAGATAGTTTGTTTTGTCTATGAGAGAGAGGGAATACAAGCTATTTAATCCTATAATGAAAAAGGCAATTGTAAATAAAGATGTGACTATCAACTAAGTTAAAGGTTAGAAATTTGCTGAAATAATAGATTGACTATAAGAAAAGTACCATATCTATTATAAGAGAAGTCTCTTGAGTTATAGTCTCAATTGTAAATGGGAAAGTTTAATTAATTGTTGCTTAAAATCTGACACTATAAGCTCCTCCAAAAACTCAAAAGCCAAGAAAAAATCATGGATAATCTTTTAGGTTGCGAGATTTTGATAATGCTATTAATAATGATGAAGATTTAGTTTGTTATATTCTCAAGTTGTGTTCTTGTGACTTTTTTGAGGAAGTAATTTGAGATATCATATGGGTAAATGCCCATAATGATAACAAAAAATAAAATTAAGGTGATTGACATAAGAACTTACTAATATCCCATGAGGTCATAAAGCAATCAATGTGAAGTGTTCAAAATAAAGATGAAGTTAAATGGTAAATGATACGGAAAACCCCAAAAAGACGTGGCTTAGGGACCCAACACATATAAGGAATCAAAGATGAACCAGGAAAGCTAAACCAGTGTTAAATAACACAAACCCTAGACCCAACATTCGAAGGAACACGAACCTAGGGTATTTAAGAATGATATCGACGCCACACTCTAGAACAGAAAGGAATTGGGAGTGATGAGTCGATTGGAATGCCACAAGAAGAAGTACCTCTTGATAAGTTCTTTAGTTCCTGTCTCTTATACACATCTAGATGTGTATAAGAGACAGGAATCAAAGATGAACCAGGAAAGCTAAACCAGTGTTAAATAACACAAACCCTAGACCCAACATGCGAAGGAACACGAACCTAGGGTATTTAAGAATGATATCGAGGTCACACTCTAGAACAGAAAGGAATTGGGCGTGATGAGTCGATTGGAATGCCACAAGAAGACGTACCTCTTGATAAGTTCTTTAGTTCTCAAAAGAATCGAGGGAGAAACCCCTTACTTTCTATTTCACTCAAAGTTGTATATCCTTCAGGGCTTACAAGGGGTGCCTATTTATAGGCAAAGATAGCAATCCTAAAGAGGCACAAATTCATATTTAGGACAAATCCTTATTTTAAGAAATTTCTAATAATGGAAAAATTCCACAACAGAAAATAAACTCCTATTTAGGAGTGAGTGCTTTTACTTATTACGAGCCATCAAGTACTCCAATCATATTAATTAGGATTCTACTCTTTGTCAAATTTGAATTCGCACCATTTGAATCTTGGTTGGCCTGAATATCCTTAATTAGCCTATTTAGTTCTTCTTTAATTTTTTTGGCTCTAGCTTGTGTTATTGGGCCTTCTGGAATGTGAAATGAACCTCTTGCATCCACTAAAACTCTAGCTTGTGTTATTGGACCTTTTGCATCCATTGGAGCTTTATAGCCATCATCTCTATAGTTCTCATCATTAGCTTGTGTTATTGGACCTCTTGCATTCATTGGAGCTTTCCAGTCATCATCTCTATGGTTCTCATCATTCCTCCTTTTCTCAAAAGGATTTGACCTCGAATCATCACCTACATTAAAATCAAAAAGATCAATAACGTTAAATGTTGCACTCATATTATACTCACCGAGAAGGTCCAACTTATAAGTATTGTCATTAATTCGTGCTACAACTTAAAAGGGATCATCTCCTCTAGGTTGTAGTTTTGAACGCCTTTGAGTTGGAAACCGTTCCTTGTGCATATGCACCCAAACCTAATCACCAGGTTCAAACACCACTCTCTTTCGTCCCTTGTTGACATGGGATGCGTATTGCTCAGTTCGTTTTTCAATTTGTTGCTGCACCTTTTCATGCAATTTTTTACTCATTGACAGGTATAGGTACCAAATCCAAAGGAGTCAATGGATCAAAACCATATACAATTTCAAATGGAGAATAACTAGTAGCAGAATGAACACTCCTATTATATGCAAACTCGACATGTGCTAAACAATCTTCCCATGTTTTCAAATTCATTCGAATAATAACATGCAAAAGAGTAGAAAGAGTTTGATTGACCACCTCAGTTTGCCCATCAGTTTATGGATGACAAGTGGTTGAAAACAATAGCTCAGTACCTAACTTACCCCACAAAGTCTTCCAGAAGTAGCTTAAGAACTTTGTATCTCAATCTGAAACAATGCTTCGTGGCATGCCATGCAAATGTACTACTTCTCTAAAGAATAAGTTAGCCACATTGTTTGTGTCATCAGTTTTATGACATAGGATGAAGTGTGCCATTTTTGAAAATCTATCAACAAGAACAAATACAGAATCTCTACCCCTTTTTGTTTGTGGCAATCCTAGTACAGAGTCCATAGATAAATCAACCCAAGAATGGCTAAGTATGGGCAAAGGGGTATACAAGCCATGGGGCAAAACTCTAGATTTCGCCTGTTTGCATGTTATACATTTCTCACATATCCTCTCAACATCTCGTTTCATGCGTGGCTAAAAGAAATATTCATTAAGGACATCTAGGATTTTCCTAACACCAAAATGACCCATTAGACCTCCCTTATGAGCTTCTCTTAAAACCAACTCCCTCAAAGAACTCATAAGCATGCATAAACAATTTTCCCTAAATAAGAAACCCTTATGCCTATAAAAATTCTCAAAGGCTGACGTCTCACATGCTCCATACACGTTAGCAAAGTTAAGATCATTCACATATAAACCCTTAATATGTTCAAATCCTAATAAGTTTGCAGTAAGTGTAGAGATAAGCGCATACCTGCGAGATAATGCATCAGCTACCACATTTTCCTTTCCTTGTTTATATTTGATGATGTAGGGGAAGGTCTCAATGAATTCAATCTGCCTGGCATGTCTTTTGTTCAACTTTCCTTGTCCCTTCAAGTGCTTCAAAGATTCATGGTCAGTATGGATGACAAACTCCTTGGGCCAAAGGTAATGTTGCCATGTCTTCAAAGCTCGCACCAATGCATACAACTCCTTATCATAGGTAGGATAATTGAGGCTTGCTCCAATTAACTTTTCACTAAAATAAGCAATTGAGCACTTTTCTTGCATCAAAAGAGCTCCAATGCCAATACCTGAAGCATCACACTCAATCTTAAAAGTGTTTGCAAAGTTAGGTAAAGCTAGTAAAGGTGCAAAACTTAATTTTTCCTTGATGTAATTAAAAGCTTTATCTTGGTCAGTACCCAACCTAAAACTTATGTTCTTTTTGATAAGTTTCGTGAGTGGTGCAACAATGGTGCTAAAGTTCTTAACAAATCATCTATAGAAACTAACTAAACCATGAAAGCTTTGCACATCACTAACTGACTTAGGTGTAGGCCAATCACGAATTGCCTTAACTTTTTCCTGATAAACCTCAACACCTTTAGCACTAACAATATAACCAAGAAATGTGATTTGATTAGTACAAAAGGAACATTTATGTAAGTTAGCATACAATTTCTCAGAACGTAAAACACTTATAATGGAACGTAAATGATGAAAATGCTCTTCTAGGGTTTTACTATAGACCAAAATATCATCAAAATATACAACTACAAATTTACCAATGAATGGACTCAAAACATGATTCATTAGTTGCATAAAAGTACTTGGTGCATTGGTGAGACCAAATGACATAACAAGCCATTCATTCAAACCGTACTTAGTTTTAAAAGCTGTTTTTCACTCATCTCCCTTTCTCATCCTAATTTGATGATATTCACTTTTTAAATCAATATAAGAAAAGACATATGAACTATGCAATTCATCCAACATGTCATCTAATCTAGGTATGGGGTGACAATACTTTACAGTGACTTTGTTGATTGCTCGACAATCAACACACATCCTCCAAGTTTTATCCTTTATGGGTACAAGTAGGATAGGAACAACACATGAACTCATGCTTTCCCTCACATATCCTTTGGAAATAAGCTCCTCAACTTGCCTTTGAAGCTCATTTGTCTCCTTAGGATTACTCTTATATGTTGGCCTGTTAAGGATGAATGCACCCGGGATGAAATCAATTTGATGCTCAATTCCTTTATTAGGTGGCAATCCACTTGGAACATCGTCAAGGAATGCATCTTTAAATTCCTGGAATAGAGCAACAACAACACTAGGCAAAGATGAGTCAAATTTGTTAGTGTTAAAATAAGCCTCCTTGTACAAAAATAGGATCATAAATTGATTGGTATAGAATGCTCTTTTGACATCACTTTCTTTTGCATCAAAACTCTCTTTTCTTCTCTTTTTCTGGTGTCCCCACATTTTCTCCTCTTTTTTCTCTTTTATCAATCTTTTTTTTTTGTTTACTCTCATTTTTAATCCTTAATTGCTCCTCATAAGCTTGTTGAGGTGATAATGGTACAAGAGTGACGGGTTTTTCATTCATTACAAAAGAATATCGATTCTTGAAGTCATCATGCATAACTCGCCTGTCAAATTGCCATGGTCTTCCTAATAGAATATGACCCGCATGCATAGGTACAACGTCACATAAAACTTGATCGTGGTATCTTCTAATAAAAATGATATAAGAACTTGCTTATTCACCTTGACTTCACCACTCTCATTCAACCATTGAAGTTTATATGGCTTAAGATACTTCATAGTATGTAAATTCAGCTTCTCAACCATAGTTTTGCTAACAACATTAGTGCAACTCCCACCATCAATAATCATACTACATACCTTATCCTTGATCAGACACCTTATTTGAAAGATGTTATCTTGTTGCACCTTATTTTCTTCCTTTACTTGCACATTCAATGTTTGTCTTGTAACAAGAGCTACACCATTAACTGGATACTCCTCTCCATCACTTTCAGCCTTTGATGATGACATAGAATCATCATCTGATTCACTTTCAGTTTCCACATCTCCATTACTTCTCAAGATCATTGCACACTTATTTGGACATTGAGATGCAATGTGACCCCTGCCCAAACATTTAAAACATTTAACATATCTATTTCTACTTGGTTGGGGTTCGAAATTATCTGCCTCCTTACTAGAACCCACATTCTTTTGCTTGGATAGCTCGGCTTTGGACTTGTAATTGACCATATCGTCCCTTTTACTCTGATTTGGCTTCCAAGATGAGGTAGAAACTAAATTCTGAACAAACTATGTGGAACCCTTTCGTTTAAGTTGTCTTTTAACTTTCATTGTCATGTGCACCATGTCTTCTAATTTCACATAATGTTGCAACTTAACCATGTTTGCTATATCCCTATTTAGTCCTTGCAGAAATTGAGCCATAGTTGCCTCTCTATCTTCTTTTACATTTTCCCTAATCATGGTAATCTCCATCTTCTTGTAGTAGTTCTCCACACTTTTGGTGCCCCACGTGAGCCCTTGCAGCCTTCGGTACAACTCCTTGTAATAGTGATTAGGGACAAACCTCTTCCTCATAATAGCCTTCATCTCCTCCCATGTATTAATAGGTCGCTCGTGATTCCTTCTCCTAGTAAAAATAAGTTGATCTCATCGAATAATAGCATAATCAGTAAATTCAACTATAACAAGTTTTACCTTTTTCTCCTCAAAATAGTTGTGGCAGTCAAAAACCAATTCAACCTTCTTCTCTCATTCTAGGTATACATCAGGATCATTTTTACCTTGGAATGGAGGAATTGTCATTTTAATAGTGCTCAAATTATGGTCATAGATGTCTTACCTCCCAAATTCTCTTCAATCCCTTCTATTATTAAGAATTTTAACCACAGTAGTGTGATCGTCAAATTCATCGTTGTCTACATCATCTTCATGGTCATAGGCACGTCTCAACTGCTTTCTTGCTTTGGGAGCCTCATATTCCCCATGCCTCTTTTGTAACTCTGCTATTGTATTAGCTTGCTCCTTCATCCTTTCCCACATATCATCAAATCTGGTATTCATGCACTCAAATTGTTGTTGCATAGCTTTTATCATGAAGGACACATCACTAGCTCCCTCCTGAGCTGCACCTTTGTCTTTGGACATCATAGTATTACTTCTACACAAAATAATTAAGATACCTTACAGAACGCTCCCTCACGTGTTTCACTCAAAAAATGGTGTCACACTTTCTCGTGTTTACACTCTTGATGGCTTTTCCTTTATATGAACTTTCTCTCTTGCCTTTTACCACTTAGATTTCCCCTTTCAGCTCTATAAAGAACTAAAAAACATAAATCAAGAGTATTTATTCTGAACAAAATATAACAAATGGCGTAGAATTAAACAATTTGGAGAACAAGCAATTAAAAATGAAAAAGGATATCAAGGCAAATGAATTTAATGAACTAAACTCACAAAATTCAGGACTTGAGTAGTTAAACTTTGCTTCTTCTTTTTTTTCTTTTTCTTTCTTTTTTTTTTTCGTTGATCATTTTTTTTTGGTTAACACGAAATAATAGTAAAATACTTATATGCCATAGTTGGAATTGAAATTGACATGTCTATGAGCTTGACGAACAAACAGATTTGTGTATTTGAATGGTAATGCACAAACTCAATCGAAATAAATAAATCACAAGGTAGAAAATTGAAGGGTGAATGGATTTAACCTGATTTAGAAACATGTTCTGATACCACCTGATAAGGGATTAAACCCTAACTTTACCCCAAAAGCTAGCTTTAGAGTGGAGGGTTAACCCAACCCTTATAAACAGCCCAAAGACCTCCCTCAGAACCGATGTGGGACACATCATTCCCAACCCCTTTTAAACTGCACGTCCCCATGTTGCCTCAGTCGGCGATCAGCACGGTGGCAGAGAATCTTTGTACATGCACCCATTGACCCTTTGAGGTTAGGCTCTGATACCACCTGATAAGGGACCTTAATTCCACCGCAAAAGGTAGCTCTAGAGTGGAGAGTTGACCCAACCCTTATAAACAGCCCAAAAACTTCCCTCAGAACTGATGTGGGACACATCAGTAAAATAGAGATATAAAGCTAGATTGTTCACAAGAAAATAAATTTGCACTATTATAGCAGTGTAAATATCAAGTAATTGGATATCCTCACCAAGTCATTAAAGTATAAAGTGTTTGTCAAGTTAAAGCAAACGTTAGAAATAAAAATCTTACTATATCATCATTAAAAAGAATATTAAAGTTAATCTAGGTTCTTAGTTAAATAAACTATAATTAATTTTTATTTTGGTTCCTAATTACTAATTGATTAAAAATATTTTTTTTTGACTAAAATAATACAAGATAAATAATAAAAGGTGTAAAACTATATTACTCAATTGTATAATAATATTTACATGAGGAGTTTCAAGTGGATAACTATGATAGTGAAGTATTATACTAGTAATCTCGAGTTATCTAGCAATGATCTCGGGTTAAAAGTTCAAATGAGGATAAGGCAAATGCCTTATTGTCATTAGCCATTTAAACTATTAAGTAATTGAAACCATATATGTATTGCTCATCTTCCTCATTAATTGCTAGATTTTCAAATCCCATGCTTTGAAAGCTCTGAGCAAAAAGGAATATCATGCCTTTTATAAATTTAGGTATTTTTCCTCTTGAATAAACATTTCTCCTTTTTTTTTTTAACCTAAGGAGGCCTTTTTCTTTTATTGAGCAATAGGTTTATAACCAAGTCAAAATCTTCATAAGTTTGTAGGCAAATCCATAATAGTATGACATTTGATTTGTTGTAAAGTTGTTGCATGCAAAGGTTACTACCATTTATGACAAGTGCTTACGGTAATGAAAACCCTTTTATTGTATTCACCACTTTTAAAAGAAGATTCTATAAACTTTTTTACTACTTTCACAAATGTGTTAGTTGACAATTTGGTTACTAACAAGTCAACTTCTGTAATTACTTTAATCAGCTTATTTCCAATAATAAAGTCCTTTCTTTCTTGTAAGGAGGATGATATGGATTTAGCCATATGTATCCATGGTTGTCCTAAAAGGCAACTTTAGGTGGGGTTAATGTCTTGCATAGGTCCTTTAGGGATCACTTAGCATTCATACCTCTGAGGTATTGCCTTATTACTTTGGTATGGAAAAGGCTTGGGCTTTTGAGCTAATAAAACCTAAGCCCTTATGATAAGGCCAAATGCCTATTTTGGATCTTCTTTAAATTGAATGACAAAAGGTTTATTATTATTATCTCTTGACTCACGATGTTGACTTCCTTATCATTTCTTAATGTTGCAGTTTTAATTACATAAAGATCTATCATTTGTTGAACAAAGTTTTAAAATTCCATGCATGTTTTGGTAGGGTGCCCCACCTTATTTGGAAGAATACATTCTTTCTTAAGTTTATGTCTTGTATTTATGGTTCTTACTACTTAAAAGATTGATTTGATCATTTTGGCTACCTATAATACTTTAAAATTTTTCTTCATTACAATACATATTTGCAACACTACTTACCAATAAGCACAATCTTTTTTCCTTTCAATCTTTTTTATGCTATGGTTAGGGAAAGGATTCTAATGGATGTCAAGCTTCTTTTCTACCTTTAATAATACTAGTCGCTTGGCATCCTTCAACATTTGTACTCTTAGCTTTAACGTGATGTAATCTCTATGGAATGTTTTATAAATCCAACAGGATAGTCTCGTTTAGCATTAGAGTCATACCATTGTAGGTATGGAGGCTAAATAGGCATTATTGGTATAAGTGCTATTAAGTGGTTTCATATTAACTAAGTAAGAAGCTCAGTGCATGTTATTGGAATCAAGTAAATTTCAAAAAAAAATTTCTTAATGAAGTTTCAAAGGAACTATTGACTAGTCAAACCTTTAATGGGCAATTTTGGTATTGGGGTGCAAGACTTTAGAGGTTAGGTGAGTGATTAAGGTTTTGCAAATACTAGAATGGATATGTTGCAACATTATTTATAGGTGCATACATTTCACATTGATGATTCATTTAAGGAGTTACATAATATTGGTGCCTTTTAAAACTTTGGCAAGGCTGGCTAATTTGTTGTTAATAAAGGTGTTCCACCATTTGTATTTCTCCTTCTTTCTTTTTGTCAGATTTTTGTAATGTTGAGGACTTTAAAGAAGTATGTTTTACCTTGTCCATTCTTATTCCTTCATCAATTTGTTCACTTGTAATCGCCAAATATATGAAACTGTTAGAAACATTACCCGTCAAGTGGTCATGGTATAAGGCACACAATGTATTAAGAAATGTAGCCACTATCATTTTGTCATTGAGTGGTAGCTGAACTTGCACAATTGTATCATGTCAATACTGGAAAATATTATTTAAATGTCTCATTAGTCTTTTTCTTTATACTTTGCAAATCTAAACCAATTGGTCTGAGTTCAAAAATGTTGTTAAACCTCATCTTAAAGACCACATCAAGATCCCTTCATGTTTAGATTTACTTTCAATCCCATTTAGCTTGCCATCAACTAGTTACCCCAATCAAATTATCTTAGAAGCAATGTATCAATAGCTTTTCATTATTGGCATATAATACTAAATGGTTAATGGTTGAACTTATTCCATCACAATTTTTTAATTCTAAGTTCTTAATTTTAGGTGGTGGAATTACATCTTAGATAAAACAAAGATTCAAGGAATCTAATAAATTATGCACATCTTCTTCTTTTATTACATGTATTTCTTCTTATAGATTATCAATCTTTTCCTCTCTCTCTCTCTCTCTCTCTTTCCTTTTTTTTTACTTTTGTATTTTTATTAGCTTTTGGGGTTTAGAATGCAGATCATCTTGAATTTTAGGAGCTTCATTTTTGTGCCTGATAGGTGATTCTTTCAAGAACTCTTACTGAATTGGAAACAACTTTACAACTTTCCTTAGTGTCAAGTTAATGTTTGCATTTGCTCTTGGAATTGCATAATGCTATCTTGCATCCTAGTCATTTTCCAAAAAAATCATTGTTCTTCCATGTGCCTAGTTCTACTTGAGCAACATCATGAAAATTTTCTTTTATGCATTTCCTTGTTGACTAAAGGTATTAGTATATTAAACGAGTTTCTTTCTAATTTTTAATGATGCAGTGTGTCATGCTTATGTTATGCAATCCTAAAAATGCCATAATGATTTAGTATTGGATCATTTGGTAGGAAAATGTTTGAAAAAGGGCCATGTATATCATAATTAAAATTGTAAGGGTTACAAACAACACCTAATTTCCTCTATACACTTTTTGCACAGGGTTCCTCCTTTTAACCCATGCCATAAGACCTAACATACCAACTTTTTCTCTATAAATTCATTTTACATTGTCTTAGCTTACTAAGACCATTTTGCTATTTCAAGTCCTAGTTGATCAACCAATAAGGTAGCTCCAAATGATAAAGCACAAGCTCATAATAGAGGTATTAGACATAGTACTTTAAGAAGCATCCCTCATAAAGTTTAATTTAGTGATAATTACTCACTTCAAACCAAGATGGACATAGCTTGTTCAAAGGCATGCTCATTTTGTAGGCATAATATTTGCTTAATATTTTTCTAAAGGTCTTAGGAAATGATGGTCACTTGAGAGGATTTATAATGAAATCATGAATTTTATGTAACCAAGTTGTTAAAGTAACATAGGTTTCACCATTATAAACTCACACCTCTTGTTTTAAATGGAATATGCCAAATAGGTAAGGGCTTGCAAGCATGTCATCACAAGCCTCCCTCTGTTAGTTAATAAATTAGAATAGGCAAACCACTTATAAATAAAAGAACACTTATCGAGGTTTATGTCCTAATATTGCACACATGAATTGACCTAAGGCCAGTAAAAGATCATGCCAATCTTGTATGACTTTATTGTAGTAAGGAGCAAATATCAGGCTTCTTTTGGAAAACATGATAGCATTCATTAAGGATAAAGAAAAAGTCACCATTTGTCTAAAACTCATATTAACTTTATTAATTATTAATCCATAATCTTCTTCCTTTAAAATTAAAATTTTTTTTTTTTTAGGATAACTTTCATTTATCCACCTTTTAGTCCTTTGATTAAGTGTTTTACATACTTTATCTCATTAAGTGTTCTTAACTTAATAAGGTATAATTCACCACTTTCAAAATGTTTACATTAAAAGGTAGTGTGACCATTTGTTAAATACCATTTGCAATAATCCTTCAACCCTTTTAGTTAGGAACTATATCAAGATGCTTATGTATTCACAAACAAATTCATCAAAGACATAATTAGCTAGGAAAACTCCACTTATAAAACTTTATCTATTGTTTTGTTTAAGTTGGCATCCATTTGTCAAGGATGGGTAATTGAAAAATTCTTTCAAGCGTTTTGAGAAATACAATTGTCACATGATATGAAAAAGAATTATAATGATGTTAAAAATCTTATTATATAATGTGATGCAATGTAATGAGAACATTATTCATTGTGCATGTTACTCGAGATTCCAATATTGTATCCTAAAAGAAGTCAATGCTAGTTACTATTGAAAACATTTATTACAACATAGCTCTACCTTTTCTAAAACATAACTTTCCTTTTTTTACATTACAAGCATTTTACATTGGACTACATTTTCTAAAGGAAATGCCCAATGTAACAATATTAGCATTCAAATTTTGTCAACAAGTTAATGATGTTCCAAAGACAACTCTTTAGAGAATCATTCTACTCATGGCCTCTTTCAAGTTTACAGATAACTTGTTGATGGTTCGACAGTAATCAATTGCTTCTTAATATTTTCTTAGTTTTCTTTTTTCTAATCAAGAAGTTTTTAATTTTTTTGAGCCGCTTATTTTTTGAGAACCAATCATCTTTTTTTTGGAATGTTTATTATTCTTGCTTTTGTCGGTCATATGATCTTGACAAACTTTAATAAGTAGTGTAGTTCCTTTACCAAAAGAGGAACACTATGCCAAATTCCTTTTAATGGTTGATTTCACTAATGGTATATAACAAATGCAACAAATATCCATCCTTACCTCTGTAATTTGATCATAAAGTTCTCAATTGGTCACATCATAATTAAATTTTACTTTATTTAACTCATACGTCAAAGGAAAGACATGTATTATTACCATTTGAGACATGGCTAAAGCAAGTATAAAGCTAACTCCTCCTCATAACCTAATAAGTGATACCCAAATAGAACTTTTCATGTTTATATATAATATGTTCTGATTATGTATAAGGCATTAATTATTGGGATTTCAAGTGTGAATGTGTAAATTGTATGATTAAGTAATTTCACATCGAAAAAGAGAGAAACAAATAAGTTATATATAAGTGGGAAGAACATATAAACTCATGCCTTAATGATATGCATTATAACATATATATGCTTATTATATTCAAATAAAATAATAATAAGTAAAAATATTAAATAATTAATTTATTTTGTTTATACATAAAATCTATAGGTTAAATATTAATTTTTTGTTTATTTGAGGAAAAAGTCATACGTAGTGCAAATTGAGCCTAGTTTTATTATGAAAATTTGAATTATCTTCAAGTTTAGCTATGGTTTGGTAAAATTTAGGTCAACTTTTTTTTGAGCAAGTTCGATGACTTAAGAAGTTAGGTCAAAGTTTGACACCTCTGATGAAGGCAATCAAGCATGAGTAAGTGGTGGCGGAGCAATTGCCAAAGAATTGGCGGGGCTGGTTGTATTTAATGTCATAGTTAGGGTTTATGATTTCAAGTTCCTCCAAACCATGAGAGGTTTTTCCAAAACAAGTAAGCTTTTTGAGCTTTAGAAAAGGCACTTATTGATCGTGGTTGTTTCTTTTCCCTTTTTGGCTGGAGGAAGGTCAGCACACCGTCTAAGCTATTCCCCTTTCGAGGCTTCTTCATAATCTACATTGCTTGAAAGATTAAAAGGCTAAATGTACTCAAGTCAGAAGAACATAGAACTACACACACATGTTCGTACTTTAAAAGTTACAATCAAATGGCAGCATGGCTGATTGTATTAGTAGCGTCGCGGAGAGGCATGGGCTGCTATGCTTGTAACTGGTTTGATGCAATAATCAGAAAAGGCTTTCAAAGTGAAATGAGCAGAGGGAAGAAGAACGCCCTTCAATGCCCATCTCTCGTTGAAAAAGGATGCTGAGAATGGAAAAGGGTATCCTCTTTTGTACTTTAGACAGTGGCAAAGTTGTTACTAAGCTAAACTTGACAGAAAACTTTTCTTGAGGAAAAAGAGAGGTTGGAATACAAGATGGAAGAATAAAAGTAATTAATTAAGTCTGAAAGGGAAAAAAAAAAAAACCCACAAACAAGCAATTAATCAATTAAATAAAACAATGAATATTTTAATAAAAATGCCTAACATAAAAGATAGAAGAATATGACTATTGTTATCATCAAACCAAATTCTAGCCAATAGAGTCGCTGATTGGGTCCACCCTTTAAATGTCACTCATGTAAAGAATAAGGAAATGACCGAGACAGGACAATTAAACAAATGGCTATACACCGAGACAGAATTAAGTCTCAATGAGCCAATAAAAATTTTGGCTTAGTAATGAATAAGACAATTTTGGAAAGCGGAGCATCCTTCCCGCGAAAAATTCCGTTTATATGAACCTCATTTATGGGCTGGATAGAGCCAAATGATGTGCACGCTTTTAACAAAGAGCAGTATAATTTGAAATGAATTATTACAACAACCAAAAAAAAGAAACAACTCCTGCAACTGTAGTTTAGTAGCAATATACAATTTTACAGCACGTAGGAGGTTTTGTAATAATTTCACCAATTAATATAGCAATGACTTGCGGATGTGTAAACTATAAGCTGTATTTCAAAAAATTTAAAGCACGTATGGTGCATATCTCTTCTTTTTCTTTTTCATTTTGAGGAAAATGAAACTATTTTGTCGAAATACAGTGATCAAGTAAACACAAAAATGTGGGCATTCTTTTGACTCAAGAATCCAGGTCAAATATTTACCTCAAAATTTTGCAGAAGTTTGTTTGAACTTTATTGCCCATAGAATAAACACCATCACAACAGCAGACTTTTGGTTGATAGCGTCACCCTGACCTGTAAAAATAAGATTGGCCATTATCATCTCATCTAAACCTGTATGGTCATCCAGACAACCAAGAAAATGCATCATTGATCCGTAGTTCATCAACAATGATTCTGCCCAGTGACATTTTTGTCCCATAAAATGCAGAAAGCAGAGGGTTAAAGCTGCAGATGATGGACCACTAGAAAGGGACCCAAACTTGAGTGCCCCAGTGGCACACAGACCCCTAATGGCCCCTTCAACCGACCTGAAAACCCCATCACAGAGTGGCCCGAACAAAGAAACTCTAAGAGAGAGACAGCTAAAAAGAAAAAAAAAAAAAAAAAAGAGACAACTTTGAATAGCCTCGTTTAGATATATAATGTACACCAAGAATAATGCCAGATATAGGTATAATGACAGATGAATTGAACAATCTGAACATGAGGCAAATGCATTCAATCATCCAATTTGCCCCAAGAAACCTATCCAAACTTTCAATCCAACTCTAAGAAAACAAGTATCTCCAAGAAATTTGGATCCAATCACAACATGAGCAGCAACATTTTCGATTGACTGCAACCTGCAGCCATAATTCAAGGAAGATCCATTTGACAGGCTCATTTCGATGCTACAAACAGTATCGACGTATCTTGACGTTGTCACAGAAAAAAACTGGCTTCCTTAACCACCAACTATATAAAGAATATCTCAGACCACCTTGATTCACCTGTTTAAGAACCACAAGAAGAAAATAAGGGAATGCAGCTTACCTCTGTGAATTTCTCAATCCCAATGGAACAAGATATCTATATCATAACTATTGTTGCTGTATGCCCTATATATAAACATATAAGCCCATAACAAACATTAGTTCTTTTTTGGTCCATTATGAATCCTGTTGGACTGTGAGCTAAACAACATGGGTTAAACTCTCTCCCCTTTCCCATAAATCCAACACCATCCTCATAGGTGTTCAAGCCTAAGACCTTCAAGATGCACATTCAAGCTTAATGCTAAGCAACTCAAGCCAATCCATGTTTCAGTGCAACAGCAAATGACTGACTCATTAGCATTGCTATATAGAGTTCAACAATACTCTACTCCACTTCATAAGACCATCCAGTTTCAAAAGACTCTAAGATGAACTTAAGTCCAAATCCCAAGTTATTTGGAAATCAGCTTCCACAAGAGATGTAATAGAAGTGTTTTTCACTGTATGACAACAGAAGAAAGACGGTCACCACCTGAGCATGTAATGGAATATAGATCACTCCTTGTAGGCCCCTGTAGAAAATTCAATCTCAAAAATAAAATGTCCTAAGGTTTGTCCCAACTAGAACCCAATAAATCCGGCAGAAAATAAAGCTATTGGAGGTCCATTGTTTAAATTTTACACGAGAAATTTCTTTTTAAACTTCCTTTTACCTTAGAATCTACAACAACAAAAACAAGTAAACCTTAATCCCAAATTTGGCGTCAGGTACATGAATCCTTTCTCACATTTTGTTCTATCATGAACTAAGTTTGGTATGAAACCTAATTGTTCTAAATTTTTCTTAACTAAAGATTTTCAAGTCAAGTTAGGTCATCCTCTCCCTGCCTTCTTGTCATCTGGCTTGGATTTGGTCACCTCTATTAATTAGAAAATCTTATTAACAAAAATTTCATACAAGGCTGAACAAATCAATGCACTTCTACAAACTAAGAAATTATGGACTAGATGTCCTAGTCTTATGTTGTAATTTTATTAGGAAGATTTTGAGTTCCAAGCAAACATAACAATTGCAAAATTTTCACTGAGCTAAATTTCAGAACCGTTGTAAATCAAAATTTTTGCCTCCACATAAATCTTATCAGTTTGATCTTATTTCCCAATCAGCTCATGAAGAGTAGCATACAAACAACATAGGCATCAACAATAAATATGAGAGGAAAAAAATTCTTATAAACATAATCCATTTAATGTAAATACATATTTATCCTTCTATAATTTACCCTTGATATGTTTGTAGTTAGAATAGATGTGCTCTTCCATGAAGATTGTAGTTACTACTTACTAAAAAGTTTACTTAAATAAACAAAATATTCTCTGTATGGTTTCCTTCTAAATAAAATATTATTCTTATTTATTTTTAAGAATAGATTATCTAGTTCTAATAATCAAGGTATCAATTGTCCTACCATTAATATTACTGCTAGTCAAGCTATATAAACTCTTGTTTTTTTGATGGACTAGGTACATAAACTCTAAAATATTCTTTTCATATTTTAATCTTTTATTTAATCAAAACTAGTAGCATATAGATATATATAAGCTATCTTCATAAAATGAAATTAAAACACAAATACTTCAATAGCACACTTCTAATGTAGTTTTGTTTTCATTTTTGTTAAAAACTGAAGTTCAATATCATATTATTAAAATCAAGTGTTGCAATTAAGACTAAACTTCTTTTTTCTTTCATCTTATGCATGCTAGATTTTATATTGGTTTATCACATATAAAACAAAAAATTCAAAATCAATTTCTAATTAAAAATAAATCCACAAAATAATCAAATTCATTGATCATGTGCATCGCAGATGCACTCTGACAATCAAACATGTGATGCAGTTTGCTGCCAGGTCTAATGCTAGAGGGTAAGGACTGTAAACTGAGCAACCATCCACATGGTGTTGCTAAAACAAAGCAAAGAAGGTAATATGTGGAATCCAAGATATTTCTGATGAAATTAAATCACAATATCATAGTTTGCCAACTGAAGTTCATTTTGTTGAAGCAGTGAAAAAGAGCCAGCAATTCAGCCATAGAATCTCCACGAATCTGGATGTACTAATGGAGCTGATGAAAGTGGTCCCATGCAAAATATACCAAAAAATAAAAAATAAAAAAAGAAAAACACATGGACAAGAAACACCGAGACTGAGCCATTCTGCATAAATTGTAGGAGGCAAAGCCCAACACTGAAATCATATCCCTTCATGTTTGTATTTCCCATAACTATTTTCAAATGCCCAAAGACAACAGAAATCAAGTAAACAGAATGTTGAAACTCAAGCAATCAATCACCAAAAATACCTTTCCTCAATGGCAATTGCAAGGAGAAATGAATTTACCTAAATTATTCTTGTTCAACAATTTCAAGTCATCCAAACATAAGTTGTATGCATGAAAACCATCAGAACTAATTCTAAACCTGAATTTCATAAATCTCAAATAACACCTTATGAGAATAGGAAAAAAGTTCATTTAATTTTCACCCTATCAATGCTTATGATGGAAAATGAAGTTTGAGAAACACAAGATTAGACTGCAATTTGACATCATAAGGTAGAAATCAGTTTTAATTTTGAAGTGTACTGGGGAGAAATTAGAACAAGTAAATCACTTGCCAAATACTACCAATGAACATGAAGGAAAATACAAAAACCAACAGGCAACAATTGAAACATCTGAATGATAAAGAGCTCAAAAGAGAAAGGGCACGAGCTGTTAAGCATTCTCCCAGAAAATTTGAGATTGAATTTCCATGAGGCCAAATTGAGGCATCTCAGGAAGAAGTCATTAAACATGGCATTGCATGGGGCACTGTTGAACATGGAAAAGGAAGAATTCCAAAGATTCCAAGTCATTTTCTTTATCAATGATTGTGAATCAAGCAGCTCAAGATAAAAAAAAAAAAAAAAAAAGTAGCCTAGATTTATGTCCTAAACCTTCACATTGTACAGTTTGTTTAGGAGTACCCATTACTGAATTACTGAATCTTTACTATTAACAATTACTTTATTCCCATCAAATTAAACCAAACAGGTGACATCTGTTAGCTCTAAACCAACACCCCAAACTTTCAACAGCACAGATATGCTTTGGCAGCTTAAATCTTCCAGCCATTCTTTCAGTTGGGAAACAGAGATCTTGCTTTCAGCCTAATGTTCCCAAAGCATGTGAGATTCCTTTGGGACAATTGGTGTGTAAGTCTAGTGGCATTTAAGATGGAGAATCAAGAGGCTACCATTATTGATTCTTCCTCTAAGGTGTAACTAAAAAGAAGAAAGCTTTCAAACAGCTACTTACATGAGTAAGATGTAGGGAAAAAGGTTGCACAAGCTTAGTATTAATGAAGGATGTAGCATGGAGGTTGTGTGAGCTGGAATGGTGGAAGGTCTGGACGTAGCCCCAGAGAAGCATCTACATCCTGACAAATTTGCAAAGGTCAATCACACTACCATGCCTGTTATTAGAAGATGATAGGTTTCATAAAGGATGAAGACTATGAGGATTTGCTTTGGTGTGATATGATTCTGTTAGGTGTGATATAGTTCACATAAAGATGGCATGTATTACCCCCAGACAACCATGGATCATGATGCAGGATCATGCTAAGTCACTCACTTTCTTTTCAATGTTAGATAATGTCCTTGGATCCATTTGTTTGCAAGAAAATAACTTATATGTAGAAAATAGTTTCTAGGACAATAGATTATTTTCCAGTGTTTGTCTGCAACACTAAAATCTTTTGTAAAACATTTTCCTTATGTTTTGTGCACATATAGAAAAACCTGAATTTTTATTTTTGTATTTTTTTGTGTGGTCATCCTAGCTTAGTGTAGTCAAGCAACCATGAGAATATGTTCTCTCTCTCTCACTCCCTCCTCATATATCTCTCGTGTAGCCTGCAGAAATTGTGTTATTTTCTGTTCGCCACATTTCCCTATTGTTCAAAATGGCAGAAAATGGTGAAATTTTTTCCCCCAAACAAACTAATCCTTAAATTTCAAATTCATGTGCTGGAGTTTTTTTAAGTACTGTTAATTCAGTAGCACTATTCAAGGGTTAATAGAAGCCCCTTTTTTTTGTCCAACAAGATCCCGATTGGTGAGCAAGAATTCCTGCCCACCAAAAAAAAAAAGTCCGAGGACAAAAGACAACCCACCAAAAGGTATGTGATAACATCAGCAAGGGCCTAACAACAGAACAAAATACTAAAATACTGCAACAGCAATTTTCTCGTGTACATTGGACACCAAAAGAACAAGCGCTAACGTAGAGGTTGAGAGAGAGAGAGAGAGAGAGAGGGAGAGGACAAACAAACAGGCAACAATATAAAGAAACAAGTTGGCAGTTCAATAACATTATTTCATCAGTACTACTCACACAATAATATAATTGTGTTTGAACTCAAACAAGAGCATACTAAATTTAGAAGCCAAAAACACAAACCTTTCTTTCACCTTTCAATGTTGCACGACTTAACCATTTCAAACATAAAGTGGCAGAATAAGAAGAGTAATACATTAATACATCAGCCAATAATGAAAATGATTTATAATCCCAAACTAATCAAATTTAAGAACTATCATATACTTTTTTTCGGACACAAAACTTGCAACACATACCTTTCCACAATACTACATTTTAATTACACGTCCATTGTATGCAATCTAATCTCTAACAACCCATTCTCCCCCACCCCCAAACAAAACCTTAGATGTCTTTACAACCATCTAAGCTGAGAGCATATTAATACTCAATGCTCCTGTCAAGCTGAGAGCATGGCCCAAGCACATGCCCACCATAGTTTGAGTTCAAATTTACGAATAAAAATGAGTATAGCAAATTTGCATTTATGAACGCTGAGACGATAAGCTCTGATACTTTCCCAATAAGTGAAAAGCTTCAGCCACAAGAAATGCTGAGGAATAGTTTATGCATTCTAATAGGGCACATGTAGAGCTGAACAGTATCAAGGCCCACAATTTTGTCAACTGTGTCAACTCTCCCTCTCTCTCCCAGTTTCTCCTTTTACTTCTTTTAAACTACCTGAGCTCAACCAAAAACACAAAGAAAAAGATTCTGGGGACAAAATGCATCTAGGCTCAATCAAGAAAAATATACCGGACAGGAGATGTGGCTAACTCCCCCAAGGGAACTGCATGGTGTTATAAGGAAAAAGTCCCCAAAAGCATATAAAGCAATTTTTTCAATCGCCAATTCCAACCTTTGAATAGGAAAAAATCTGTTCTTACCATAAAATATGAACACCTTACCATCTTCAATTTCTAAATGTTCCCCAAAAGATATTATTAAGGGTTGCACAAGCATCATGGAGAACACAACACTAAAAGTAAAGTGTTGCCACTTATCAACCAAATCATAATTCCCATTGCACTATAAAATTATTTTTCCAAGAAAAAATAAACAAAATAAAGAAGGGTGAGCGCTGGTGTAATGGTAAGGTTACTCCATTGTGACCTAAAAGTTACAGGATTGAATTGTGAAAACTATTTTTTGTGAAAACAAGGATAAGGCCATATAAATTTGACCTTTCCCCAGATCTCGTGGTTTGGGAGCCTTGTGCATTTGGATCCCTTTTTCCAAGAAAACAATAAAGAAGAAAACACCATCCAAATAAGTTTCTGATATCACCTCCCAAACTTCACCAAACAATTGCACCATTATATCCAGACAGTTAGTTTGAAGAAAAGCTGGCAAACCAATGAAGCTATTAAGATATGAATCATATATTATACTCCAACAAACCCTCTGACGCAAAAGCCCAGCTCGCTTGAATTGAAATGTGAACAAGTTAGGCTCACTTAAGCATAATGCATGTACAAACTAGAAATTTCACAATTACATGTGAAGGCAATGTGATTCGAATTCATGATCACTTGGCCATGAAAACTTTAATACTATATTAAAAAACCAATCCACCTAAAAGCTTAAGCTATTAGATGAGGCACAAGATATAGATCATATATTATAATCCAACAGAAGCCATGCCACATAAGGGTCACTGTCCTAATGAAAAATGACAACCCATGCACAAAGAAGAAGAACCAAACTTCCAATTTATTCAAGGATTATGGCAAAGACATGAAATGTTGTGGCATATCTAAACAAACCACAGATAATTAATAACATCTGGGGACTTGATAAATTCAACAGTTCTCCAATTTGTCACTTGAAATTAATCCTATAAGTATAATTAATATTTAAAATTCAACATAATTACAAGAGTTAAGAAGCGAATGTACTAACCAAGTCAGAAACATGGGCCAATACTCAGAAGCAAATGTTCCCGGGATACATTTGTCAGGAAAAATTACAATATACAGTCCTGCAGGAGTCTCCACAAGGTCTAAACACTGCCTTCAATTGGTGGTTTTGTCTTTAAGACCTTCACTCAGGGAGTACTATACTGCAAATTCACAGCTCGAGTTCCCATAAGCAGCACTGTAAGAACCAAGAAACATGGATTAGGCACCCATAAAAAAAACAGTGAAACAAAAACTTTGCACATTGCTTCACCAAGCCATTTGAAAAATATTGACACTTCTAGAAGGATCCATAATGCATCACACAAGTTGCAAAAAATGACTGATCCAGAAAACTTGACTATGAATTTTAATAAGAAACTGCACCACAACAAAAAGAATACCAATGATGATAACAGTATTGTAACCAGTAGATAAATAGGCTAATGGTCCACAAGATCACACAAAACAATGGAAAAGGTCCATAACTAGTACAGCTCTTCTTGTCAAATACATTTATGGAAAGTGAAAAATAGGAAACAAGCAAATAAATGAAGCACCACAACTTAGAAGATCATTCTTAAGGATATTAAAATTCATATCTCGACAGTTCACATAAATTCATAATCCAAACAGAATAAATTTTCCTCTGTCCCACAATAAGCTTTGGGGAGAAAAGTTAAATGTTCCTCACTTAAAAGGCCAGATTACCATCCTTGTTGGCCAGTCGAATCACTTTCATTCTATCATCTATAATGTTTTTACTCATCCACCTTTTTCTTTTTCAAAAAATAAAAAAATAAAAAATTTTCTTTCCATACCTTTCCCCTCTTCCACTTTCCATTCCCTCAACTTTCCTTACTTTCATTTTCCTTCCCCCTTACTTTTCTTCCAAAGTGTCAGGAGTATCACATAAATAAACAAAGCACCACGACTAGGAAGCATAGCTCCTAAATGAAAATGAAATTTAAACTGCCATAAATCTTTTGCATGATGTCATGAACAAGCAGGACATGAAAAGTAATGAAATTTACATGAGTCATAACATGCCTTCAAAATCACGTCTATGATGGCCTCCAGCAATTAAGGGCAGATGTGTCAGGCCTACAGGGCAACATCTGTGGTATTACATGGCCTGAAAGGATGCCAAAAAAAATATATGTATATGTGCATCAAAGGCTATAGTTGCTTAAAAACAGACATTACATGAAACAACTCCCAAGAAAAAGGAAGCATCTGTACAAAGGATAATCTTACCTGGAATAGCAGCTCCAGATGGTACACCATTGGTGGCAGACAACTGATAATTCATATTATTTGTAGCAGGCTGTCTTTCAACAGAGGGCCGAAAGTACCCTGCAAGGAAAAATGACAGTTCAATTTTTATAGAACTAAAATAACACATCCATCTGGTCAATACACAACAAACAAATAAAATTTTCCTGATTTCTGCTGCACAGGAAATATACTTTCAAAAACCACTAAGAGAACTGAATTATGTAATTGTTGTCTGCTAACCACATACAAGACCAACAAATAAAAGGAAGATACATATGGATAAGAGCTCAGCTAGAAAAGCATTTTAGCCTTGAACTCCAAAAAAAAAAAAAAAAACTTGGTCCCACCCATAACAAAGGAAAAATAAATAATTAAGCAATATGATGCCTCCAAGGAAACAAAACATTATGACTCCAAAACAAGATAATTTCGAAAATCTAAGAAAACATTAACTAGAAGTATTTCAGAAAAGAACAGTTATGCAAGGAAAGCACAAGCAACCCATATATAGAAAGAAAAACCTAGAAACTTATTATAACAAAAAGAGCATTATAATGCATGAGGCTCCCACACTGTGGGATCTGGGGAATGATCATATGTACACAGGAGGCTTATTTCTATTTTCACAACTCGAACATGTGACTTCCAAGTCATAATGGAGTGACCATACTGGTGCACTAAGAAAGCAAAATCTAGAAACTTATTATGGCATTCCTACCCCCCCCCCCCAAAAAAAAAAAAAAGATAATAGTTGTGCAAAACCATTGGCTTCTGAGATATTCATATTTATATGGCTTGGCAGCTAAAATAACCACTTCACACATAACAATCCCTTCAAAAGATCCAAAATATAGAAATTCCCCAATAAAATGAACAGACAAATTACTACTGGCAAATATAAAAGATAAAAAATCAGAGGTCCAAATCAAGTAACAAGTAGATTCCACTGGCAAATATGCTTATATATGTAGGTCTGCACCTAGACCAACTTTGGTCTTACTACTGCATACCTTCTTGGCCAAAAGGACGAGCGGCATCTGATGTAGTTCCTGCACTCATCCATGCACCATGCTGACTGTTGCTACTAAATTCGCTCGAGGATGTCCGCCACTTATCGTCAGCAATAAATTGCCTGTTTCCATCGGGATAGGATGGCAATGGGTATGGCGAGGGATATGATTGCTGTGCATGCTGCTGAATTCCAGGGTTTACAAAAGAGAAATGACCAGATGCTGGCTGTGGCTGGCTTGGATGCAGAGGCCTCTGTGCAAGAGATGTGATTCCAGGTTGAAAATGTGGATTTTTTTGGGAAACTTGGGGTTGGACATACATATCATTGCGCCCATATTCCAATTTCCTTGATGAATTAAATCCTGAGTGTTCTTGGGAGTTGCTGATAGCTTGTGGTGCAAAGCAAGGTGACTGCTGCAGAAACAGCTCACTTTTCATGGCAATGTCTACATGATTACCCTGAGAAATATTTTGTGGAATTTGAACAATTTGATTACCCTGCAGGGGATCCAAACTGGTCACACAAAAAACATACAAATATAACTCAATAAAGAGACATGCAAAAACAACTAGAAATCATACAGTAAGTTTACTGGAATATTCATGAGGAATAGCTGGTTGATATGCAAACTGGTGTGAGGACTGCAGTAATGGCTGTGGTGGCAGGACAGAATGGGGCATTATTTTTGGTTGAATTGGTAATGATTCTTGGGGTGCAATTGATGGTGGGACCATGGGAGGTAGAGCAGGCGGAGGCAGTTCTAAAGGAAGAGGTGGTGGAGGTGGCAGCGGTGGCAATGGAGATGTTGGGGGTAGAGGCAGTGATGGAGGTGGAGAGGGAGGCAAAGGTGGGGGTGACGGAGGAGAGTTCGGAGGCAGAGGTGGAGAACAATCTGGGAGAGGGTACAATCCAATGGAATTGTCTAGTGCAGGTTCTCCTATTCCATCAGAGAAATGCTGGTGAACTTCCAAACCCAAAGAACCACTTGCCAGTAAGGATTTATCATCCCTTTGGTCTCCAGAAACATCTTCCATTTCCAGCTCACCATCAACATCCTCTAAGATACAATGACGTCTCTCATTTGGAGTACTGGTATATGTTTCTGACTCTCCCAATGCACAGACGGGTTCGGCAGGTGATGACATGTCACCTTCCTCCTTGAATGAACTGCTTGGAAAATCCTCTTCATCATCTTCCAATACATTACAAGATAGAAGGCCAGACAACTGAAATGTTGAATTGCTGATAAAACAACCAAGAAAACCAATCTGTGTCAGAAATCAATCCAAAGTGGTCACAGCACAGTAAAAATGATGAAACACATTTGCAACATCCAATGCACACTAATTATTGTCAGACATTTTGGGACAAATCTTTAGCCTAATGGTCAAAGTTAGGGCTCGAGACTATAACATCTTGAGTTCAAGTCCCACCCTTCACCTATCAAAACACTGCATGCATTTTCAGTCAATTTCCTTTGTTCTTTTGACATAATTTAGAGCACTAGTCTAATTTAAGGTAAACAAGAAGAAAAAAAGAAAAAAGAAAAAAAAGTTAACCTTGTGTAAATTTGAATCATAACAACATAGGACATGAAAATCACAACACTGAAAAATAAATAGCTGACCTGCCATACTCATCAACAAGAATTCCTTCCATTTCTCTAATAGGATCATCTACAGCTCTCTCAGCTCGAGATGGACGTCTGAGGAGCAATCTAGCAGAGGTATCTTCATTTGAGACTCCAATATCATCTATATAATGCTTCAGAAGAGATTGAGGTAGGATTTTCCTCTCAAGCCACAACCGTAGAACCTGGGAGAAGATAGATCAATTTATCCTCAGCATGAACCTGAAGTTGTATCAAGTTACAAAATGCTAAAGCCACCTTTAGACATTGACGACGATTTTCACGAGCACTAGCTCCCTGTGGTGCAGCAGCACCCAGCAGTCGTGGTAATGCTGCCTGAATTGTTGGGATGTATGAGGCCCCAGCAATACCTGAATTTTGGACATTGTTGAGAACAGCCACAAGAAGCTTGAACAATAATGGGTTGTAGCCCATGAATCAATACTGAACCAAGTATCATACTTTAGTGATCTCCATAGCAAATGATGTATTCGTCACAAGAACAGGAATAAAAAAGCATCACAATGAGGAAGGGATCAACCTTTTTGGTTATGAGAACACTGTGTTATTGAATCCACCAGAAAGAACAGATCCACTTTACGATGAAAACTGGGCTCGCTTTCCAACTTCTGGATAAGAAGTTCCACAACCTGCAAAATCATTTTTCCAATAGCTCAAGTCATTCGGAAGAATTTATCTGCTGCAACAGAAATGAAGATGACAATGCCATAAGTAACAAGTTTTAGATGACTTTCATTCCTTCCTATGAAGTTTCCACATTGTCACAGCATATGCATTCCCACATCTCACCTTCTCTCTGAAGCACCACTTGTGGTCCTTGTCAATTCCTAGCAGGAATCACCAATAAATGCCCAAAGCTCTACGTTTACATCCTTAAATATTACACTCAATTACTCCAAATAATGAAAATTTTCAAACAAAGCAATCTAGTTCAATGGCTATAGGCTCCTTAACAATGCCCTATTTGTCCAATAAATATTCAAAACTCACCCATATAAACCCATTCAACTGCTACCTTTTGGACAACTTGCAATCTCTTTCATCAGACACTGACAAGACAAGGGAGACAAAAAGGAAATTTTGAGGGCATGCTCCTTACGGTGAAACTCCACCAGACTTATTGTATAATTTCTCTTCCAGCAGGCCAACCTTCGCCCCTCTCTCATGCCACAGATGCAACACTCTTCTCCAATAACATTGCTCCAAAAGAACAGGGCAGTATGACTACGAAGAAAGCAAGCCTACAGAACAACTGTTTTCTACTTCCACCAAATGGAAATCAAGAGATTCTTCCTCTAATGACTCCAGCCCTAAACAACTTCAGAACAGACACAACTTAACAGCATCTACTGAAATTCCCTCCCAAAAAGGCAAAGACTCCACAACAAAGGATGATATCAAAAAACCACTGTCTCCAGTAATTCTAACTATGATTAACGCCACTTCAAAACAGTTTCACCATCACTTTACCTGACATGTTACTCAAATTAACTATCACTAGACAAATACATGAGGCAAGGATTTCTACCTAAGCAACATAGTGTTTGTCTATACTTATATTTATTTATGATTCAAGATAAAAGTTACATCTTTTTTTTATATAAAGTTACTATATTTACCAACAAATGAAGCATACTTGTAAACAACAGTAGTGCAAATTTTTGTCAGCCATAATGATGAAACATATCAACAAATATGAAAGGAAGACATTGTCTTCAACATTATGTTTGAAATAAAGGGAGGACATTATAGTTGGGGCATGGGAGAAGAGAGAGAGAGAGAGAGACAATTAGTCCTGGAAGAGAAGGATGGATCAGGGATATTTTCAAGCTTGATTACAATAAACTAGTAAGTAAATTTTCCTTGAATAACACTTACAACATTAAAGTGTAAACACCAAAACTCTCATTTTGAAAGGCCCTAGAAAGGGACCAAACTTTAGTTCAAAAAATTCACTCCAAAACTAAGTTTTAAATAATGCAAAGAATAAACTAAATTGCTAACTTAGCATTAGTGTATTTTCAGCAAAAGACTAAAATTCATAACTTGATTAATGGTAGTAACAGGCAAAATCTTGGTTTGCCAAAAAATATGATTCCCCATCAGGAAAGAGGCTATTGATAACTACCTCATTTGCAATGCCATACTTGGCACAGTCAATAGCAAGCCGAGTAGCACGTCCAATACTTTCTTTTGTCCTTGACAAAGTCTCTATCATCCCTTCGAAAGAATCACGAGCAACACCAGCCTCAGTACCACCACTCAGTGAGCCTCCACCAGCCCTTAGTCCAAAACTAAATTTTCGCTCCTCACTTTCTTCGTTATCCATTTGAATACACGGTACCAGTGAGCCTCCACCAGCCCTTGGTCCAGAACTACGTTGTCGTTCCTCACTTTGCTCATTATCCATTTGATTCTGTGGTACTGATTGACGACCAAGAGTAGATGGAGAAACTAAATTTGACTGAAGGTGAATGCCCTGTATATAAGCCTGAATCGAATTGCTGGTGCCAGATGAAAGAGGTTGGACTGAGGATGGGCTTAGGCTAACTTTTTGAGTACCATTAGTAGACAATATAGCATAGTCAGGGTTTGCAAGAGAAAATTGTTGTGAATGAGCTTTTCTCCATTTTTCTTGAGCAGCTGCAATAAGATGTTTCATGGACACGACAGAATCCGGAGTCTTGGATTCAACCAAGGAACTGCTGCTGTCTCCCATATCAGCTTCAAATCTGCACTTAAACAAGAAAATAGCCATATAAAAAATAAATAGCAATACAATTGTGCAGCCACAATACTCTTTGAATTTTTTCAAGTAAAGGACCATACTCTGTTAAAGTTTCCATCAAAACAGTAGCACTATTAAACTGTGAAGTTGATTTTGGAGTACTCTTCAATCTTTCTCCAGATAGAGCTGCCCTATTTGTTTGATCAGCCACATGACTTTGGAGTGTGCCTGAATTCTCTGAATCAAGACCTGATACCTTACCCAAACCAGGCTGAGCCTTTCTTTGGCAACCAGAAGAGGAAAGTTTAACTGATGGTTTAGTGGATTTACGCTGTTCCACAATTAGTTTGGTGTCAGGGAGTAACTGAGGAGAACTCTTTGGTGAAGCCAAAAATGCTTTGGAACCCTTGGATAATGATTTGTCAGGTTCTAATTTCCTGGCGCTAGGGACACGAGCATGCAACCTCTTCATATTTTCTTGTCGGCTAGGAGATATAAAATTCTTACATGGCTGTGAAGATGGTTCCTTTGAAGTTGAAATCCTATACCCAAGTCCAATAGAACCTTCAAAATTTGGCTTACCAAGCTTGGAAGTATCAGAAACAGAAAGAGGCTCCTTAACGATTCTGCCTGAACCACCATGAACCGGAGTTTTGCACTCTTCATCTTCATCATCATCATTGTAAAGGCAAACAGCTCTCCGTCTTTTAGGCAGTTGACCAATTGGAGCTGTAGCAGCATTAGAAGACAGATCTTTCCTCTTTTCAATGGCACTTTTTTCTGTTCTCTCATTGGGATTAATGGGAACAGAACTAGACATCACCTCCATTGCCCACCTATGACGTTTTGTTAGTGGCAGAACAGCTTCATGACCAGAAATGTCAGGTTTAACATTATCCATTGGTGCAGGAACTTCAGACTTATCTTTAACCATTTGGAAATGCACATCAGATTTAGCTTGACCTGTTTGAGCAGAAACATCAGATTTAAATTTACATGCTTGGATAGAGGCATTAGATTTAACTTTGCTCATTTGAGAAGAAACATCAGATTTGGCTTTTTCTGTTTGAGCTCGTAAAGCCAAAAGGATCTCTCTTTTTGCATGTACCGTAGATTGTTTTTCACCAACATTAGAGCTTAAAGAATCAGTCTTCACAATTTTGGACAAAGACCCCTTGTAAGCACTATCTTCCACATATGCACACTTTGACCTTTTAGCAGGTCGAGAAGTTTCAGATGTTTCAAATTTTGACTTTCCAGGTGGAAGTTCGGCCCTGTTCTTCCTATTGAAGTCCTTGCTTGCGGGATTGACCATGTTTTCATGAAGATCATCTGAGATTTTGAAAGCTTTTTCAGCTTTTACGAGTTCGTTTTCCTTTTTTACATGACTGGTGACTAGATCTGATTTATGAGCACTTGGAGAAGGATCATGTGAACAATCATCAGCAGCCATTATGCTTTTCACTTCTTTTAATTGATCACCAGAATCAGGTAGAATACAATCATCTGCAAAGCTGCCATTTCTAGTACAATCATCTGAACCCTCCAATTTCCTCTTTGACCCAGAACCCATCATCTTAGACTTGTAGCCATTCATCCAAGCACCTTTACCAGCTCTCTTCATGCAACTAATATCATCGTGTACATTGTTGGCAACTTCATCCTTCAACCCAGAAGGATTGCCTATATGAGATGCAGATAATACCTCCAGTTGGTCTGCACTGTCAGATATTTTACCTTTTCTTGAGGAGGACGTAACTGGAGACAATTTATCAACCACGTCACCTAAAAGAGAAGGCTCTATGTCTCCATTGTCATTTTCACCTTGTCCATGCAAGTGAAGCTTCGACTTAGAACCAGAAACACCAATGCCCTCATCCGATGTTTCTCCATGGATTGCACCTGTCCCATCATTTAAGTCAACCTCCAGTCTATCATCTATCTCATCAGCAGATGAAGCATAACCAAGTGTCAATCTATCACCATCATCCCCGAAAACACCAGATTTTTTTCTCTCTTCAAAAGCAGAACAGATCTCTTTCACTGCTTGGGCAAAGGACTTAACTGTCTTACCCTGACATCGTGCTGCCAACTTATTCTTCACATCACTTGTAAATATCTGAGTATCAGCAGCTGAAACAAAAGCTCTGCAACAAGAAGACAGAACTATAAAAAGCCAAATACTTTAGACCCATGAATAGAATTACCAATTTCTTTTTCTATCTCACCCTAAAATCCAGATATAATTCTTATTCTTCATTGGGGTTGTTGATATTGGAACACAAGGAGATAAAAGACCAGTAGAAGCTGTCTTAGTCTTGCATCAAATACACCCAGGGGCAAGTTCATTTGTAATTCACACCTCCTATCTATGGTATCAGCTCAAACCCTTCCCCCACCCCCAAAAGAAACCCAAAAAAAAAAAAAGGCAGAGATCACTGGACCATTTAATCACTAGGAAAAGTATCAGTAAACTATGCTTCTCCAAAGCACTATCTTCAATCTGAGATTAAAAATACCATCCTGCACCTAAAAAGTGCATACATATGATTTCCTACAAAACATCTAACACATACCAGTTATTAACTAGATATAAAAACCTAATCATTAACAGTGGCAAATAATGAAAATAAATAATTAAAATGATGACTGAATGGCCACCGAATTAATCTCAACAAGTTATGGAGAAACCAGGTGCAACATTTTATACAACTCTGAATTTTGAATTTTTATTGTTAACCAGATATTTGTGCCAATTCCATTTCCAATTCAGGTTCTGAAATGCATCTCATATCCTACACAAAGTCTAGCATTCCTCCAGAGTTTGCAATGAAAATGATGACAAACAATAATCCTCTTACTACTCTATATTTTGAGGAAAACAAAAAAACAAGTCCATTGATAAAGCCAAACATGTTCTAGATTTTCTTTCTTCGGTTATGCATGTAAGATGTTGTAGTGGTGCCATTGTGAAGAGAGCTCCTTCTTTTCCTAGCATTTCTTCTGTTAAATTGACACTCATCTCTTGCCTACTCAAGAAGTGGATCAGAGTTGAATAGCAGAAACTGAGATTTTTAGCCTTAGTTTATTGATTACTCATCCATTAAATCACCTAAAGTAAACAAAATTATTTCAAAAATAGGATAGAATTATTCCAATGCAATAAAGACAATAAAGACTCAGAATAGAAAATATTGCACATAATCTCAAACTGTAAAAAGGTCATCTCCTCATCTCTCGATTTCACAGGCATTTCCATTGAATTGTTGTCTTGCTAAAACCACAAACCCATATTGTGGACCATAAATTGCTGAAGGAAGGACAGTGTACTGAAAACACCTAATGGCTTCAAGGCACACGAGACAAAAATGAAAAATGAAAGAAAAAACCATAAATGAGGTAAGACACTAGGCAAATTTTACCAGCTGGTACAAATAGCACCAATTCAGCATTTTCCTTTTTCATTCTAAAGCATGACACAAATGCACAAAATAAATGATAGTAGCCTTAGAAACCCCAAGTCCAAAACAAACTTTAGCAAAAAAATCAGAAATTAAATTCATAAGATACAAAGGATGCTTACAGATATGATCAACTCAACAGATCAGGTATAAAATCCAACACTCGTGAAATCTTAAGATTCAACAAAGCACATTTTGCTCCGCCAAGGGAAAAAAGAAAAACAAAATACAGTTTTCAACCATATTCAGGAACTTGTCCCGATTTTTTTGGGCTTGATAAGCAGAACAGTCAAACAATGGGCTTTAGTTAGTTCATGTTATGTACTTCAATAGTAGTCCTAATCAGTACAAGTCACTATGCACACAAAATGTGTCAATTTTGAAATAGGGATACATACATCTCTTTGGTTCCAAAGAATTCAACAAAATATTTCTTGGGGTCAGGAGCTCTATCCCAGTCTTCAGGCCGGCCAATCTGTAAAGACAAAATCCACAAATTTAGCATATTACTGCTCACAATTGGCATAAGCCAGAGAATTTTCAACAAAATAAAATTATTTAAAAAAAAAAAAGTTTGATCAAAATGATTGCAAACAGAAATACCATTCAAAGTAAACACCAATATTGTCATGTTAGCCTGCTATACATAGGTCCCTCTAAAAATAAGCAATTAGAAAACAACAGTTTCAGTTCAGTTCACTAGAATTGTGCAAGCACTGAACAGGAGTATACCTAATAGAACATCTTAGAACAAAGGAAAAAGGATTTCTTAAAGAGCAATTCTTATTTACCAACTTATTCAAGAATTCTCAAAGAAGGTTATTAATTACCTAATTAACTAAAGAAAACCAAAGCCAACTGATCTTCTGAACATAAAATCCAACTCTAATATGAACCCCACAAAATCATGATGAGAAGAGTTCTCAAACTAATTCTAGACTTTTAGCATTTTATCAATAGGAAATCAACAAGAAAGACCCACTAAAGCCTAATAACATAACTAACAAAAAAAAAAACAAGAAGGGGAAAAAAAGGCCATACTGACAACAAAATTGATTAGCATTTATTATCAATACACAATAAAATTGAAACAAACCTCATCAAGAATCCAGATGTGGATATGATACCCATCATTCATTTCAAAACCCATTTATAACATCCTAAAATCTGAACAAGTAACACCGATTTCATAGTTAAGTAACATAAAAAAAAAGACTACACATCTTCGTTTTGTTAGAATGTTTGACAGAGAATCGCAACACAAAGGCAGTGAATTACACAGCAAATAGAATGCCTACTGACACCAAAAGGAGCTACGAACTTGGAAAGTCCTATTGTAAGAGATGCGACTTGTACAAAAATAAGCTTTTTTTTTTTTTTTTTTACGCTTAAATATTGCATGCAAATAAAAATTCAAGCGAAAAGTGTCATACTGTGGAACAACAAGTACAAAGCCAAAGAGAGCTACAAAAACCCAGCACAAATTAAGCAGGAACCAAACATAGTCCAATTAAACTGCCAAAAATCAATTCTGAAACCCATTTCAGATTACAGAAAAAAAAAAAGAAATAAGGGAGAAATAAACGCAGCATATAACAAATACTGCAAAAATTGAAAGTGGAAAATATTTGAAGCAAAAGGAAGAGACCTTGGCAGGCCAAAAAGGGTGACCTTTGACTTTCGCAAGAACTAGATCGCCCAAACTCAACTGCTTCTTGGCCTTGGCCTTGTTCGCTCCTTTTTTACGCCCCGGAGCCATAGGCGCTTCTTCCCGTATTCGTCGATCAACACCACAGAAGCTAACAAAATTTTAACAAAGATACCCTAAAATTCAGAAAATCAAAATCGGAACCGACCAAATTGGGTAGCTAGAACCGAATCCGGCAAAAAAAAAAAAAGAAAACCAAGGAAAAAACTCGAGTAACCACCCTAGCCGAATAACTCTCAGCAAATAAGCGCCGTTTAGGGTTCCGGCCAGGTGAGAGTCAGATCATCTGAGGCGAAGAAGAGAGAGAGGGCCAGAGAGTGAAATCAACAGAGACGGTTGATTTTAGAGAGAGAGAGAGAGAGCTAGAGAGAGGAACAATGGGCCTTTGAGGCTTGGACTGGGAGAGGACAACTTGCACTGGGCAGGATGAGAACATGTCCTTTTTCTTTTTTTGTTAAGGATTTTTATGTGCATTAAGACCTAGGCTTTTGACTCCTCTTATAAATATTTCATTATTATTTGTTTTTACTATTTTCTTGTACTCTCTCTCACCAGCCCTCGAATCCTTGACTTGACGGTCTTGTCTTAAAGCCAAGCCAACAAGTTACAAGGAGGGTCGGTGTTTTCACTATTTTCATTTTTAAGTATATATATATTTGATTAACAAAATAATTGAACCAAAAATTTTAATATATTTTATTTTATTTTATAATTAATTAGTTAAGTTCAAATTAAACAAAAATATTATTTTAAATATATATTTATTTTTTATAATAATAATAATAAATATTATTAATGTAACTATTGATAACAAATAAATATTATTTAAATATTATTATATTTTAAATGATGATCCAATAATAATATTTTTTTGTAAAAAATAAATTAAAATTATGGAGCTTACTTGTCAATTAAACTTTTAAATTTCTTTATTAAAATTAATTTTCAATCAATTATCTAACTTAAAAACTTAAAATGAAATTTAATTTTTAATTAATCAATATTTAATCATTGTTATCAAAAAAATTTTTCCTTATAATACAAAATGAGACCATCATTCACTTTATTATCTTATTATTAACATAAAATGCTAGTTTCTTTTTTCAATTATCAAAAGTATTGATCTTTAAAATGTATTATGATAATTAAATAAAAAGGATTTTATCTTTTTTAAATGAAAATTTTAAATTTAGTTTTAGATTTTAAAATAATCAAACCAAAAGTTTTAGTTTAATTTATTTAACAAAAATATGAGTTATTATAATATAAACTAGTTATAATACTTTCAAAAGAAAATTTTCTTAAAAAATTATTAGTATGTTTCTATTAAATTCAAATTTTAATTTTTTTCTTAAATACTAACCAAAAATATTGAGTCAACATTATTTTATTGTTAAGTTTATGTCAATAAATTATTTTGATATAAAACTTAATTCTTTATTGTAGAATAGCCTTAACTCTCCATTAATGACAAGAATAATTAGATTGAATAATTGAAAATACAAAAGGCAAATTGAAAAGTTTTACTAAATTGGAAAGAGAGTTTTATAAAGAACATATTAATGTAATTAAATTGGAAGTAAATTATTTTTGGCATAAACCCTAATGTAATTAGATTGCAACTCATTTCCATTTGATTATTAATTACTATTTAGAGTTATTTTATCTTCTTTAAATAAGGATAAGGAGGGAAGATAAAATAACAAGATTATATATTAGTTTATTATTAACTTTTATATATATTTTTAATTTACAATAAGAAAGATGAAAATAGTATTGCCCCCTAAGGAAATTTAAGACGAAAGTGAATTAGGTTTACTCAATTTGATCACTCAACCAACACTTAATTTTAACTCCAATAAACAATAATAAGATAATCAATAATAAATATAACAAAATAAGTAATGTAAATAACTAAAGGTAAAGAGATAAAGGAAAAGAAAGCATATATAGTGATTTATAATAATTAAACTCAAATTATGAGTCTGTGTTCACTCCTCAAGATTTGTCTATTGAGAGTTCAACTCAACTAACTATTTCTTCTTTTATAGGATGAATACAAACTTTTACATTAAGTCACATTGGCCTAAACAATAATAAGGCTTTAGCAAATCTTTTACCAAAACTAACGGTTCTTCACAACTTAGAAACTCACGCTCTATAACATTTCACTAAAGCATTATTGTTCTTTTACAATCTTAACTTTTTCTCTTTTAAAACTTTTATTCTTAATATCTCACTTATAAAAACTTTTCTCTTTTTGAGAAATGTATACAATAAATAACTCTTCTCAATCTCTAACACTTTTTCGCATTTGTTTCATAGATTACAAAAAGGTTTTGCAACTTTTTCATATATATAAATACAACAAACCAACTGTTGGACATTAATTTCTTTCCTTAGAGAAAATCAATTTTTAAAACAAAAAATTTTCTCTTTAAGGCATTAGTCGTCCACAACAATTTGACCAATCGATTAAGCCAAAATCTCTGTAACTTTCTTAGGTTTTTATGCTTGTGATAGTTGGCCACAATTGCTGGTTAGGTCAATTATCTGAAAGTTTTTGTAATTTTTCTTTTCATAGCTTTCTTAATGTTTAGTCAATCACAAGTATTGGTCCAATCAACTAACTTAAATTTTTTGTTTCTTCTCTTTTTACAACTTCTTTGGTGTCTAGTCAATCCCAAGTATAAGTCTAGTCAACCAACTTAAATTCTCTATTTCTTTTTTTCTTTGAAACTTTCTCTTGCTTGTTGTTTGATTGGTCAATACCATAAGTTGACTTATCCAAAAATTTTTCCAACTTTGAATATCCATGATTATTTCCATCTTTCATTAAAATCACTTAATATCTTAATACCTTTCTTTAAATAAAGATTTGACAGAGAACAAGATTTTTGTATAATTGTTAGCTCAAATTAAATTTAAATTTCAAAGATCTTTCTATAGTAAACCTAAATCAAAATAATTGACTATCCAAAGAGAGATAATGCTTATTTAACAAGTAATTGTATTAATCAAGCATAAGGAAGACATCAAAACGTAAAGTCATAAAGTATAACACATTATCATATTATAATATCCCCATAGGTTATAACAATCTCACCAATCTCTCTTTCAGATTGAACCAATAAAAATAGACCATGAAGCAATTACGATAACATAGACACAACATGACCTAAGGACTATGATACATCAATTGTAAAGAAATAGAATAAGGAAAAGACTAAGACAAGACATAAAACAATCCCTTTTAGATTGCAAACAATTTGTAAGTCTATGAAAATGCAACCAAACCACCACACCACACAATGAAAGGTGGCAACATAATTTTAAAAGAAATTAAAGAGAAAAATATATCAATTAAATTGTTTTAATTGTCATGACAACAAATAAAAGCCAACTATCTATTAATTGATCTAATGCAATGAGCATCAAAGATTTCTTAATACATTTTCAAGCTTCACTATTTTGTTGTTTTACAGGATGAAAAAGGCTTTTGGTCATTATAAGGACATCAAAGGCAACAATCTCCTCAAAACAAATGATATTGATATGAGAGGCATGAATTTGTTTATAGTTTGCATAACAATAAAAGTGACAAAATTTTTAATTCACCATTATTCTACATGAAATACTTTTTTCCTTTTTTAATGTTTTTTATAGACATATTTTATTATGTTAAATACATTTCAAATGCATGTTAGGCACATGTCATATTTACCATAATATATCCTTTCTCTACATCGTGTGTTCATGCTTAAGGGAAAATAAGAAAAGGCAAGAGTAAAGAAAAATCTATCAGTGAATGAAATTCTACCTTCTTTTGTTTATAGTAACAATGAAGAAATATAAATGTATTTTAAGGCTAAGGCATTCATTTATGTTATCTTATTAATTCTAATGTTTTAATTTAAGATTAAAAGGTAACATTTTGGTATGAAAATTACAAATTTTGGTTTAGTAAATTAGGATAAATTATCCTAAGGCATATTTTTGTTTGCAAACAAATATGTTCTTTTTTATTTTTATTTTTTTATATTTTTTATAAAACTTTTAATAAAAAAATCCAAATAAGCTTTTATTTTGAATGATCAAGAATATCAAAGATGAACACACACACATATTCATTCCATTATAGTTGTTCAACATTTTTTCAAAGTTATTATATTGATGATTAAATGTATGCAAATGCACTAAATAATAGTAACAATGTGCAATATTTTGTCATATAAAATCCATTTTAAAATGTTTTACCTACTATGGTGTCTCGACATTAACTTTGATGCAATGAGGTGAACTATAAGAGTAAAATACTAGGAATAATGCTCTACATTGCATCAAATTTGTATGCTGAAAGTAGACTAAGGGAGACTTTAATTGATACTCTTTGGTTTTTAAGAATTACTTTTGGCTAATTTTAGGAAAGACTTACATTTTAAGTCATTATTTTTCTTAGCATAGGTTAGATTGTTTGGAAGTTAATAATGGAATGTGAGGTATAAACAACTATGAATTCTTAAGCTATACATTTCCATTAAATTCAAATTAAGGTAACTATAACAATGAAATATAAATAGACATGTAATTCTAGGTCAAAGAAAATGGAACTTATAAAATTAAATTTCAATGAAACATTTTATAGAAGAGAATTGTGTTTTCCTCAGACATTCAATTTCATTGTTGCTTTTCAAACAACAAAATTACAGTTCAATAAATGGCTTAGGTAAGAGAAGAAAGTCAATAATTGTAATTATTTAGGGTAGGTCTTCTTTACATTCTGAAAGTTTTTTCCACCTTCTTTAACAATCCATTATGCTTTAATAGAGAAAGGAAAGGTAAGTGGAAAAAACTTTTGATTATGTTTAGGAAGTTATGGAATCTTCAATTGAGAGGGAGGAAAGTAGTTTTATTTTCCACCATGGCTTATAAATACCAACCTCCCTAATATTGAAGGGAAAATACCCATTCCTTACTAGTCTACCTTTAATAGCTTATCACAATTACAATTATACCAGCTATAAAATAAGAAACTCTCATAATTTAAGTTTCTTCATGAAGTTTAGTACCTTTACCTCTCTTTTCTTCATGAATTCCAATATGATATGCCTATGATCATCTTTTCCTCCTCTAACCTTGCCTTCTTCATCCACATCTCTTATTTGAGGTCTTATCTTCCATGATGATGTATGTTATACTTCTCTTTAATGATTTGCTTCTCCTTTCATTTTAACCATGCTATAATTGTCTCTTTTCTTCTTTTCTTGCTATGGTCATGTATTCTCATTTGGGTCAGTTGTTTTATAAGACTTTGTGTTTTTAATTGTCTTGCTTTTTTTTTCTTAAATGGATAAATAAAAACCTATTAGCATGAATATACAATTTGAAAGATCTCTTGGAATTATGCCATAAAAATACATTGCCTTTAAAATGAATCTATTATAAAGGAAAAATATTGAAAGAAAAGAATAGGCAATAACATTTTTATGTCATTAGAATCATTTATGATTTCATGGTCTCAAAATTTTGTAAGACATTGATATTGATTTTCAATATAAAAACTATTGTGCTTCCATATGATATTTCCTAACAGCTTGGTTAGGTTCATAACTTTACTTAAGTTTGTTTGTACTTTAAGAAATTAATTACCCTTTGGAATTCACTTATTGTGAGGAGATTTTTATTGTGCCTTTTGTTTAGTCTAAAAGAGAGATTATTGAGATTGTTGTATGGAGAGATTATAATATGATTATGTATTATACTCCATGATTCTATGTTTTGATGTGTCTTTCATGCTTGATTAATATGATTACTTCTTAGGTAAGTATTGTCATTATTTTGATTTAGGCTTGCTATGAAAGATCTTTAAAATTAAAATTTGATTTGAACTAATAATGATACAAAGTCTTGTTTTATATCAAATCTTTATTTATAAAAAGGTATTGAGTGAGATCTTAAGTGATCTTGATGAAAGATGGAAAGAATTGTAGAGATTCAAAGTCAGCAAAAATTTAGAATAGATTGACATATGGTATCAATTGATAAAATGGTAGACAAAAGAAAAGAAGTATAAAAGTTACAGAGAATTTGGATTAATCGACTAAACTTATGGAATAAAACCTTTTTACAATGTGCGAAACAAATATGGAAAAGTGTGATGAAAAAAAAAGCTAGAGAGTGAGAAAAGTTGTTTGTTGTATACATTTAGTAAATACAAAGATTAATCATAACTGAGAGATCAAGAATCAAGGCTTTAAGAGAGAAAAGTTGAGATTGTGAAATAGCAATAGTGCTTTAGTGAAAAGTGATAAAGTATAAGTCTCTAAGTTATGAAGAACCATTAGTTAAGTCACTCACAAAATGTAATAATGAGTTGGATAATGTTTACAACAAAGAAAAACTTGTGAATGTCTTAGATGATAACAGTCATCTCAAGAAAAAAGTTTACAAACTTTAAGAGTCTCTATCTAAGTTTGCTTACAACAGAGACAAACTAGACATGTTACTTGATTCTCAAAGGCCTCAGGGTAAGATAAGCAATTTGGGTTATACATCTCATTTTTATCAACTGAAAGCTTCTTAAGGCAAGGTAGCTCATGCTCACAGACATGCACAAGTATTTAGTAGAATAACATATAAGAATTGTTATGTATCATATCATGATAGAAACGTTTCACACAAGTATGCATGCATTTATATAAGACACACATAAAAGCCTAGAACATCCTGTAGACTTATACATTCTTACGACATGATCATGATAGATATGATTCTTACATAAATAGATATCATGTTAGAGATCATATTAAATGTTATTTTTTTGGTGAACATGGCCACACACAAAATTTACATAATTAGAGATAAAGCCTAAATGGTTATTGTCAATCCTTTAAGCCCATTATTTTAAGAATAAAAGTAAATTGGCGGACACCTTACACCAATTCTTACTAGAGAAATTAGGTATAGTCACTCAATCAAGCAAGGTGTGTCAAGGACATGTATGAGAGCATGGTGCGATAGGATAAGGCATAGGAGTTAGGGAGAAAGGTGTTTGGGGTCATAGGTTAAGTGCTTGAGCATGCTATCAACATAACAACGTATGTTAGTGATGGGTTAACATGCTAAATGACAATTACATCAATGTTTCCTTTTACTAAACAGTCAGATTCCCTAAGAGGATGGTGTATGTCTCTCAAGTTAGTAAAGGCTAACTTGAGCTCTAAGGATTGGGAATGACACTAACATTGGCACATGGGCTATGAGCTTAAGCTAACATTAAACTAAGACTAATTGCAGCTAACTAACAAATTGAGGGCTTGAGCTTTAGACCTAATCTTATAAGTTCCTCATATACCACAAAAATAAAAGATTATGTTGGAAATCTCCACCAAAACGTGCAAGTGGGCAATTATGGTAAATATTCAAGCCTTTTAAAAGTCATATCTAAGTTAATATATTGGCATGAACTCCTTGGGAGGAGGAGAACATGGGTGACTAAAAGAGGTAGCTGAACAAGTCCTCAATAAGGTGTCAAGCTCTCTTTGAATGTAAAAACATGTTTTTATGGGAAAGTAGAGGTATGCTTGAAAAAGGGGAGCCTTAATATGCATGATTGGCTTGACAACCAAGTCATGCATATTCGTAGGTAGTTGGGGGTGTCAACTATTGACACTAAAAATATATGTAGTGTGACAACCAAGGGTTAAACAAAAAAGTGTAAAGAAAACACTTATGTATGAAGCCCTACTATCCTTTGTACTTTAAGTAAAGTAATAAAGGTTAAGAAGTGATTCTTATAAGTGTTATTATGCCTCATATGTGAGAAATTGGCTGACACTAGGTGCGACTTGTTGCCATCACGAGGCCAAAAATTTGATTAAAAAAGTTGGCCCTATACCAACTAGTATTAAAGCACTAAGGTTTGATCTATGACTAATGGATCGGGTTTTGATACATTGCGCCAATGAGTGTCTAAGATTGAGAAAGCTCTTGGCAACTTATTTGGTGAGAGACCCTTTTTATTTTGGCATAACTTAACAAGTTGAAAATTTTAGTATATCTCTTGCAATTTTATTATGATAGTATCGATTCTTCATGGTTCTCTTATTTTGAAGAAATAAAATAGGATGTTGCTATCCTTTACAAGATTACAAGCACCCAACCAAGTGAGGTAGTTGATTATACTTGTTCGATGAAAGTGCCAAAACCAAAAGCCTTTAAGGGAGAACGTAATGCCAAAATGATGAAAAACGTTTTGTGGGACATAGAGTAATATTTCATGGTCATTTGAGTGCTCGACAAGGAGAAGGTAGCCTTTACTAACATGTGAGGAAATCATTGAAGAAACTAAAGCATAATGGCATGATGTGAGACTATATTAAGGAATTTAGTTCCTTGATGCTTGACATTTGTAACATGTTTGATGAAGCTTTTAAACATTCTTTCAGGTCTCCAACCATGGGCTCAAATTGAGTTACAAAGACAAAGGGTTAATGACTTGCCTTTTGCCATGGTCTTAGCTAATGGATTAATTGATTTCAAGATCAGAAATTCCTTTAATGGTGATATGTAGAAGTAACCATCCATAGACAAGGGAAAAAAGAAGAAGGAATGCAAGAAGAAAAAAAAACACGAGGATGGTGGCAAAGAGAAAGGCAAAGTTACGAATTGAGAGTAAGGCAAAAACAAATTTAATTTTGGTTGTTTTATATGTAATGACCCTTATCATGATAGGGAATGCCCAAAAAGGGAAAAGCTAAGTGTTATGATTACTAAGGAGGGTGGAAGCGACTTTATTGTAGACAATGTTGAGCCCTTTTGTGTCAATCCTTTGTAATTGGTAAACACAATTTAAGCAGAAAGACCTAGCTTAATGTATGTGAAGATTGGGTTGATCAATCAAGAGTTGATGATAATGACAGATAATGATGTCACGCACAACTTTGTAGCCAACAAAATGGTAGAGTTGTTTGGGTTAGAAGTCTCTAAAAGATGCAATTGATGAAGGCAATCATCTTTCAACAATAATGAAAGCTTGCAAGATTCTTGGCTCGACCACAAGTATAAATGTAACTAATAGTAACTTTATGGTTGTGTCATTGGATGATTTTGTTATTATATTCAGAGTAAAGCTCTTTATGTATGTCAACATTACTTTATTGACTCGTTTGGGTGGATTAATGACTATGCATAAGAATTATCATCATTTTATTGTGAGAAAAATAACTTCCTCAATCAATAGTTGTGGTAAATTGGGTGGAATGCTTTCTACAATATAGGTAGAATATGACTTGAACAAAGTGAAGCCACCTATTGGGCTTAATTGATAAAAATGAAGGAGATAATAGTCATAGAGGTACACGATAGTGTTGTTGAACTATTGGGTGACTTTACGAATGTAATGCCTTTGGAGTTGTCAAAGTGCCTTTCCCCTCGATATGCTACTAACCATAGAATAGATTTAATGTTAGGTTCCAAACTACCAACTCATGCCCCTTATCGCAAGAGTCAAATGAAACTAGTTAAATTAAGGAATTAATTAATTGAACTACTAAATACAGGCCTAATTCAGCCCTTTAATACACCTTATAATGCCCAAGTGTCATTCCATAAGAAGCATAATTACCCGTTATGGATGTGTATGAATTATAAACCTTAAACAAAATCACGACAAAGAATAAGTGTCATATCTCATTGATAGTAAACTTGTTTGATTGGCTAGCAAAAGTATCATACTTAACTAAGTTAGATTTGTGATTAGGGTATTAACAAGTCAAAATTGTAGAAAAAAATGAAGGGAAAATAATGTGAATCACTTACTATGACTTCTACAAATTTTTGGTGATGCCCTTTGGTTTAAATAATGTCCCTAATACTTTTTGCAATTTGATGAATGATGTGCTTCATGATTTTACTAAACAATTTGTGGTAATATACCTTCATGATATTATTATGTATAGTGAGTCTCTTAAGGATCACTTAATTTACCTTTAGAAAGTGTTATTCTGATTAAGAGAGTAACAATTATACATTAAGAAAGAGTAGTGTAAGTTTGCTCTATAGGGGATAACGTTCCTAGGGCATAAGATCAGTAATTGGCATGTACAAATGGATGAAGGGTTTAAACCTTTATAAAATAACCACCTCTTAGCAAAGTGATAGAATTGCAATCTTTTTTTCACTTGTCTAACTATTATAATAAGTTTATGAAAAGTTACTCTAAAAAAGTGTCCTCACTCACTAACTTGCTTAATAAAGATCAACCTTGAAGGTGGACCATTAAGTGCCGATAAGCCTTTAATAAGTTAAAGGCAACAGTGTTAACATAATTGATATTGTGGCTACCCAAATTTAAGTTTCTCTTTGATATCATTGTGGATACATCAAACAAGGCAATCAATGGTGTGTTGATCTAGGAAGGCCATCCCATTACTTATAAAATCTAGAAACTTAAATTATGTAGAACAATGATACTTGGCTTATGAGAAGGAAATATTAGCTATTATACGTTGCCTTTGTATCCAACGAGTCTATTGGTTAGGTATTAGGTTTATGGTACACACAAATAATATGCAAATACATTCTTCCAAACTAAAAAAAAGATGTCCATAAGATAAGCTGGATGACAAAAGTTCTTAGTAAAGTATGATTTCATATAGGAACACAAACAGGGAAGGTATAATCAAGTAAAAAATGCCTTAAGTAGTCAAAAAGTGCAAGAAGTTGTTACTGCATTCATTAAAGTGCAAGGCAACTTGGTGGAAAAAATAAAGACATAAGCCCCATATGATGCAAAATATCAAAATCTTGTGCAATAAGTTAATAAGGGTATGGTAAGATAATACTGATTTGATGATAGTTTATTACATACTAGAGGTAACCATTTATATATTCCTAGAGGTGCAAACCTTAGGTAGGAGATTTTGCAGTGATACCACAACTCTCAGTGAATAGGTCATCCAAATATGGAAATGATGATAGCCTTGTTATCCCACAACTATTATTGACCAAAGATGGAAAATGGTGTTAAGTTATACATTAAGACGTATATTATTTATCACTAAGATAGTTGTGGGACAACAAGGTAACCATTTATATATTCCTAAAGGTGCAGACCTTAGGTAGGAGATTTTGCTGTAATGCCACAACTCTTAATGAATAGGTCATCTGAGTATGGAAAGGATGATAGTCTTGTTATCCCACAACTATTATTAGCAAAATATGAAAGATGATGTTGAGTTATACGTTAAGAAGTGCATTGTTTATCAATAAGATAAAGTTGAAAGACACAAGGAAGCAAGTTTGTTGCAACCATTATTGATTCCAATGAAACCTTGGGCATTAGTTTTGATGGATTTCCTAGGTGGGTTCTTAAAGGTTAATGGCAAAGGTTTTACTATGGTAGTGATTGATTGGTCCTTAAAATACGTAGTTTTTATTCTAGCCCCTTCCTTATGTCAAATGGAGATGACTACCAAATTATTTTGCAAATAAGTGGTGAAATACTTTGGGTTACCCAAAGATATAATGAGCCATCAAGATCTTCACTTCACTGGCAATTTTTGGACAACTTTGCTTCACATAATGGGCTCTAAATTAATGTTTTTTTTTCTAGTAATCATCCTCAAATTAACAATTACGTAAGTTAGAAGAATATATTTGACATTATGTAACAATAAGCCAACAAAATTGGTGATACTTATTGGATTCAACCTAAATTTGCTACAACCTGCATTGATCATCTTTGACAGGTATGAGTCACTACAAATTGCTACAAGGCATCAACCCTTTACTCTTAGTGAAATTATAAGAAAAGGAACTAGAAGGAATTGTCTAGCTACCTACTATTATTCTTGTTCAAAACAAGAGATATTAAATGAAGCCTTAGACAACTTGAATAAGGCAACTTGATGCACAAAAAAGTATGTTAACAAAGGAAGGACATGGAGTTTCAATTGGGAGATAAAGTGATGTTGAAATTGACTCCTCAAATATGAAAAAAAATCAATAGCAAAATGGTGCATCATAGGCTAATTCCCAAGTTTGATGGTCTTTATCAATCCTTTAAGCCTCATTAGCTTAAAAATGCAAGTAAATTAATGATACATTGCACTAATTCTTGCATGATAGATTGAGTGAAAACACTTAATCAAAGTAAGGTGTGTCAAGGACATATGCATTAGAGCATGGTGTGAGAGGCTAGGGTATAAAAGTTGGAGAGAAAGACATTTGGGTTGTTAATTGAGTGCTTTGAGCATGCCAGTGATGTGGCAGCATATGCTGGTGATAGGCTAGTATATCTTTAGGCTACTAACTGATAACTTAGACATATTAATACTTCCTTATACCAGACAACCAAATTTTCTAATGCTTTTTGAGGGGACAGTGCATGTCTCTCAAGTTAGCAAAAAGTAACATTATGCTATAAGGACTGGCTACAATAACAACATTCGCGCACGAGCTATAAGCTTAAGCTAACGTTAAACTAAGATCAATTATGGATAGTTAGTGTGGACCATACCAGATAGGTTCCCCATTTGCCATGGAAATGGGAGATCATGGGTATGGATCTCCACCAAAATGTAATGAGTGGCAATGGTGCAAAAATACAAGTTTTCTAAAAGCCTTATCCCATTTATGTGTTAGCACGAACTCCTTGAGAGAAGAAGAACATAAATGGCTAAAGAAAGTCGTTGAATAAGTCTTTAATGAGATGTCAAGTTTTCTTTTAATAAAAAAGTATGTTCTTGTGAGAAAGTGAGGGTGTGTCCCAAAAAAAGGAGTTTTTTTTATTCATGATTGGCTTAGCAAGTAAGTCATGTATGTCCCTAGTTAGTTAGGAGTGTTAACTATGAACACTATAAATATATGTAATGTAACAACCAAAGGCCATATAAAAAAGTGTAAAGAGCACTTGTGAGAGAAGGTTTGACATCTTTTATACTTTGAGTAAAGTAATAAAGGTTAGGAAGTGATTCTTGTAAGTGCTATTATGCTTTGTGTGTGAGAAATTAGTTGAGACTAAATGTGATTTAATGTCATCACAAGGCTAAAAATTGAGTGAAAGAGTTGGCCCTATGACAGTCCCTTTGTTATCGCAAAGAAGATTGATGATGTTACTTATTGGTTGTAATTACTAAAAAGACTAAAGTTACATTCAACCTTTCATGTAAGCTTATTAAAGCTTTTCATGAGGAGGTAAGTTACAAGCATCCAAAGAGACAAGCAAGACTTGCTCTCCTAACAATTAAAACTGAGTTGTAATATAATGTGGAAAAGATCCTAAGGTTCCAAACGTTAAGGCAGAGTGTGGTCACTCAATGAAGCGGAAGAATTCTCCTAATGGTGGCAATAGTTCTGAAAGAGGTATAACCCTTTAATAGTCAGAGAAGTAGATTCAAGACTACTTATCAACCTTACCAATAAGGACGTTGGCTTCAATTGGTAGGGGTAGTTTGTCAATCTTTTAAACCTATTAGTTTAAGAATGTAAGCAAATTGATGAACACCTTGCATTAATACTTGAATGAGAAATTGAGTGTGGTCACTCAATCAAGCAAAGTGTGTCAAGGACATATATATGAGAGCATGGTATAAGAGGCTAAAGTATGAGAGTTGAGGGAAAAAACATTTGGGGTTGTTGGATAAGTGCTTGGCATGTTAACGATACAATAGCATGCACTAACAATAGGCTGGCCTATTGAGTGATAGCTTAGACATATCAATGCTTCCTCTTATTAGATGGTCAAAGTCCCTAATACTCTTTAGGGTGTAGTGCATTTCTCTCAAGTTAACAAGAGTTGACTTGTGCTTTAAGGATTAACTATGTCATCGATGTTGGTGTATGTGCTACAAAAATGGGTTGACACTAAACTAAGATCAATTATGGGTAGCTAACAAATTGAGGTACACACCAAGTCTGATATGTTCCCCACACACCATGAAAATAAAAGATTATGAATGTTGATCTCCACCAAAACATGAGAGTGGGCAATGGTGACAAAAATAAAAACTTTCTAGAAGCTCTATTTAAGTCAATATGTTGGCACAAACTCCTTGAGAGAAAAAGAACATGAATGGTTAAAGAAGGTAGTTGAATAGGTCCTAGATGAGGTGTCAAGCTCTTATTGAATATTGAAGCATGTTCTTATAAGAAAGTGGGGGTATGCCCCAAAAAGTGGAGTTCCACTATACATAATTAGTTTGACAGCTAAGTCATGCATATCTCTATGTGATTGAAGGTGTCAACTACCAATATTATAATTATGTGTAGTGTGGTAGCCAAGGATCAAACAAAAAAGTGTATAAAAAGCACTTGTGTGTGAGGCTTTGTCATCTTTTATACTTTGAGTAAAATAATAAAGGTTAAGAAATGATTCTTGTAATCACTGTTGTGCTTTATGTATAAGAAATTGGCTAAGACTAAATTTGACTTAATGACATCACTAGGCTAAAAATTTGAGTGAAAGAGTTAACCCCATGATAATTATCCTCATATAGGTGTGAAAGGTATTGAAGTTAACACTGAATGTCTTCACAAAATTTGGGTACCTAAATTCAAATAAATTATTTGTAGGTATGTCTTAAAAGTAGTTTGAGGAAAAGCAAATGACATATAGATAATGGCTACTATAGACAAACAATAGGGAATATTGAAAACTTTATTTCCCTTAAGAAAATTGATATTGAAATGGCAACATTGAAACAATGTCAAAATTAAGATTATTAGCATTAACAAGATAGGTAATAGAAAATCCCCAATGATTGAGAATGTCTCACTTGTCGAGGGACTTAAGTTTAACTCGTTAAATATCAGTCAATTATGTAATAGTAATTACAAGGTATCATTTGAGCACAATGCTTGTTGTGTTGCTCACTTCAAAACAAATGATCCCTTAGTTATTGCTAAGTAGTCAAATAATGTATATATTATAGATTTACATACTTTGGTTAACCAAGAAGTTAAGTGATTTATCTCTACCAGTGAAAAATCATGGATGTGACATTAAAGGTTAGTTCATGTAAGCATGAAGCAACTATTTAAGCTCAACCAACATAACCTTGTAAAAGACTAAAGGTGAAATTTGAGAAAGACAAGGTGTGTGATGTATGCCAAACAGGTAAGCAAAGCAAAAGCACTTTCAAGGGGGAAAAAAAGAAAAAGAAGGTAGTATATACTTCTAAACCCTTGCATCTATTAAATATGGACTTGTTTAGTCCTACTTGTTCTTTATCTTCAGGTGGTAAGTCATAGACATGTGTCATTATAGATAATTTTAGTAGGTTTGCATGAGTTGCATTCTTAGCTCACAAGGACAAGTGCTTAAAGATCTATAAGGGGTTTTGTAAGTAAGTTCAAAATGAAAAGGGGTATTATGTCACTTCAATTTAACGTGATCATGGCCATGAGCTTGAAAATTTTTGCAATTCTTAAGGTATCTCTCACAATGTTACAACTCCAAGAACTTCAAAACTGAATGGAATAGCTTAAACAAGGAATATAACCTTGGAAGAAAAGGCTAGAACCATGTTAAATGTGTATAGCCTTCCTCAACACTTTTAGGTAGAAGCATTCCATACTATTTGTTATATGTCTAATAGAGTTTTCATTCATTCAACTCTTGCAAAGGTCCTTTATAAGTTATGAAAAGGTGAAAGCCTAGAATAAACCTCCAACGAGTCTTTGGTTGGAAGTGTTATATTCTAACTATGAAAGACAACTTAGGCAAGTTTAATTCTTAAGGTATGTTCTTAGGACACTCTTTTAGTAGAAAGACATATAAGGTGTTTAATAAGAAATATCTTGTTGTAGAGGAGTCTATGCATATTATATTTAATGAAACTAATCCCTTCTTTCCAAGAAAGGAAAACATAGTTCATCTTGCAAGGACAAACAAAGGCTTAGAGAAAGAAAATGAGTAATTAATGTTCAAATAGAGCAAAATGAACAGCCTGAAATGAATGAGTCTAATCTTTCAAAAGTTACAATCTTAATATTGTTGTTTAATAAGTTTTAAGAGAATGGAATACTGCAAAAAAAGCATTTCAAGATCAAATCATTAGTAAAGCTTATGATCCTTAAAGAACTTAATTTGCATCTAAGAATACTAGTAATGCACTTGTTTTACAAATAGAACTAGCATATGTAAAGGATGCATTGGTTGACTAGTATTGGGTGCATGCTATGGAGAATGAACTCAACTAGTTTAAGAAAAACAAGGTTTGGATTTTGTTACCTAGACCTAATAATCACCTTATCTTGGGAACCAAATGGGTCTTTAGAAACAAGTTTAATAAAAGTGGCCAGATGGTGAGAAACAAGGCAAGGTTAGTTGCCCAAGGCTACAATTAATAAGTGGACATTAATTATGATGAAACCTTCACAGTTGTTGCTACACTAAAGACTATTAGAATGACACTTACATTTGCATTGCATAAGAATTTCAATTTATACCAAATGGATACGAAGAGTGCATTCCTTAATGGTTACATCATGGAGGAAGTTTATACAAGCTCTGAAAGTATAGATAGTCCTGATCATGTCAACAAGCTTTTGAAGCCTTGTAGGAGTTAAAGCAAGTGCTAAAAGCTTGGTATGAAAGGTTAAGCTTTTTCTTGATTAATAGAAATTAATCTAAAGGAAAAGTTGATATTATTTTTTTATCAAATCCAAATGTAAGGATTTGTTAATTGTTTAAATATATGTTGATGACATCGTATTTAACACTACAATGAGTCATTGTGCAAGATGTTTGCTAGTGATATGGAAACATAAGTTATAATAAGTATGATGGGTGAATTAAATTTCTTCCTCAGGCTTCAAATCAAGAAAATAAATGATGAAATCTTCATCAACCAAGTCAAGTATGCAAAAGAACTTCTAAAATAGTTTGGCATGAATGATTCCAAACCTTGCAGCACTTCAACAACCACTTTTGCAAAGTTGGACAATAATGTAAACAGTAAAGTTATGGACAAAGAGTAATATAAAGGTATGATTGGTAGTCTTTTCTATCTTACTATTAGCATATAAGATGTGATGTTTGCTATTTATTTGTGTTTGAGATTTCAATTTGGCCCAAAAGAGTCACATTTAGTTGCCCTCAAGAGAGTGCTTAGGTATGTGAGAGGAACCACAGGTTAAGGACTTTAATATCCTAAGAGATCAACTTTTGACTTAGTAGGTTACTTAAACTCAAACTTTGTAGGAAATAAAATTGAGAGGGAAAGTACCTTGAACACATGACAATTTCTTTATCAAGTCTTAGTTTCATAGTGTAGTAAAAAGCAAAATTCAGCTACTTTTTCTATAGCCAAAACATATTACATGACAGCAAGAGCTTGTTATATTTAATTGCTAGATGAAACAAACATTAAAGGACTTTATATTGTAGTAATTTCATATGTCTATTAAGTGCGATAACATAAGTGTAATAATCCTATACACCATGCTTATGAAAAACCACTACGTGTTCTTAATGTTTTTGAATGTTGAAGATAAAGTAAACGATATCTTTACTAAACCCTTGAATGATGATAAGTTCATGATCATTAGAAAGAGATTGTGCAAGATTAGGTTGGATTAACCTATTGATTATGTGATTATTGTGATATGTGATTTTATGGCATGCTTATATGTGTTTATATGTTTATTATTAATGTTACATGATGGTTTTGGCATGTTATGCTTTAAAGTGAAAATCAATTTTTTTTTTGTCCAAATGGAATTAGTCAACTAGATTGAAATTATAGGTTAACTTATACGAGTTGTTAACCCATAACTTACTCTGATTGACTAATATTAGCTTTCAAAACTAGCCCTACAATTTCCTTTTTCTATATTCAAAAATTTCTCCTCTTTAAAATCAACTTTCCTTTTTGCAATATAAACCTTAAATCTATAAAATCAAGTGTAATCAACCTATAAAAGGATCAATATCTCAATCCCATCATCAGTGACACCTAAATTTGTATCATCTTCAAAGAAAAAGAAAACGACCATAAAGAAATCAACTCCAACCTCCACAAGGACCAATGACTTTGTTACCGCTTCTTTTACCTCGACCATGCTACTGGTAACCTTTGCTCCAAGGAGAAAATAATCATTGAGTATACATCATTACCAATACTATTTGGATCTTCATTACTGCTACTAACATTTACTTCATCAACACTATTGGGATACCCTATAAATATACCTCTCAATTTTAGTGATGTTGGTTACACACATTAACAGCACATGATGTTGGTGTGGGTACAATCCACTGTTATGGGTTGGGCAATAATGATGTAGTTGAAATTCTAGTTAAGCTTTGAGATTACATAACGGAAACAAGATAGACCTTGACACTTATCCTTGGAATACTTAAGAAAAAAGTCCATTAAAAGGGGAAGTAATGAATCTTGGTCCCTAAAAGATGTTTAGTTTTTTTTTGTCTAATGATGAAAAAGGGGGGAAGAGATGGATGATTGATGAGACTTTGAACCATAACCCTTAATTCCATTAAATTTTTTATCAGTAAACTCTTTCACCTTCTTGATCCTTTAAACCTTTTTTATTTATGGATGATTGTACCTTAATCCTTACTTTGATACTTATGCTTAATCTTATCTTTGATATTTATGATATCTAAGTGTTTACTTTAAGGTCTATGATTCCTCAATGTTTGCTCTGATATTGTGTTTTGTCTTTGCTTAATTGACCATTAGTTCTATGTTAATTTATCTGTTGATTACTTGATTGATCATTGTCTTTTGCCTTGAGTGCATTAAGAAAGGGGAGAGCATACATTAAGGGGGAGTTGCTACATTTCTTCTCATTCCTTTTTACCCATCAATCAAACATGATTATCATCTTTAAAAAGGGGAGGATTTTTAAGCCTAAAAAAGAGACTATTGAGATTGTTGTGATTTATAAGGAGATTATAGTGTGATCATGTATTATACTTCATGACTCTATGTTTTGATGTATTCCTCATGATTTATTGATAGGCTTGATTAATATGATTACTTCTTAGAAAAGTTTTTTTTTTATTTGGATAGTCATTATTTTAATTTATGTCTGTTATAAAAAGATCTTTGAAATTCAAATTTGATTTGAGCTAGCAACAGTACAAAGATCTTGTTCTTTGTCAAATCCCTATTTATATAAAGGTATTAAGTGAGATTTTAATTGATCTCAATGAAAGATGGGAAGAATCATGAAGATTCAAAGTTGAAAAAAATTTGGGTTATGTCAACTTATGGTATTGACCGATTAGGTAGCAAATAAAAGAAAAGAAACAAAAAAGTCATAAAGAATTTGGTTGTGGTCAACCAAACACTAAAGAAGATATAAAGAGAAGAACTAGAGAATTTTGGTTGGTTGATTAGACTTGTGGTTGTAGTTAATTAAACATCAAATAAGCTATAAAGAGAAGAAACATAGAATTTGGGTTGGCCAATTAAACTAGTGGCTGGAGTCAATCAAATGTCAAAGAAAGTTGTGGAGATAAAAGTTGCATAGATTTTAGGCCAATCAACTTGACTAATAGCTGTGATCAATTGATGAAATTGAATAGTTAAAAGTGCAAAGTTATAGAGAGTTTAGGTCATTCGACTAGTCCAAGTGTTGCGATCGACCAATACCTCAGAAAGAAAGTTTCCTATTTTGGAAATTGATTTTCTTTATGGAACGAAATTAATCTCCAACAATTAGTTTATTGTGTTTGTCTATAAAAAGGTTGTAGAACTCTTTTTGTTGAGTGTGGGAAAAAGTGTGGAACAAATATGGAAAAAAGTGGTAAAAAAAGAGTTAGAGCTATTCATTGTTTACATTTAGTGAAAGGAGCAAAGTGATCATTAATAAAAGATCAAGAGTAAGAGCTTTACAAGAGAAAAGTTGAGATTGTGAAAGAGCAACAGTGCTTAAGATTGTGAAAGAATAAGAGTACTCTAGTGAAAAGTGATAGAGTGTGAATCTTATGTTTTGAAGAACTATTAGTTCTTGTAAAAGTTTCACAAAAACTTTATTATTGTTTAGGTTAAGGTAATTTAGTGTAAAAAATTATCTTCACCCTATAAAAGAAGAAAGAGTTACTTGAATTAAACTCTTAAGGGACAAACTTTAAGGAATGGATATAAACTCTCGATTTGAGTCAAACTACTATAAATCATAATGTACTCTTTTTTCATAATTCTTTACTTTCAATTATTTACATTGCTTGCTTTGTTATGTTTATTATTAATTATCTTATTATTATTATTTAGAGTTGAATTTAGTATGAGTTAAGTAATCTAATTAAATAAACTCAATTCACTTATCCTATTTGATTGCCTTAGGGACCAACGCCTTCAATTTATGATGACTCGTTATCATCAATGCATGCTTATGTGTGTTGCTTCTTTCTATTACTTATGTTCAAAGAAATTTACTACATGATTCCTTACACTTTACCAATGTTTGCAATATCAATTATTATATAATAAATTTCTCACTTTTTTATTTTTCTTTTTCCTTTTTGCTTTACTTTACATTTATGTTCTTCCTAATTTGCTAATGGATCTCTTTTAAAAAGATATCAAAAACATTCATAGGAAGTGCCTTATAAAACAATAACATGACCATCAAAATTATTTATAGTTTATTCAAATGCATTTTTTCTTGAATATGGTCTTTAATTTATTTTTATACATTTAATGGTTTTAAATATTAGTTTTATTGTCATATCCTTTATGAATGGGTGGATAATGAAAAAATTATGGACATCAATTATATAGAAAATATTGGTGCCATGATTCCCCAAAAGGATTTGGGAAGGAATAAATATGATAATACCATTAAGATTTATCAAAAAAATATGGATCATGTTATGGAAAATAAGAAACACCTTAAATGCTTGACTAATTATTGGGAGCAACGATAATGTATCGTTGTCATTCAACTTATTTTTTATATTATGCATGCATTACATGTCATGCAAATATATACCATGCATTTGTTAAGTCAAGTTTTCTAAGAAATCTTAAGAGAGGCCTAACATGCCAAGTATTAATATCTTGAATCAATGAAAATGAGTGCATTTGTTGTGACATGGTAAGACCACATGCATTTATTTTATTATGTCAAAAATTAAGAGGCACAAGATGTTTGATGAATTACATGCATATCACAACAAAAGAGCAAGTCACAAAATTCTTGTATATTTTAGGGCATAACTTCAAAATTTGAGTTCTACACTATTTTATTTTTTCCATTCAAGTGAAAAAAATTAGTCACCATTTATGTACAGTTACTTTGTTTAATTGACATCACATTTTTATAGACAATTTTTATTTATTTGTAAGACTACATAAATGTAATAGATGGAAGACATTTTTGAATTAGGGTATTATGCGAAGATGCCTATAAATATTGAGGTAAAAAAGATTAGTCTATAAAAAATATTTTGATAACTTTCTCTTTTAATATGAAATTTATATGTATATATTATCTAGATAGGAAGAAATTGCATCATATGTTAGGATCCTAAAACATGCATATGAGATTAAGGATAAAATTAAAAAACAAAAATTTTATAAAAAATATGAAATTTAAAAAAATTTAAAATTTCTATAAAAGTTGAAAAAAATTAAAATTATTTTTAAAATTTTTCTCTTTCTATCTCAATTTAAAATAACTTCTCTTTCTATTTCTCTTTTTGTCTCCAATATATGTTGTGGAGGTAAATTGATGAAAAAATGACTACAATTATTAAATTTTTAAATTGCAAGTGCAATTGTAGGATAAAAGAGTTGGAAAGATAAAATGAGGTAAGAACAAAGAGTGAGAAAGAGAAGAGAAAGTTCTATATATAATAAAAAAATGTATTGGATTTTTTTACTTTTTAAATTTTTGGATTTTTGAATTTGTAAATTTTACTAAATTATTTTTTTTGTTTTAATGTTCTGATATTTTTAAAAATTATTTAGGTTTTATTAATTTTTGGCCTTTTTTGTCTTTTTATTTTGATATTTTTATAAAAAATTTATTTTCCTTTTTTTAAAATTTTTGGATTTTTTTATAAATATTTTAGTTTTTTTAAGGATATGTTTAGTGAACATTGTCAATTTTCTAATGTTTATTGTTTTTATTTTGGAGTTTGCTAGTATTATAATTGTTTTTATTTTTTTATTGCCAACAACTATTTTATTAATTTTTTACAAAAATAATATAACATTTATTAATACTAAATCACACACGTCACAAAGCAATGAATGTGATATAACACCTAATAAACTTAACATGCATTAGTAGGGAAAAAAAAAAGTCAATCTCATTGACAACATAAATGTGTAAAAGTTTAATTAAATAAAATAATTGAGTAGACATAATCCAAAAACATATATACATAAAATGGTCATATCTTAATTTTTGTCAATTCAAAAGCAAAAGTGCTTCCCTCTTTAAATAAAAAATGTGTAAATGCATTTAGCTTCTCGTTTTCAAAATTATTAATCTTTATAAAACTATAGATATATTTAAAGAATTTTGTGACATTAGCAAGTACAAGGCTTAATTGCTAAACACAATCTTGGTTTAATTCCAACTTGCACTATACCACAACACAAATCTTACCCTATTGGTTATCTCATAATTCAGATTTTAACTTTTTATTTCCTAATGAATTAAGGTCTTTGTTATTTGGTGTGCATGTCTTTGTTTGTTTATTTTGCATAATATGACTAGATTTTATTGAAAGGAAATGACTATATGGACTTAACAAACCCATACACAATTCCTAGAAGAAAAGGCTTATAAAATAGGGAACCACTATTTGAACTTGGCGTCTCAAATTGAAATGGATTCCAAATATAAAATAGTAATTAGTTGATTTCACGTAATTATTTATTTGTTTTGAGTTTCAATCTTAGGAAAAAAAAAAGATTAAAAACTACAAAAAAGATTAAAAAAAGGAGGCAATGACATTATCAAAAGGCAATGAGTAGGAAAGAGCTATTTTTGGTGAGTAAATGAAAATGAAACTTAGAGTCTTATAAATAGTCAAAAAAATTTGGAATGAAAGGGAAGTGAAATGTGAAGGATTTATACATCTATACACTATAATTAGTTTATATTGAGATGCATTTGAGAGATCTAACTAAGGTTGAGAGTTGTAACATGAGATTTCAATTGAATAAGAAAATTATGCATCTACCCATTACACCAAGCTTAATTTGAGTTGCATTTGGAGACCTAACTAAAAATAAGAGTTGCAATAAAAGATTTGGGGCTAGATAAGAGATTAGTAAGTAATTGAGTAATTTTAGATAGACTTTCAATTAACACTACTTATTAATTAGAGTTCCAAATTTAAGCTATTTTATAGACAACTTTGAGAGAAGTAGGAAGATCGATGAGCTATTTTATGCAATTGAAAATGATATTGTAATGTGCAGTCTAGTGGGGATGTTGTCTTATGTTAAAGAAATTAATTTTTGGATGAAAGGAGATGCTTGATGATCACAACAAGCATTGTTTTTGGTTTATACCATATAATTTACATTTTATACTACACTAGTGTAATATATACATTTTTATTCTTGATTAAATTTTATAAAGATATAATGAATAGTTTAATATGATGACACAACATTAAATAATAATGTGTAGGTCACTTAAACATGATGAGTGAACTAGTAAACTCGTAGGTACCCTTTTAAAGAACTTTTTTTTAATAGCTTGAGATTGATACCGATGATACCATAAACCACATTAATGTTAATATTTTAAAACTCATTATAGATTTTTAGCACTAAAGGTTGGCTTTGATCATTACACAACATTGTTTGAAGTCAATACCATATTATGTTGTAGTATAATGTTAAATGTTATAGTGGAAGCGTTAACGCATCATGAGAACTAAGTGAGCACTTTTAATCTATATTTGCAATAAGCTTGAAGTAGTTGTGAGTAATTTATTTATTTATGATTGAATAAGAGTTATGCTTAAGTATTATGTTTTTTTTAGTATACTCAATTAATTCAATATAATAACTGAGATTCATTTTATGATGTAAGAAATGGACATAGTAGGCCATAAATGGAAAAGGATAAAGATGTATTGAATGGGGAGTGAATGGATGGGAATGTGGAGCATTTAATGTTAGAACAATATGGTATGGAGGCCGACTAGAATGCTAGTTAAGGAGAGGATGACGGTAGCGAAATGGCAACAAAAGTGACAAAGGGAGCCAAAAGTAAGGATGGTATTTGATGAGTTAAAGGAAGTGTATAATTTTTATCAAAAATATGCTAAGGTAAGGGGTTTCAATATTGTTAATTAAGGGTTATGAAGTGGGGTTGACGTATAGGTAAAATATCAAACGGTTTTGTGTTTATACTGCCACATACATTATATATATGGAATAACAACATGAATTTAAGGCCTAGTGATATAATTGGATACTTAGCATAGTTATGTAGAACAAAATACTAAGATGGTCCATAACCATATTTTAAGTCCTATAAAGGCTAGATTTCTGCAACAATGTTGGAAAATGCTTGCACAAATGAAAAGGCAACTAAAAAATTGTGATATTGCAGGGGTTCTCCATACTAAAAGTGTTCATTTAATGGTTGTGGAATCTAATGATTTTAAAGTGTAGAGCTATCTACTTGACATCACCAAGATCCACAACCATGATTGACATGCACATTTCTTCAACCTCAAATGTCATTGAGTTATGCTCACTCTACTCTAACTTAAATTCAAGAGACAATGGAAAGGTTGAATCTTGTCTGCCCTTAGTAGGTCTACATAGACTACTTGTTTGCACTCTATTAAAAAAGAAAATGGAGAGAATGATTTCACTGATGCAACAATTAGACATGCCTTGTCATTTGAATCAAGGTAAGCCTAATAGAAATGAGAACAAGAGGCCAATAATCTTGACCTTATTGTCATTAATGTCATCTCTTAAATTTCTTAAATTTTATGGCCTTCAATCATTTCTTTGTTGTACTCTTATTTTGTCTATTCTCTCACACTTGTGAAAAATTAATTTTAGTGAGTCAATTAGATTGTGAATTATTTATTTAGACATAAAAAATAAAGTAGCAAAAGGAAAATAATAAAAACATGGGAAAAACTAAATAGAAATAATAAAAATTCCATTGTTGTAAATTAGTATCCAATATATAATTATAGTCTAAAATACAAAATATATTCTGCCACAACAAAAAGAAAAGTCAGTGACCCTTTTGATCTTTAAAAGTAATTCCAAAGTTGAAAAAATTGCTTTTAGGTATTAGTTGCATCATTAAAGCAAAAAAGGGTCCTCATTTTTTTAAAAAGCCTGAGCTAACCATTTAAGGTCCAATGGCCAAACCCAAGTGAAAAACTTGTTGGAGAAAAGCCCACAAAATATTAAATATGTATAAAAATAAACTCAAGCATTTAGCAAAGAGGTGAGTCAATCTAAATCATTTAGCAAAAAGCAATTGCAGATCAATAGTTAAGATTAAGCCAATTTCATTATAAAATGAGTCGACATTAATTAGTAAAAGGGGGAATAAGGAGGATAAAAAAAACAAAAAGGCAAAAAGGAACCAAGAAAATCCATTGAGAGAAAACCAACAAAAATTATGTCATCCACTATAGAAAAAGAGCATTAATTGTACTTACGAGACAAAAGTGAGGCATTTTAGCTACTAAAGAAAACCTACAACAACATTTAAGGTAACAAAGAGCATCATTAAGCAATCAATATGTATAGGCAACAACCAAAATGGAGGAGTTCCTCCTTTTAGCAAATAATGCCAAGAATAAAAGTATTCATAGCAAGATTATAAGGTTCCTTTCATCTTTTTCATAATTTTATTGCATTTTTATGAACATAAACAACTTAGATTGTGCTCCATATTATGCTTATCAAGGAAATAAATTAAAATGCAACATTAATAACTACCCAAAGGCATTTATGTCTATTAAATCATAATCTCAATTAACTTGAACTAATAAATTCAATAGGAAAAATGAAAAAGAAAAAACCAAGAAAAAAAGAAAGAAAGAAAGGAACAATAAGGTAAAAAAAAAAAGAGAGAGAGGAAAAAGAAAAAAAAAATACAAGATACAAAGTTTTCAAGGTAGTACCATTTTAGGACATCTTAGGTAAGCCCACAGATACAAAATTATGTCTACCAATTCTAAGTTTTTTTTCCTTTTATTTAAATGTGTTGGATTAATGTAAAAGCATTTTAAATAACTCAAATAATAATAATAACAATAATAATCCACTCCTTAAAACCGTGATGTAAGTGCATTTGTAATAAATCATAAAAGAGAGAGTTTGAGGGATTTGATTGTTAAGCATACTCAAGCTGAAATTTTAAAAGTAAATAAACATGTTGCTTAAACTTCCTCAGGATGGCTATATTGGCTTAATTTTTTAGGCATTAGATTACAAAGCATACTCAAACTTACATAAACAAGGCTTTAACCGTCATTTCAATTGAAATTTTAAAAGTAAATAGACATGTTGTCTGAAACTACTTAAGATAATTACATTGCCATAACTTTTAAAGGTTTTAATTGTGAAGCATGCTTAAGCTTACACATACAAGGTTTCCAATTGTCACTCAAAGGGTTTCCTTTCTTTTTTTTTTTTTTTTGGTACTCTCTTTTGCTCTTTCCAACTACTTTTGTTAGTAAGGTTTTCATTGAATACCCTTCTTAGCTTTTATTTCAACGTTTTAATGTCTTACCTTTGCTTAGGGGTCTCTCACTTTGGTGATACCTTTATTTTACTTTGTATTTCCTAACTTTTAACTTATAGTTGAGAACTACCTTTAGGTGCTTACAGTTGTCCCATGATAATGTAAAGCATCCTTTTAATGTAATATGCCCATAGTTTTCCTTCATTTGCTTGCCCCATTTTAGTCAACTAAATATGGTTAATCGATTACACAAAAAGAAGAGAAAATGACATGTTTGTAACAACAATAGGTTATTTTTCATAAAATGTTTCAAAGTTTAGCTAAGAGGTGACTAAAAAGGTGAAAAGAAAATTAAGAAACTAATAGCATAAGAAAGGTAAATTTTGCTAATTTTGCTTCATTTAATTACGTTGCCTTTAATACCTTTAGAGAAGGAATTTTTGCTTTGACTGAAAGAACACCTCAGTTTTATAAACATATGAGAATGGGGTTACCTATTTTTATGAACGCATTATAATGCAAAATGTGTGTGGAGCAAAAGGTAGCATCTCATGCTAATTTTTATAGTAAACTATTATCTTTTCAATGATTTAGGGGTTTTGTTAGTTGCTTTAAGTGCCTCATTCATCCTTGGCATATATAGGACAAATTTATGGTGCTTGATCTTGAATTGTGCACAAAGCTCCACCATTATTTTATTGCTCAAATTGGTGACATTATCAATGATTAGTTATTCTAAGATGTACCAAAAAATGATATCCTTATTAATGAACTTATTGACTATCTCATGTGTAACATTTGCATAGGAAGTTGCTTCCATTTATTTAATGAAATAGTCAATCACCCTTAAGATGAAGCATTGAACGTTGGATGCCTTTGGTGAGACGGGACCAATCACATCCATACCTTACATAGAGAAAGACCATGTGAATGTCATCATATGTAGTGGGACCAATGATACATGTATCTTATCTACACATAACTGACACTTATGGCATCTCTTTGCATACCAAAGATAATTTCATACCATGGTAGACTAATAATATCTTACTCTTAAGGTTTTCTTTATTGTGGAGAGTCCACCAACATGTGAGCCACAAAGTCCATTATGCACTTTCTTCATTATGATTTCTACCTTAACTACATTTACACATTATAGCACAATTGCATCATGGTTATGTTTGTAAGGAACACTTTCGTTGAGGAACAAATTCATAGTTATTCTTTATAATGTTTTTTTTGTCATTTTTCGTTGCCCTCTTAGGAAATTCCTAAGTCTTTAAGTAGTGTCTTATATCATGACACCAAGGTTTACCATTTGTGTTTTCTTTCTATGTGCATACAAAGAACAAAAGTGTCATGAACATTAACGCAAATCATTAAATGTTGATTTTCAAGTCAATTTTGTTCATTAATACTAATGTTGTTAAGGCATTAGAGTTATAGTTAATTTCTCGTGGCATGTGATTAAAGGTGATCTAGTTAAATTATTCCATTAATTACTTAATGTACAAATGATATGAGATAAGCTTATGATCTCGCATCTCATATTCATTCAGTAACTAGTATATAAACAACACTGAATCACCATATGCCTTGAGATTCTTGACTTTTATTTTTAAGGTATATAGTAGCCCATGACACATACTTTATTCACATTATATTGTTGGTACATTTGAATTATTGCTTTGATATCATCAAATATTGTTTGCCTTTAGGAGAGATCAAAATTGCTCTTATTCTATGCCCCGATGCATTTGATGTCTTGTCAAATCTCATGTACCTTTCATTTGTTGCATCCTTCTCCTCTTGATTATGATTTAAAATTAAGTTGTCTTTGTTAGGAAAGACACATTACATTGGCTTGTATTCTAAGATAGCTTGATTTGCTAAGAACTCAGTGATTGTATTACCTTTGACTTTTTTGCAATTGACATATTAAATGTCATCTTTCAACATAAAAATCTACTAAACTATTCATCTTTACAAGGCTGATTTTTCAAAAATTTACTTAATAAGATCCTTTTTAACAATAAGCTAGTTGTATTATATAATATGCTTTATTAGAACTTGTGCATTGTTCATCCTAGAGAATAACAAATATAGGTTATCATTCCACTTACTTAGGTTACTTTTCCATAACAAGACAAATATAGATTTACATATTACTATCAATTAGGATATGAACCTAATCGTGTGAATGAACCTTCCAAGGAAGCCTCGTACATCATTTGGTGTAAATGGTGTGGACATTTTTTTGTGTAGCATTGATTTTATCATGATCAATTTTAATAGCTTTTTGGCTAACAATAAAACCTAAAAACTTGTTAGAAGTTACCCTAAATGTGCATTTGGACAAATTGAGCTTGAGATGATATTTCTTTAGCCAATCAAATAGTTTTCTTAGGACTAGCAAGTAATCCTTTGTAATTTAAGACTTAGTATTTACATCATCTACATGGACCTTAATTTCCTTATGCATTACATTATGTAAATGAGTCACCATTTGTTGTTGATAAATAGTACCTGCGTTCCTAAGACTTAGTGGCATAAATTTTTAATATAAGGTCCCTTACATTATAGCAAATGTTTTTTTCTCCATTTATTTAGGTGACATTTTGATCTAACTACATCCTAAAAACTCATCCATAAAAGAGAACAATGATTGAACCATGATATTATCTACGAGAATGTCAATAAGTGGTAAAGAGACATTGTCTTAAGGGCTTGCTCTATTTAAGTCCTTATAATCTATGCACATGCAAAATTTTTATATCCTTTTTGGGAACAATTACAACATTGGTTACCCAATCTAGGTTGCCAATTTGCCACTTGGAGAAAACTCGCATCTAGTTGCTTTATGACTTCTTTCATTTTCAGTAAAATGTTAAGTTTCATCCTCCTAAGCTTTTATTTTACTAGTTTACATTCTAGTTTAAGTGGTAGCTTATATACCACTATTTTAGTTTTTAAACCTACCATGTCTTGGTGCGACCAAGCAAACACATTAATGTGTTCTTCGAGCAACTAAATCATATTTTGGATGATATTCAAGGTAAGTTTTGCACTAATTTTGACTTCACATAATTTTTCATAGTGACTAGATTAATTAACTAAATTTTCTCCTTCTCAACTTTGAGTTATCTCTTCTTGTTCAACTAGGCATTGAACGTCTAGCAGGATCTCTTCTTTTTTAGAGTAATCAAGATCTAGCCCATTAAGATGAAATTCAAATGTTTTTTCCAAACAAGCATTCGTCGTGCTTCTCATCTTTTATGATATGGGACATAAAAAGGGCTCACTATGAATAAGTGTAGTTAAATAAGAATATGTATGGAAAGCAAAGATATATTTTAATAAAAGATATTATTTAAAAATGCAATTGATATAGACATATATTTTTAACTAACGCATGCCAACATTTTAACCCCTTGAATGTCATATGTAAAAATAGGTAATAAGAGTTTACTCAATTACTTTATGAAATGCTTAAAGGATAAAGGAATCTCCTAAGCATGTTAGTTGTTAATAAAGGCATTGAGGTTTCCATACTAGATTAAAGGGATTGAAGGAAGATCCTTACCTTTTTCTTTCAGGATCATGTAAATTGTCAATTTGTTGAGATATGCAAAAATCTAGGTTACATTATCGCTCTTATTCTTAGATTCATTGATGAATCCTATACTCCTAAAGTAATGGGTTGAAGGTAGTAAGAGTTTTCCAATAGGGTCATCAGCTAAAGACTTATCCACTTGAGAAGGTTTGTAATGACCTCAACTATAGCCAACTCCTAAGCAACCTTATTGTTACCGTTTCTTATCATTATCTTCGTTGCATTTAAGAATGTCTCATATGGTCGCTGTAGAACCCTAAAGTAGGAATTACTTGACCAGGGGCTTGCATTTGCAATTTCAAAAGAGCAAAAGGCATATTTCAATTCTTCCTAAAATTTTTTAAGAAAAGGTCATTTTAGGTGTCTAGAAACTAGTAGGTCAAACTTTGCTCCAATTTCAATTAACTTGTCACTTGTAATGAATTTCACTTTTTAATGTAAAGTGAATAGCATTTTCTTAGTTGAATGAATCTATAATGGCCTAATAGGAAACTAGAGGTGGTGTTAATGTCCATGAATTGGAATTATATGTTGAAAGTTCATAATTCCACTTATATAGGATACTTAATATTTCCTAAGATCTTTTCTTTGATGCCATCAAAGGCCTTAATAATCATATGGCTAAGCACCATGATAGCAATATCAACTAGCAACTAAATTAAGGTCTTTTTAGATGTGACATTCAATGGTTATCTATTTTCAATAAGTATTTAGGATATGTTTTAGCCATAACATATGACCAAGATATGTAATTCCTTAGTATGACTTTATTCCTTGGTTGGAATTTCCTTGTCAAAAAAGGAGGTATGGTTGCTAGCTATTACATTATTGATAGTGTGGTCAAAGTTGCCTAAGAATATGTCATAAGCTTAATTGAGAATGCACAGTAATGATTTGTGTTGTGGTTTTAAACTCATTAGTAGGGATAAGATCAAAATCTTAGTTAGAGTGCTATTGAGTTGCTCCACTACGTTGTATTTGATTGTTTTTTGATGAATTTGATGAATTGTTTACCATCATTATTATTGACTACTTCTTTAAGCTCAACATTTATGTTATTCGATGGTTCTATCTCCCCTGCATTCTTAGGTGAGATCTTTTTGACATCCTTAGATATCACTATATCCTTTAGCTTTTCTTGCCTAACTTTTTCCATATACTCCAACATATAGCATCTTCTCCTTTGAGTTTGCCCCTTACTCCCATAATATCAGATGTCTCCTTAGGTGCAAAAGGTTGATTTTTAGAGTTAACTTAGTAATTATAATTTCATGAAATTGCTTTATAGGGCACATCAATTGAAATATTTTTGGCATTGTTAGATTCTTTTGATGTTTTATAGGATAACCTCACTGAATTGTTAGCCTAACTTCTAAGGTGTGAATTTGAAGAGGACTTTTAGATATATCCTCATAAATGTGGTTATTGACTACTATGCTTTTAAGGAATCCTTTAATAAGAACATCATCCATTATTGTTCCAGTATAAAAGGCTTTTGATTTTCCATTAACAAAGAAAAGAAGCTTGATTTTAAAGTGTTGAGTTTGTATGCTTGAGCAATTATTTTGTTTGCTATGCAAACAAACAAAACTTGGGATCAACATTAAGACTAAACTATCATGCAATGGGACGTTTGCAAGAGTGAGGCTCATTTCACATAGTGCTAGTTATTGTTCCATGCAACACACACACAACCATAAATATACCAAATACTATTTATTGATAGTACATTAAGTATTACAGAACAGAAAGCACACCAAGCATAATATATACATCAGAAGAAGAGTAGACCCAGTGTTATGCATGTTTAACATCAAACTTTGAAGATATAACACACCACTATGCATAACACAAATGGGCTTCTTTGAGCTAAAATGCATAATACACATTATAGATGACACCTTTGCACACCATTACACATTTGTAAGCAGAGCACACTAAAACCTATGTCCTTCCTTATGTTATAGATAAACATATCAACAATGTTCTAGTTAAAACAATTGATGAATTCTTACTAGCAGTGAGACTTTTCAAGAAATGCCACGAGGCAATAAGTAAATGGATGCAACGGAGTGATTCTTGCCCTCAACTCCTATGCCTCGATTGTTATTGATCATGCTTTCCTGTAACCTCTAGGAGCTAGCTAGCACACTCTACCATTTAAGATTCTTTTCCTTGTTAAGGAAGCTAAGGTGATGTATTTGTGTTTCATAGTTAGCCATTTGACACATCAAATCTTGAATCTCATTGATAAGCTTACTCACCATCTTATTGTCATGATGATCAAAGGGATTAGTGTTTTTTGTCTGCTAATTTCTTTTAGAGAAAGTCATTCTCTTGGTAGAGGGTTGATACCTACTCATTGGCCTAAGAAGAGGATCCCCTTATCTATTCCATGTTTCAATGGATTTTACTTCTTGAATTCTTTGATTAGCCATTATAAGCTATGTAACTAGGTCTTCATTATTTTTCTAAAACTATACCAACTATTCAATGAGATTATTGATTATAAAATCATGTGCAATAGTCTAGGAAACACTGAATTCTTCCATTAGTTTGGCTTTCCCTTTTAAGGAAGAGTAGACAACAATTTCATTAGGGATGAAGATCCCTTATCCTCAAAATGGACACCATTTCTTATAGCATTTTAATGATGATTTAATCAAAGGTGTTGGCATGACTTTATACACCTTCCATGTTTGAATAATAGGGTCAAGAAGTTTAAAGCTTTTATAATCCACATAATCAAACTAGATGGTTTGCAATCTATCAATGACAAGCACAAATAGATGTGTGCTCATTTGGGCCAAGGCTAAGACTAGGGCATAATTGCTGGCTCCACTTATGCTAACTAGCAGGACCAGAGATACTCCCCACATCAATAAAGAATTAAATTGAGCTTAAGTCATCTAGTATAAGATTAGAGACCCTCTACTTACGTTAAGATTGACACTTATTTAGTGATTTTCAATAGGCTTAGCCATTTCCTGTTGTAGAATTTATCTAGTACTGCTCAATTTCCTTGGAATGTAAGATGAGTGAAGTTGTTTTGAGGGCACTTGATATGGATCATCAGCCACACATAAAGAAAGACAAAGCGTCCTTTAAGCTAAACTCAACTTTTGATTCTATAAATGGTTAAGAATTAGATAATCTCTACTAATATGGCAGGTACCATATTTATACATTTCATCTTATGGAACAACTCAATGACCCTTTCATGGACATGCCCAACTTGGCAAACTAGATGAGTCCATAGACGAGTAGGGTCATGCAAAATAATTCTTCTTCATCTTGTCCTTGGTCATAAATCATGTAATTGATAAGAAAATTGATGAGGACACTTTCTTCTTATTGTTTACCTTTGGTTTGCATTTAAAGAAGAATTTGTCTTCTCTTTAGTGCAGTAAACTTGGATAGATTTTTGACATATTTTGTGTTGGGATTTAGGGTATATATGTCCCTTTTTGGACTATTAGGCAAGTTGAGGAGAACTTTGATTTCCTCTAACAGGGGCACAATATCAACTTTAAGGAAGATGAAGTATCAATATGCATGATTCTAATAATATATAGAGGTTTTTAACAAGGATGGTTGGATATTTACAACGCGAAGGTATCCAATGTCATTGTAACTTCTCCGAAATGCCAGTTTCTGGTCATCAATCCAGGAATCCCATGTTTACTTAAGTAAGAAGCAACCTCATTATTTGATGGTGAAATGCAAAGGCGGAGGCATAGGTCCCAACAGAAGATAATCCTTAAATTATTCTTGGATAACTCTTGGCATAGAAAAAGGTGTGTTCTTTGATCTGCATTATCATTGTCTAAGTGCTTAGGATTAAAAGCCAGCACTGTGTATGGTGAATAATGCCCGAATGTATAAATTGTGATGATATGAAAAAATAAACAAAAGGAAGAGACATAAGAACTGATTCAGTATGGGGAATACAAAGGTAAACATATGGCAAGACAAGAAGGGCATAAAGTAAATATGAAAGATGCAATTTTGTATGCAAAGGTTGGGTGGGATATCATCGGAATCTTGTTTTAAAGGGGATGGATTTAGTAGGTGAGTTGACTCTATGGTTTAAACACAAGAGCAATATGGTTTAATGGATCTATGGTTCTTCATTCTCTTTGGTTCTTGTGCTTTGTTAAAAATTGCAGAGAACACTTACTATAAATTTAGTTCTAAAGCCTCATGCTTTTCATTCTAAAATCCGAAAAAGAGTATCAGAGCATAAATGATCTTAAGGGACAACTCTCAGAGTCTGTTTCTGGGTCGAAAAAATCAGTCTTTCTCATCATTCTTGCAGCAGCTCCAACTTTTGGAGAAACTATTTTTCTGCAGTAGCTCATTATCTTGTTGCACTTTCATTTCTGCAGCAACTCTCAATTTCTGTAGCTATCATTTTTTGCTGCACTTTCAACCATCTCTTCTGTACCCATTTTTCTGTGGCAACTCATATTCTGCTGCACTTTAAACAACTCTGCAGCTCTATATACTGCACTTTCAGATCTTCTACTACAATTTCTGCAGTCTTACCAATAACAACTATTTTTGCAGTGTTTCTGTTTTTTAGCAGTTCTGCATTTCTGCCTCGTGGTTTTGCAGTTCTACTGCAATAAACGTTACTACAATCTTTCTGTCTTTACAAATTCCAGATTCTGCATTTTCTGGTTTTGCAGTCTGCCCATGTTAAGGCTTTTGCAAGGCCATTTACTGCACTCTTTTGCAGTCTCTTAGTCTGCATCTTGCTGGAGTTTTCTGGTTCAATAATTTGTGCTTCCTGCAAATTCCAACAGCATCAACAATCTTTTCTCATCAAGTTGAAGACCTCTACCAGGAGTTCGGGAGGAAAAAAAATAAACTCAAATCAATTTGAATGAAGTTTCAAATCAAATTTCATCTACAATCCTCAAGAAGCATAATAAATTCAACTTTATAGTTCAAGCATCAAGGAGGAGATGCAATGCAACAGCACCAAGGAGGAGTGATACTGCAATCGTCTAGCAAGGTGAAGTTGGTATTGCTGCACTGCCCCTGCAGCAAGTTCAACTTGCTGCCAAGAGTTTAGTTTTGAAATTTAAATGTAAAAAGTTGGAGTAAATTTAGAGTTAATGTCTTTTATGTTGTAATAGTAAACATTAAGTTAGAGCACATTTTGTAATGACCTTTAAGACCCTATATAAGAAGCTAAAATGAATGAAAAAAGAATGTAAATTGTTCATCATATCTTTTGACTTTTGTTTTTTAATAGCAAAAAATGGTTTCTTTTCTATATTCTCTTTGGTGCTTGTTCTCTGTAAAAAAATTGCAGCAAACACTTAACTACAAATTTAGTTCCGAAACCTCATGCTTTTCAGTCTGAAAACCAACAACCTCTCAATGCCCCTCCCATTCCAGCCGCGCCAACGCTAGCCAACAATGAGGCGTTCGTATAGCATCTGAAAGGTTGCGTGTTGTAGGACAAGCTTATGATATTGATGGACAAATGTAAACAACGTAGGAATCCATGCGTGCAGGAATCCAACCAAGAACATAGAAAATGAGCATCTATCCGTAATAGGTAGGAGTCATCGCCTAAAATACCCTCTTCTTACACCACAATGTGAAAACTACAATAATATTTGAAGCAGTGTAAATTTACGAAAATTTTAACGTTGTAATTTTCTTACAATTCTAATGTCCAAACGTTACGAGTCCCTCGAATGAGTTTGAGTCGGTTTCGCGCACGCACGCACACACACAAACAGTAACATTGGAACTTCAAATTTTGGGGAAAAAGACGAGCTTCAAAATCGCAACAATGGATGGATTTGGTATTATAGTTTGTAAAGAAGGCTTGTCGCAGTAAGAACAATGATCATTGCCTTTAAGTCAGCTGGCTGATTGCAGCAGGTATAAATAAACGACTGTAATTCATTATTTTCGTGTGTGAATCAACAATATCAATCGCATAGGTCCATCGACTGGGAAGGCCACGTTAAATGTGATGGAGATTCTGATGGAGATTCCTCTAATCATCGTAACTTCATTTGTGCAAATTTGGACGCCAAAGCCATGGCCTCGTCCACATGTGATGCGTCCGTTCCCTGATCACACCGGAGTGAAAAAAATCAATCTAAAAAAATTACATGAAGCAATAAGAAAATATGCATTTTTAGGTCTAGAGAAGGAATAGATGTACAAAATACAGGAACATCTAGACCATAAAAAAGAAGGGGAAAAAAAAAGAGAAGAAAATCTAGAAATATGAAGTGACAAAACCAACACAAACATGCAAGGACTACTCTGCTATGATACTGCTAGGGTCTGTAGGAGACTTGAGCCTGCACCCATATTGGTTGCAAGAATGATAATCACATAATTTAAGTATCACCCACTCATAGCAAAATCTATAAAAACCAAAATATAGACTTATCTGGTTCTTTGGTATGAAAGAGATAGCAATTGGAACTGCTCTGGTTAACAAATACTAAAAAACATATTGGCACAGGGACTGTACCATCAGGTGAAACAACCCACCTGGCCTGAGGCAAGACCACCTTTTCCTTTGCCGCACCTCCCTTTCAGAGGGCCCAAAGCAGCAGTCAACCACTCTGACACCTCCAACTGATTTCCCTTGGCTACCTTGTCTGGCACTCCAGCACAGACGGCAGCCTTGTTTGTTGCTTCATCTGTGCTGAAAACCATAGTTGACATTTGCTGTGCAGCAACCACCAATAGAATTAATTCATTTTGTTGGACAGAGACTTGAACAAAATGAACAGAAAGAAAGCAGACAACTAAGGCTAAAGACCAGCAAATGCTTATCACCTTCTGCTCAAGGACTTTCAGAACAGCTTCACGGACTGCAGCTGCATCTAAACCAACATCAACACAAGCAATGCAGAAAGCCTTTCCATCAGAAGCAGCAACTTCAGCCACCTCGGATGCAGCTTTGACAGCCTTCTGTACATTTTCTTCAGCAATCCTCTTTTGTGATTTCCTCACTTCATTCTGATAATGAAGGAACTCAAAATTATTTTGAAACAATGATGTGATGCATCTTAGAAATAAGGTTGTTATGAATGTGGAAACAAAGGATCATGAGGCATCTCCTGTTTAGACCTTGCAGAATTACCTGTAGCACAGAAATCTTAGCCTTAATACCAGCTTTCTTAGCTGCAGGAATCAGAGCCGAGTCCACACGACTTTTTAAAGATGCTACTTTCTGCTAAATGAAAAGAAAATATTAACAGTGCAGATACAATGGTTATCTCTATGGCAAACACTTTCAATATCCTTAACCGACCAGTTTCTTCTCTAGCAAAAAGGTAGACAAACATAGCAGCTACTGTATTTAGTGCACCATATAAACAGACAAATTGACCACAACTAATAGCCATACTCTACTAAATTTCTGAAGAGTTCTCTTGTGGGAGTAAAACAAAAAAAAATTACTTATGGAAACCTCATTAATTCTGAAGGAAATGAGGAACTGAAATACCAAACTGAGCAGGCAGTACCATGTCATGTTAGTAACTTGAATACATAGACAATGCTGCTTCAACTGGGTATTACATGCAGCCTATGATAGGGAAGAGAGTGAGAGAGTAGATAGACAAGGAAATGTACATTTATACACAATAAGCTTTGAAATTCATCCTCATTCCAGTAATATGTAAAAGAACAAAAGCAGAGAGAAAAATACTCGCAACATTAATCAAAGATACTTAAAACGAGGTGAAAATAACAAGTTCCCTCACCCAAACCAAACACAGATTAAAATGTGTTTTGAGGGAAAATTGCATTTCATAACTAAAAGCTTATAAGAGACAAATGCATTAATCAACAAAATTGACCTTTTCTAGCAAGCCTCCTCCTGTTTTTGATGCCTCATCAACCTCCTGCTCAAGCAACTGTGCCAATTCAATTGCCTTAAAAGCACTATCAGTTGTGACAGCAGTTATTCTACGAATTCCTTTTGCAATTCCCTCCTCAGATAAAAGAGCAAATGCCTTTGCTTCCCTTGTATTTGCAATATGTGTACCTAGGGGGAGAAAAACAAAAAATAAACAGAGAATCAAGAAAGAAGAGGCAAATTAACAAACAGAAAGCATTGTACGCATAAGAAATTTACCTCCACAGAGTTCTGCTGAGAGTGATAACCATTCTTCATTTTCTGGATCAGCAAGGAGGTCTTCCACTTTTCTCCCAATTGACACAACTCTCACTGGGTCAGGATATACCTACGTCAAAAATAGAGAAGACATTGACATCACAATACATGTGCAAACCGAGTCATGAAAAGTGCAGTTTTGGCAGGAAGGCCTCACTTCTCCAAAAACAGCTCTTAAACCATTGATACGCCTGGCTTCAGCAAGGGATGCTTCCTTTCCAAACACATCTAATTCATCTTTGATTTGCACATTCACAATTGATTCAATTTTTCTCAAAAGATCAGGATCCACCGGCTTGCCTATACAACATGCAACAGTATTTTAAAAGCAATTTCACAGACATTAACCAAATTCAACAAAATGTTTTTATCCTGCAAAACCAAGCTCCAAAATTAACAATTAAACTTACCATGAGAAAAATCAAATCTTAGCTTTTCAGGAAGAACAATTGAACCCTTCTGGTCAACATGAGCACCAAGCACTTCCTGAATTCATAAAAGTAACACCAAGGAATGCATTAAATTCAATCATATGATATAAATAAATTGGAATTTGTGAAAAACATTGCATGAGATATACCCTCAGAGCAAAATTCAACATATGTGTACATGTATGATTTGGCGCAATAAGCTTACGTCGGTCATAGTCAACCTGCATTTATTATTAGAAACAATGAAATGTGTTACAAAGCAAAGGAGGTCAACAAGAAAATCACATGACATTGAAGCAGCTCAAGAGTTGGTGCCCATACCTTACAGATCACTTTATCCCCCACAGAAACTCTGCCAGTACTTTCACTGGGATAGCCAACATGAAGAATGAATCCTCCAAAAATTTGGACGTTACAAACTTGAAAAGAACCAAAAGAACCCTCAAGCAGCCCAGTATCAAAAATCTACAACCAGAAAACTAGGACCAACAAGTCACATTGCAAATAAACTCCACCTCACTTTTACATGAATGTGAAACCCAAATCCACCACATCCCTCAGATCATGTTGGAAGACATCAAGGTAGTAGACAAACCAATTCCAATGTCATTACCTGACCACCTTGCTCAGCATAGAAGCTTGTAGACTCCAAAACTAAACCAACTTCATTGTTAGCAGCAGCACTTTCCAAGAACTCTGAACCTGTGTATATAGCTTTTATCACACTCTCATGATCCTAAAACAGCAGCCGGGAAAAAAGCAAAGAAAGGGAAAAGAAAATTTTAGTGGAATAATTAAAAAGAAGCATATATTAAACAATTGGGGAACTGGACAGGGGAAAGAACTGCAACAAGCAGGTATAGCACACATAGCATACAAAAGGGGGATTCTGAAGCTAATTATACTCTGATTATAACAGATGTGTTAGCCTATCATAGATGGCAAAGAAAGGAAAAGATAATTACCAACTCAAGAGCTTATGATATCTCCAACATAGGTCTAAGAAATACAAGAGTTCATAGAATAAAATAATTTATTAGGTTTTAGTTTCAATAGTTTAACCTCTGCACTATTCTGATGGTATACTGATATTCCAACATCATCAAATAGATTTCTCACAATTTCTTGACAATTTTCTTCTTCCTTTTAGGGATATAATCAAGGAAGGCAGTGAAGGATAGAGAAGAAACTCCAAATTGACATAGGTAGATGATTTCACAGACACATGGCTAGCCAGTTATGTAACAGAGATGTGACTGCACAAGAATTTAGGAAACTACAATTTATTTTTCAAGATCACTAATAGTATAGTTCTATTGTGCAATCCCCAGTGTGTGGTAACAAGCCCCATGAACTGGGACAAAGAAAGGGAAAAAAGAAGCCATTCCAATTACCATTTAATGTCAGAAAGGGGAAAAATATGAAACAAGAGGCAAAGGAAATTTAAAATGTTATCCTGCTCATATCTATAAAATTAGTATAAGGTATCACACCTGTTATCTATTCAGCATAAGGTAGCAAAACACCATTTAACACCCATAACAGGGATCCTAGCATCTCTAGGGAACACAGAAACCAAGGCCATTAATACACATTCATCTTTTCAAGCTTTAGACATGATGCAATTACCCAATCAATTCAGTGATGCTTGAAATTAAAAAATGTATAAAAACTAACATACTTGACAATAACACATATTAGAATCAGGAACCAACCTGGAACCATGTAAATTTGTAGGAATCATCTGTGGCAGAAACTCCATTCTTGTGCAATGCAGATGTTGCATCAGCATCCATCACAATTGCCCCACCAGCTCTCTGCCAAAAATGTTTATTAGATGAAAAGGGATACCAGGTCCATGCAGTCCTACTACCTGACAAATATATGTTTCAAACCTTGGGATTTACTTTCTATGCTTTCCTATAATACACCTGCCCCCACCCCCCACCCCCGACCCTCCCTTTTGATATATATCTCCCTCATACCCTCCTCCCTCTCCACCACCCCTTACCTATTAACATGTCATCATGAAAGTTGAGTATTGATAACAATCATTTTTTAAAATGGAAAAGGCCAAATATCAATACCTTATTTTGGGCACTTCTTGATCTTTCCCTTGCCTCATCCATGGCATTATTGAAACCCTCAACATCAACTTGTAATCCTCTTTCTTCTGCCATCAACTGTTTGCCAGAAATAATTACAATAAGTGAGTACATAGAGAATATGTAGAAGCAAAGAGCAAATCAAAGTAGCAAACTCCTCACCTGAGTCAGATCTAATGGAAAGCCATATGTATCCCACAAGACAAATGCATCCTGCAATCAAGAGATTGATGCATTTGGAGATTGAAAAAGTGAAAAATAAAATAAAATTTGTCTACCTTAACAATGCCTTGAAGCAGAAGAAATTTATCAAGTCAATCAATCTATCATAGATGACAAATATTTTTTTCAATGAAGCATATATATTCAGGAATGCACTTGCCTGCCCACTCAATATTTTTCCCTTAACCTCCTGAGCAGCTTTCTTAAATTTCTCAATGCCCTGAAACATGTCAATAGTCAATTTGCTGATAGACATATCACATAAGATGTCACAAAGATTTTCCAGACTTAAGGCTCCAAGAAGCCCATCTGATATAATTGCACCATTTAAAAAACTAGGTGAAAGAATTGAATAAGAGCAATGTATGAAGAAAAAGTAATCCAGCACAACTTTTCCACTTAAGTTTGTTGAATAAAACATGGGTAAAAGAACAACGCAAATCAAAATTACCAATTCTTTCAAAAGGAAAATGCTAGAACCTATAGGCAGGAAACATGTATACTTGTAAAACCACGAATGCAACACAAAATGCCAGACAATAACTTTGTAATCTTCTTGATAAGATTATCTGTAAATATCTCAAATGCTAACCTTAAGCAAAGTTTTTCCAAAACTTGCTTCTTCTGCTGCAATTGTTTCTCTAATAAGTTCTTCATTTCGTTTTAGCTCTGGGAAAATGTCACCCATAACTTTTACAACAACACCTACAAGCCTGCAATTATTGCAAATAATTTCTAGTGAACATCACAGAACATAGATTTTTGCATGGATGCTAAGTTTCAGAATGAACATGACAGCATTAATAGATATTAAACTAAAATAAATCACAACAATAAAATCATAATTTCATTCATACCCATTAAAAAATCCTTCTTGAGCTTTAAGAACCTCGCTTCCATACCGAACTGCTCGACGAAGAATACGCCTAAGAACATACTCACGGCCGTCATTACCTATAAAGCAACAATAATCATTTAAGCAATCTGTCTAAATGTGTTCGCATGCTAATGAAGAATGCAAATGTACACACTTGCCTAATTAGAAGATGGAAATTGCCAGATCAAAGCCTTATCTCAAAGAGATACCTGGACATGAGCCATCAGCAATGGCAAATGAGAGTGTTCTAATATGGTCAGCTACGACCCTGTAAGCCATGTCAATTCTATCTTTGTCATCCACTCCAACTTTTCCTGAATAAGGCTGTGCACCTGTTGCCTATAATTTTAAATAGACAGTAGGTAGCATTCCATCAACTACTTTGTTTTTCCTCACAAATTAAAAATAAATAAATAAATAATATTCAAAAGAAAAAATGATGTGAAAATACAGACCAATTCAGACATTTAAATGCTTAATGGATAGGATGAAAAGCAACGCAGAGAAAAAATCTGCAACAGATCCCTATACAATCATCTTGAGATGGAAACAGGAATGGCAAATCATACAACCATAAAACCCTTGATATTCATGCCAGAAAATCTTTGCAGACAAGAAATTCATCATGTAGAAAGCCCTTCATCAAATCAATTGCAAAGCAATAAGATGAACTTAAAGATAGACTGGTTCATTTCAGAAAGCTTTTAAAGCCTGACAGGAATCTTATCTAACAACATCTAGACACAAATAAATCAAGATAAGCTGTACACCTCAAAAGTAAAAGTCATAACTCCAAGAGTCCTAAGGATGATGATAACAAATCTCTTTTACAATTGTATTACATAATTACTCCTATGTTATAAAATGAAACCTCTCATTTCTTGGAAAAAAATACCACTGCAACATGCATAGATAATTCTAATCTGAAACAAAATAGTGACCCCTCTAATGTGAAATTCTAGCAAGCAGACAATGCTATTACATCTGAGTGCCAAAACAACCTTTAACTAGAATTTAGAATTATTCACAACAAAACAAAACCTTTAACTACTTTTGAATTCTCTATAATATACCTTTTCATGAAAACATATAACTATTAGCAAATGCAAAATGCTACAGCTTACCTAATATTCCGCATTTTTTCAATAAATGCCCAGCTGAATTTTGAAGTCTAAGAGTAAGTGCATGGCATAAGGCTAATTATTTTTTCTGAAATGCATTAAAAATACTAATTACCTTCACCTCATTGATCATGCACCTCACTGAACAAAAAGAAAGAATAAAGGAAGAGGGAATAGAACACAGCAAACAACAGATATTATAATCTAACCTGTTGGATGGCATCAAAGATGGGAAAAAACACATCTGTATCATAATTGCTCATCCTATTCTGAAGTACAGAAGTCAATCTTTCAAATCCCATTCCAGTGTCAACATGCTTGGCAGGCAGAGATTTCAAAGAGCCATCAACTTCCCTATTGAACTGTTAGAATCATACAATATCAGATAGATAGGAAGAGCTTATGAAAAGAAGGCTAATCCATTCAAATCTCACCATGTTAACTTCAGACGTGACAAACTAATTATGTTACCTACCAAGTCTTATAAGAGTAAATTAGTAAATTACACCATACATCATGGACAGCTACAATTTACAGGCAGACAAGCAGTGAGACGGGAGAAATTGAGGTAGCGTACCTGAATAAACACAAGGTTCCATATCTCAAGGACCGTAGGATCATCCTTATTAACCAAATTTGCAGCATCTCGACCACCCTTTCTGTCATAGTGAATTTCGGTACAAGGACCACAAGGACCAGTATCGCCCATCTCCCAAAAATTGTCCTATATAATGAAAATTATAAGTGAAAAACAAAGTAAATAGGAAATGAAATTTTCAATCTCAACATAGAAAAATTAAATAGATCATACTATTTGCAACAGCAGCATAAAAAAATTAACCAATAATCAAGTCATATATAACAATCGTACTAGTTTGAATCACTCAAACAAATCTTTTAGTAAAAAGCATATGCATAACACTATATTCCTACAATTGCAATCATCTCATTTGCTGCAGCAGCACTGAAAAGGGGCAACAACCATACATGACAAGTCATGCAAAGGTTTTGCAGATGAAAGAATCCTCAAAAAAAATTTACATGAATGAAATATTAATGTGATCTATCGATAAAAGGTAGCAGAAAATCGAGTTTTGACTAGAATTCTTCCCCATAATTTTGCTCTACCACCATCAAAATGTTAATGTGACCATTATCCACCTACACTCCAATAGTAATGCAATATACTGACTGATTGCAACAATTACAGTAACTTGATATAAACTTCACACCATATTATAAAAGAAAAACTATAAAGTACAATGATGAATATTCTTCTCAAGACATGAAAAATAGAAAACAAAGCAAGGCACACCTTACAACCAAATGGCAGCACCCGTTCAGATGGCAAATATTTGAGCCATTCGTCTCTTGCTTCAGTGTCAGGAGCAAGTCCAGCTGCCTCATCACCACCAAAATAAGTTGCATAGAACCGATCAGATGGCAAGTGATACACCTGCAGCTCAACAATAATATAGGCTTTTTTAAATAAAAAGAAAAAAAAAAGAAAAGAAATAAGTTTGGACAGACCCTATGAGAAGGTAATTTATACACCTCAGATTGATAATAATATAAAAATTAGAAGAAAAAAAAAACAAAGAAAAATGGACAGTGGAAAAGGATTTGATATAATTTCAGCAATTAATAGAAGCAGAAAATGAGCACAATAGACGACAAGCACAAATACAGATCTAGAAATGCACTAAAGCACTAGGAGATATAAAGTGTCCACCAGCACAAAAAGTGAAAGCAGGGAAAGACCTTAGTTAGGAGTTCCCAGGCCCATTCAATTGCCTCTTTCTTGAAATAATCACCAAATGACCAATTTCCCAACATTTCAAAGAAAGTATGATGGTAGGTATCCTTCCCCACATCATCAAGGTCATTATGCTTCCCACCAGCACGGATGCACTTCTGGGTGTTGCATACACGAATTAGCTTGCTCAGCTGTGTATTGGGGTCAGCAGTTCCTAAAAATATAGGCTTGAACTGGTTCATACCTAAAATTAATTGAAAAGGGAAAACGTCAAAGATAAACATATCTCAATATTCATATCCACTCCTAAAAAGCTTATTGCAAGATATCATGTCCCCCTAAGCTAAAGTCGTGGAAAGAAAACTTTAAATTCAACAGTACACAATCTATTGTGAACCAAAACAAAATATTCGGAGGAAAGGAAAATGAAAATAAACAAATAAAATAAAGAGAAAGCCCCAAATTGACTACAAACAAAGTAGACATACACTTCCAAAGCGTTCATTCACAGGTCTTAACCTCTTCCCCAACACTAGCCATAGGAAAAAATATTTAGAGAAAAGAAAAAAAGAAAAAAAAGGCGCATATTCGAATTGACTAGAAATATTCTCGTGAACCAAACAGAAAAACGGAAGAAAGTAAAAGAATACCGGCATTTGCAAAGAGAAGAGTTGGGTCGTTGAGAGGAACGACAGGGCTTGAAGTCCAATTGACGTGATTCTTGTCCTCGAAGAACTTAATGAAGGTGTCCCTCACTTTCTTGGCCGGCCACTCCAGCTCATCTACGCCTGACATGGTTGCTGCGACGCAAGAAGACGACGGCCGCAACGAACGGTTCGCGAACTTGAAGTTGGAAGTGAAGATATTGAAGCAAGCCCTAGCCCCCGCCACCGCCGCCAGCAAGGTCAAGGAAATGGGTGCTGCAACTGCAGCTAGGTTACCTTTATGCGCATTAGTGTAGATTCTCTTCATTCATTTCTACGCTAATTTTTCTCTACCTCCTTTATTTGGCTTTTTTTTCTTTTTCCTTAGCAATTCCTCCTTTATTGGTTTTTAATTTCATTTTTTATTTTCTTACCATTTCTAATTTTCAAAACTTGCTCTTTGGGACGCACGCACGCTTGCGACGGTGTCAAAAATTGCTTTTAGGATGGACAAGGACTTGTGCCGATACCACATCCAACCAAATCCAATCAAATCAAAATTTTTATTTAACTAATTAAATTCAACAAATATATTATTATATATATATATACATATTTTTTATGTATATCAAATAATTATAATAAAAATTATTATCAATAAATCTATGTATAATAACTAGATATCATTAAGCTATCATTATATTTTAAATAATTAATTATTTATTTATTTTATATAAATAATACTTATTTTAAAAAATAATATGTTAATTATTTTTTCAATAAATCATATTATCTATTGAATTTATTAAAAAAAAACTAATTTTTGATATAATTATTATCTAATTAAAATTGTACATAATTTTTCTTTTATTTATCTTAAAGTGTTTATGTTATATCATTTTCTTAATTTTTTTATTTATAATATTTTATAAATTGTTCATAAATCTAATTTAAATGAAAGGAAAAAATCAAATAAATTTGTAATAATTTCATTTTATTGTGTTCTCTTTTGTAATCTATATTTCATTTATAAATATTATGGTCATCATATTATTTTAATTTAAGAAGCCTAAATTAAAAAAGAAAATCCAATTAAAATATATTTAATTATATTTTTTTTGTTATGATACTAGTGTATTCATATTTTGTCTATAATGTTAATTTTAATTGGTCAACTAAATTACGAATTATTTATTTGAATAAAAAAATAAAGTAACAAAATAAATAATCATAATAATAAATAAAAATAATATAAATTAAATTATTATAAATTAATATACAATTATAATTACAATTTAAAATATAAAATATATTTTAGTACAATAAAAAGAAGAGTGAATGATTCCTTTAATTCTTACTAAACTTAAAACCAAAAAATTACTTTTAAATATCAATCTTATTATTAGACAAAAGTGAGATATTTCTTAAAAAACTCAAACAAAATATCTAAGTGTAATAATATTAGTTATATCCTCTTTTTAAAATCTAATAATTCAATCTAATGTCAATATTATAAGTAAAAATTCACAAAATATTAAATATGTGTAGAAGTAATCTCAGTTATTTAACAAAAAAAATAAGTTAATTTGAATTGTCTAGTAAAAGGTAATAAAAGATCAATAATTGAGATTAATCTATTTTTTTTATATAAAAAGGTCATTAATGATAGAAGGGTAGACACCTTTTTTTAGACCATTTTTTTTTAGAGGTGACTACTTAAGGGAGTGGGAAGTAAAGAAAGACATTTATTTCCTTATGAAACATTCTTTTAACAATAAAAAACATTGAAAATAGTAACTAACGAGACACAACATCTTTAGGTATTAAAACATTAAGGTGGAGCAGACTAAGTTACTCATAGTGTTCCAATCACACCTAAAATGATTGGTGACAACTTTAAAGACAATATATATATATTATAATGCTTTTAAAAAAGGTGCTTAGTGCCTTGCATCCTCTCCTCTATGTCCACCAAAGCTCCCTTCACCTCATGAAACTTGTCATGACAGTTTGGTGACTCCATTAGGGATCTTTTTCACAAGAGACAGACTGCTTTAACTTGTTTTTATTTTTGTGTCTTTATTTATTTTCTACTTGAAATTTTATTTGTTTATCTCTCTTATTCAATGTTTATGATTACCATTTGTATCATAACTCTAATTGCACACACTCATAAAGACCTAAATTAGGTCTACTCCCTTTATACCTTAGACGAGAGAAAGTATAAGTCCTTCATGAAACTTGTGACTTTTGTATAGGACAATCATGAAATATCTCACTCAAATTAATGACTCCTACTTAAGTCTTAAATGACAAGGGATAAAGCAGTCTACAAATGTTAAGCCTAATATAGATTCATTAAATTATATGTCTTATTGTTATATTAGTAAAGTCATCTACTTGTTATATTCATCCTTTATAGGACAAAAAAAAAGTCTAAGATCTTCTTACTCTAATAATTATATCATGCATCCCTTTATTTTTAGTTTTTATAGTGTTACATTATAATTCATGTTTTACCCTTATCTACTTTATACTAACTCATTTCTTTTTTTTTTTATACTTTTTCCTATATCATTTCAAATTATTCACTTTAAATATTGTTTACCTTTTAAAGTGTTAATTATTGTTTCAAAGCATACCTTGAGTCGACTTGATCATCACCAAATACATATATAGTCATGTCAAAATATCCTCTAAAGATCTTCAAAAGTAGATAGCAGATTGTCCTCCCTTAAAGTCAGCAAAGATCCCATGGAACTTTGACTTAAAGTAGTCAAAATTTATTGTCCTTAAATAAGTTTAGGACACCTAGAGCCCCGACAAGACGTGGGTCTTTAGTGTTTTATATTCCTAAATGTAGACATAGTTCTTCAAGTGGAAGACTAAATCTGACCTAAATTTTTGATTGTAAATATAAGTGGAGGGAAGATATTCCTAAACTTATAGTTAACCAAGCCAAAATTGTCATTTTGTTTTTTTTATCATGTAATGTAAAAAAGAGACAAGTCTTTTTATTTTAATCTAATATATGGTTTGTTACATTAGCTAACATTATAATAAGTGAAAGATATCTATATACATATCATGACATTTTTACACATTTATTTAAACATGTATCTTTAAGGCTTTATAATTAAACTTTTTCACTTTAGATGGAAAATAACAATTCTTGAACAACCTGTATCATAATGGGTCAAATGTCAACCAAAGCGTTCCTCAAAGGGGTAAGAATTGTCAATCATATCTATAATGAATGTATTTCACTTACCTTGTTGAAAACAAGTTCTTTCTCCCAATAAAACAGTTTAAAGATCCTTACAAATGACATGGAATCCAATCATATATTACTTATTAATGTGTCGAATTTAGACTATTCCTCAAAGGAAACTTTATGATGGGCAAGGTTGTTTTGACACCAGTTCTAATCAATAACATCCAGCCATATGAAATGAGTAGGTCTTGACTCTTGTGCTATGAAGATATAACAAGTCCCTCTCATTTACCTAAAGTTTGACTTTAAAGACTAAAAAGGTGACATGAACCAGCTACAAGATTGGGATTGAATAACTCTTTGACTATATGCTTGAGAGACAAGAGACATAATCACTTTCATGACTCTTTATTGAGAGTAATTAAATTTAGTTTAAGTGATATACCTATTCATTTCTTACGTTAACCAACACATTACTCTCTTTATTAGACTCAAATTTAATATGTGCTTTATGTCTAGATATCAAAATACAAGGTTTTTAGATGTTTCCAAAATAAAAAAAAATTGAATCCTTATTTATAGGCTTATGAATACCATTATCCCTAAAATTTAAAAAATTTCGAACAATTTATCTAAAAAGGGGCTAACCACCCTTTTCCTTACTAATAAATCAAAAACCAATGTTAGTTTTTTTTGAAAACTATTAGTTAGGATCAAATTAGGATATCCTAAAAATGGATATTGGAGAAGGTGGTTGAGCCCTTAAAATAACCAATTAAACAACTTGAAGAGGTCATTGAATATAATTACGAAGATATGGAAATTAAATTTCGCATAATTGAATAGTTAAATTAAAACTAGAAAAAGAAAATAAAAGTAGACACTCAACTTTAATTTATTCATTCCATTTTAAGGAATTTAAAGAAGAAAAGAACAAACAATTCAACCATAATATAAGGTTGATTTTCCTTCATCTACTTTAGCCTTTATGGTTAATGAATCAATAGGTATATCTTATCCTCAATCCTCTTCCCTTTTTGACATGAGATACAAGGATGAAGAGAAAAGTATCTATGTTCTTTTACTATACTCTAAGGTAAATGAGAAGGTAAGGGAATTATTCTATTCCCTAATGACATTTTCCTAGGATGAGAGAAATTCCTAGTTTAAACGCCATCAAAGGATGGTCAACAAATTAAAACTTCCCAATGTGTTTAATTTTATAGCAAAGACCTACAAACTTTAGAGAAAATATTTTCCTAATTTTAACAAAAAAAGAGAATATGTAGTTTTTGAAAATGCCTATCAAGAATATATCATAAAAAAAGGGAAAAGGATCAATAGGATATATCTTTTGGCTTTGAACTTATCAATCAAGTTGGACAAAGGAAGAGAGACTTGTATATTGAAGGATACTATACACAATTTATACAATTATCAAATTGTGAGCAAAAACATAAACAACTAGGCATAAAGGAAAAGAGACTTGTATATTGAAGGGAGAGCAATGTGAAGAGATCAAAAGAAGATGAATGATGACATCTTTAAGGGAGTAATCCTTAGAGCTATTACATTATTTCATTCTCCTAAATCTCTCTTGTTTTTAATATTTAGTTTGGTTTTAATTATTTTTATGATGAACTAATTTTTTGAGTTAGGGCTACTATGTAGCTTAACTATAAGTATGTAGTATAACCATAATTATGTAACCTTAGAGAGATTTTTTTTATATAAAAGTATATAGTATTTTATACTTTTAAAAGATTGATAATTTTTTTTTAAACTGATTTGATATGCATGGTTGAAATTGAGAGGAGATTTATCACATTAGATTAAATAATACAAAACATGAATTGAATGCAATACAATGATGTACGAACATGATTCATGGATTAATGATGGGTGGTTTTTGAAAAGATCTATTTAAGTTAGAGTTTTTCATATAGCTTAAAATTTTTTTTTATCCATTTCAATCTATATAAAGTTATATTAGGTTAATAGATAAAGGTGTATTCAATATGACTTTAAAAAGAATATTGGATAACATATGAAATTTCATTGTTCCATAAAACCCTTTTTCTTATATAACAGTTTAGCAAAAACTCTATGTAAACATGATGTGGTGAATCTAAAAACCTTAGTGTATTCTCTCTTAGTTAAATTTCATTATGTTTAGTAATTGATTTTTCTAATTAAATTTCATTTGTTCTTATGTAGTTTTCTAAACTTTGAAAATGATTTTCTAAACAAAGTTATAATTGATAAGTGTTTGGTACTTGTTTACTTTCAATTCTTATGAGATGATATTCTATTTGCCATATGTATTACTAAAGTAACATACAATACACACACACACACACACACAAACACACACATACATGATTAATACAAATAGAAGAAGGCTTAAATACCTCAATTCTTGTACACTTAAGGGATGCAAGGTTTACAAATTTTCAAGACTCACTACTTAGTTTAGTAGAGACAAGGACATTTTCTCTAGAGGGATAGATGACTAGGAAATTCCAAAAGTCCAAAAACGAATAGATTTACAAACTTCCAAACTAAATTTTTTTAAAATAGATTTTACGATTGAAGCTGAAGAAAGAGACATTCAGCTTTCCGAACCTTTTGAAAGAAGACCTAAAGCCAAATGATCTTGAAAACATAGATAAAAAAAATTTCTCAATTTTTCATTTGCTCTTGAACAAATTACTTCTTGTAATTATTTGATGAAGATTACTTACCCTTATTTTTTGTGAAGATTTCAAATTTCATACTATAACCTAATTTGATACACTTATATTTAAACAATATCAAATAGGTAATAACACCTCAAAAATTTTTAAAAACCATAAAGGAATTACCATAACTACCAACAACTCTAAAATGAATATCATTTATAAAACCACCATTTTTATCAAAAGCAAAAACTAAAATTAACCCACCTTATCTTAGTATTGGAGTCATTTCAATCATTAATTGCATTAGACATTTTGGTCCTTTTACACCTTATCAGTTACATTTTATAACTTTTTGTATCAAAATATTTTATTTCTTAGTATTTTTACCTTAAGTTTCTTAGCTGGATTTATTCATTTCTTGATAAGGGTAAGTATATTGTAAGTCAAACTCTTAGACTTTAGTGAATGTATTCTATTTCTTAAACTATTATATATAAACCTAATACTGTCTAGAATGACCTCTTGTTCAAACTCTTCTATTTCAAAAAGCTTTGAAACTTATACGATAACAAATTATGAAGAAATAAACCTAGAAGATTTCTTTAGAGTGATAAATGATTGGAAAATTTCAAAAGTCCAAAAAGAATAAATTTACAAACTTTCCAAACTTAATTTTTTCAAAACAGATTTTAGGATCAAAATTGAAGAAAGAAACATTTAGCTATCAAACCCTTTTGAAACTATTCATCTTCTTTCTAAAAAATCTCTGCAATCTCACAAACAAAAATAATACAAATATATCAACATAAAATTAGTACAAGTAGGAATGAAACCCCTTAAGAAAGAAGGTTTAGATACCTTAATTCTTATAGTCATAAGGAATGCAAGGTTTACAAATTTTCAAGATTCACTACCTAGTTTAGTAACCACTAATCCTTGTGTTAAACTAGTTTCACTTAGTTGTTGCCTAAACACTACAATTTAAGTGATAAAAACATTTTAAAAAGCATGGTTTTCTAAGTAAAACTCATAGCTATAAAAAGGATCTATTCTAGTTGCATTAATGTTCAAAATTTATTACAAGGTCATGATTTTTGCATTTACAATAACATATATGATTTAATCTCTAAAAGGTGAAATCTTTTTGCTCTAAATGGACCTTTCCAAAGAAAACAGAGTTATCTTAATTTTTGACTAGTTTAAAATATATGCATCTAAAAAAAAACCTTTCATAAATTCTACAAATCCTGTCATTACAAGAAATAAAGCTAAGAAATAGATCATGATTGATGACCAAAGAACAGTTATTCCACACATAACCTTAATTCCACAAACACATACCCTAGAAAAACTTCTTTTAAAATCTTACCAAATTTCCAAACTCATTTAAGCCTTGCTAAACAAGGATGACTTCATCACAACCCTCAAAACCTATCTTGATAGATTACAACCATCATCTTCTTATAATGAAGGACAAACTCTCAACTTCATAGGCCAAAACTCTAATAAAGAAGCTTTTACCCCAACTGAACCTTTGTTTTTGTTTGTTTTTTTGGCTTAAACCCATGACTAGGCTTATAGCGCCAAACTTGGACATCCAAAACAAGTCTAACACTTTGACCCAATACAAATTCAATACCTCTTTCATTTACAAATAAAAAATTGATGACATGTTTGAGTATAATATACTTAATCTCCTACAATAAATGACTATGGTAGCTAATGCCTATAAAACTCAAAACCAAACCTTAAACAAAACTGTTGATAAATTCCTAATAGTATACTTTTTAGGATAATTAAAAGGATGGTGGAATTACCATCTCACAAAGGTATAACAAAATCAAATTTTGGCCTCCATTAAAACCACTGAGGGTGAGCTACTTATTTTTCAGAATATAGGAAATATTATTAGGGATGTTATTTCATGCCTCATCCTAACTATTTCCTTACATTTTATAAGAGACCCTTTACATCTTAAAGATAAGAATGTTGAATTATTCAATAATCTTAGATGTAGAAAATTGACTGATTTTCAAAATTACAAAACCATTTTTCTTACCAAAGTTATACTTAAGGAAGATTCAAACTAGCCTTTCTAGAAAGATAAGTTCATTATAGCACTTCCAACATTTTTAGGAAAAAGAGTTGAAAACACCTTTAAATCCACTTATAGGAGTCTAATCTCATATGACTAGCTAACTTATGATGAATTAGTTATGTCAAAAAAGAATGATTTTAGATTTATTAAGATCTTAGATTAAAGCATCTTAAATGGGAATTAAAGTAATCTTGTTTTGAGGTAAAAACTTTTTGTCAATAGTTTGACTTAAGTTTTCCAAAACTTAAAAAAGCCAAATAAAAAATCCCTTGCTAAAAGACCTACCAACCATACGAAGCCCTATAAACCAAACAAACAACCTTACTATACTAAACCAAAGAAATCCCAATCAAAAACTTAAACAAAAGAAAACCCTTTCTAACCAAAACCAAATCAAAAGAAGTTATCTACTATAAAGGTGACAAGAAAGGACATACCTTCAAGTATTGCAAAATCAATTGTAGGTTATAAGGACTCTAACTAGAAGAAGAAACCCTTACAAAACTAAAAGCTCTTCTTATCCACACTTTTAGTTCTGAGGATAACACTTTAAAACTATTCGAGGATCAATTCCAAATAGATGAGCTTTAAACCTTCTTATCCAAAACCAAATTAGAACCTAAGCAAATTAACATGATTAATATAGGATAGGAATTTATTCATGATATTGTCAAGAATATCCTTAACCTTACATTGCAAAAGGTTTGCTTAGACAAACTTATGATAACCTTTGAACATCAAGAAAATCTTTCAAATCTTCTATCAATTAATAAAACATCTTATGACTTTACACAAATCCTAGCCAAATGAACTTCCAGAAAATCAAACCTTACCATTCAAGATCATTAAGTAGAAATCAATACAATCAAAGCAAAGTTTAGGGAACTCAAACAAAAATAGTAAAAGGATAAAAAAGCTTTACAACTTCTTTTTACAAAACACATGGATATTGAAGAAACTGAAAACCTAGAAAATCCAAAACTAAAAAATCCAGAGTAATATGACCTTGAAAATATAGAAAAACTTCCTCTAGATTTTCTATTTTTTATTGAACAAATTACTCTTGGTAAGTATTTGATCAAGATTACCCTTATTTTTAATGAAAATTTTAAATTTGATACTATAGCCTTATTTGATACAAGAGTAGACTTAAATTGTATTAAATAAGGGATAATACCTGAAAATTTTCAAGAAACCACAAAGGAAAAACTTACAATGGCCAATAACTCTAAAATGAACATCATTAGTAAAATCACCGTGTTTATTCAAAACCAAAATTTTCAAATCAAAACTTCTTTGTTTTAATTAAAAATATAAATCATATGGTCATTTTAAGAACCTTGTTTATAAATATGATTACCCCATCTACTATTAGTTATGATGACATTTCTTTCAAAACCAAATCATAAAGACTTTTCTTCCTTGTCATACAAAGACCAAAAACCTAAGATTTTAATCTTATAAAAACTAACTTTATTTATGAGAATAAAATCAATACCTCATTTAAATAAAGAAAAACATGTTTTCTACTTACAAAATGATATTTCTTAATAAAACATTTAACATCATCTTTAAACCATTTAACCTTATGAAAGATTTCTCTTTTTCAACATCTTTAAAGCAAGCTTGGCTCAAACCTTCCAAATACTTTTGAAGATCGCACAAAGTTGACCTCCCATATGAACCAAACTTTAACAAAAAAAAAAAAATCCTAACCAATGCCAAACCTATCTAAATGAACATGAAATTAGAAAACCCTTACAAACACGAAATCCAAGACTTGGAACCAAAAGGATTGATTTCTACCTCTGGATCCCCCTAGTCTTATGCAGTGCTTTATGTCAACAAACAATTTGAAATAAAACATAACATTCTAAGGTTGGTCATCAATTACAAACCATTTAACAAAGCCTTTAAGTAGATCTGGCATTCAATTCCAAATAAAAAGATCTTTTACAAAAATATTATTTTGCCTTTATTTTTTCAAAATTTGATATGAAATCTAGACTTTAGCAATTCCAAATTCATCCAAAAAACCATTACAAAATTGCATTTACCATTCCATTTGGTTAATATGAATGGAATGTTATACCTTTCAGTTTGAAAATTGCTCCTTTAGAATTCCAAAGGATTATGAATGACATTTTCCAACCATATTCAAAATTTTGCCTAGTTTACATTGATGATGTTCTTATTTTTTCCAATTCAATTAAACAACATTTCAAACATGTACAAAAATTTTCTTTGTTACAAAACAAAATGGATTGCTAGTATCTTAGTCAAATACCTCTATTTTCTGAACCAAAGTTAAGTTTTTTGGTCATTACATTTTCTAGGGAACTGTCACTCCTATTAAAAGAGCCTTAACCTTTGCAAAAACATTTTCTGACAAAATCACAAACAAATCTTAAGAAAATCTTTGTTCCTTAGACATTTTAACACACTACTCTTGTTTAGTAGATCAAAGATTAGGTACAAGAAATTCCTTGTCTTTATCTCATGAACCCCTCTACTCCAAAAATAGTTGAAATAAACACCTTTGATCTAAGCTATAGAGCTATCCTTAACCAATTTAAGAATGGTAAAGAGGACATTGTCCAATTCACCTTTACATATTGGAATGGTTGTCAAGAGAATCATTTTATAATCAAAAAGGAAATTTTATCCATTATCATATGTATTATAAAATTTCAAAGCAATTTACTAAACCAAAAATCTCTTTTTTGTAATGGTTACAAATCTACCAAAGACATTTTATAAAAAGATGTTGAAAATATTTCATCAAAACAATTTTTTCCTAGTGACAAGTTATTCTTTTTATCTTTGATTTTAATATTGAGTATATCAAATAAGATAAGAATTTCATTCATAATTTGTTAACCTAAGAATTCCTTCAAAACATATCCTAAAAAGCCTAAGATGACCAAGGACAAAGAAAAGTTTCAATTCAAAACCCAAGAAAAAGAAGAACCCTCACTCTAGAACTTACAAAACCAACCTAATTGGCCCAACCTATAAAGGCATGGATTAATTAGGTCACTAAAGAGGAAGAGGCCTAAACCCAATCCCAATCCTCACAAAAACAAGTACAAGTCCATCAGTGGGTAGAATCCTTATCTAATTCACCATAACTACTGTTAGCACTACAAAATCTATCTCTTTTGTAAAAAGGTAAATCAATAAACCTTGATTTCAAAAATAAAGAGATAAGATTTTCAAAATCCCTATCTTTAAAAGATTTACAAACATAATAATTTCTAAATTCTTAAAAAATTATTTTAACACAACCACACAATCCAAAAAAGACTTTAATCTATTTTGTCAAAATTCATTTTAAAAACATTTTTACCATGCAAGCAAGATTTTATGATAAAGACCCTTTTATAGTCATTTGAAAATTTTTTCCTTTGGATGATTTTTTAAACCATCAGGTATTACAAAACTTCAGCCCTATTATAGGGAAATTCTTAAAAGCATAAGATTGGCAAGATTCAAACATTTATACCTTCATAAAACCCATTATAATCTCACATATCCAACTTGTCATATTTTACAAATTTCTCCTCCTTATCAATAGGGATAAGTCATTTCAAAGGAAAAAAATTTTCTCATTAAACTCAAAGCTAAATTCTACCATTCCAGTTCCTTGTCTTACTGGGACTATCAACAAGCTTGGCTTAATACTTTTTTCCTTCAAAATCAAAATGACAGTCATTCTTGGCTAATTTATTTTTATAACAAAATTGATTGCTCTAGAATCCTAAATTGGTTTAAACAATGGTGAAATTATTTCGATTCTACACTAGATATTCTTATCCTAAAAGTCTATGATAGTTACAATTTGTTTAAACCAATTTAAATTTTCCCCTATTTTCCATTTCTTAAAAAAAATTCTTCATTCCTTAGGTCTTAACCTAGTATTTCGAGTATCCAAACCAAGATGATACTTTAGTAATTGTTGTGAAATGGTGAGATTCATTCGAGGTCTTAAAAAAATTTGTGAAACTAGTTGTGAAATAATGACTCAAGGAATCCCAAAAGACTTTACAAACCAACCCCAAAACACTACATTTTTGGCCTAAAAGTCTTATGTCTTGGCCCTTTTGGCTATAACCTAAACAAAATAGGAATACTGTGTAATAATGCAAGAATTACTTCAGAACAAAACTTCATTATCCTAGGCCACTTCAGAATCTAGTAAGTCGATAATTGACCTCCAAAAAACTAATGAAGATATGTGTTTTGGTATTTTCTCCCAATTAAAAAAGAAAAAGTATTTAATAAAACAATAAGGCAACTTTTGTTACTTGCAAATATCACAAAATGACAAGGCAACTTTTGGTGTCTACCAGTTACAAAATGATAAAGTAACTTTCAGTGCTTGCCAACTCTATAAAATGACAAGCATACTTTCAGTGCCTAACAAAAAACTTTTGAAGATTCCCTAACAACTATAAAAGACTTATGACTAATTACAGGAGACTAATGACTAGCTTCAAAAGACTCCCTTTAGCCATAAATAAGAGTAGAAGTAATGCAAAAAGGGCATTGATAAAAAATCCTTCAATCTTTTTCTTAGTAAAACCCTCTCCTCTAAAAATTCTCAGTATCCCTCCTCCTAAAAACTTTCCTTCTTGTATTATTTATCTCTCACAAACCTTTTCCTAATTTCATTGTATCTTTTAGTTATTTAACTCCAACAAACCTTTTTTATTTCAATTAATTTTAATTTTATTACATTTTATTTCAACATCATTATTCAATTTTATTATATTTTATTTTAGTTTCTCAACTAGTCTCAGATGAGGAGGTTTGAAGCTTATTTATTTATAATTCAGTCTTAGATAGTTTTGAAGTGTTATCCTTAGAACTAAAGGTATGCATAAAAAGTACTTTTAGTTTTGTAAGAGTTTCTTCTTCTAGTTAGAGAGCTCTTGTAACTTATAGTTAACTATATATATATATATATTGAAAAGTTAGTCAATTAAAAAATTTGAGCCATAGGATGAGATTAAGGTTTTGAAATTAACCTATAAACATTACATTTGTATTGTAAAGGCAAGGCCTTAGCTGATTACTATCTATTTGCATTAACAACCATATTGGATTCAACTAAGACCTATTATGCTTTAAATAGATGGGTACAAGAAAAAATTTCCAAAAAGTAATCAATAAAAGACCAAAAGAAGAAAAAAGATGACATTTAAGATCCTAGTTTACTTAAAAAGTTTGATTGCAAATTAAATTTTGTTTTAATTCCTCTTAGCAAACAATGCACCATTAATAAAACACCAACAAACTTTATGGTTTTTACATTCAAGCATACATTTGATATATAGGCTAAAAACTATACATTGTTATAGTTTTAGTAGCTCCTTACACCCATTACTTTAGATATTCTTGATTTCAAATTTTAACTTTATGCTTGCTATATTTAGATGGAAATGAGGTTGAAGAAGAAAGTTTTAACTTTCATATATATTTATTTAAAAAGTGATAGTTAATCAAATTAAAGTGCAAATTAAGGGACTAAGTCATTAAAGGAGAAATCAAAACATTAGGGTATGGCTATATTGTTGCAACGTAAGACCAAGAATATTAATATTAGATAATTAAACTAATTAACAAGCTACTATTACTTAATAAGTATATCTGCCTAACATTTTAAGCAAATTGAAGGATTAAATCACGTAACCTTATACAAATAAGTGAATAAACATAATATCAATTTAAGTTAAGAAATCCTAAAAGATCTTTCTTTTGTTTTTTTAACCATTTGACAACTATATCATTGATCTAAATAAAATTCAAAAATTTCTAAACCTTGTTAAAAAGAAGACCCCACTTAATAGTAATTATATGTATGCATTAGAAGTGATGACATAATAAAATTTAAGTGGAGACAAAACAAAATTTGAATGGAAGTAATAGTATAAAATTTAGTAAAAATATATGTTATTTTTCCTTCACTAGGAGTATAAATTAAACCACCTAATATATGTTATTTTTCCACCTAAATAATTTGATTGAAACTATATATTTTGTATTTTAGGTAAACTGTATTTAGCAATTTGATTGCACATCGTATAAACCTAATTGGTTGACACTTAGAATACCTAAAGCCTATATTTTATAAATAACACAAATTTAGAAAACTTAAGCATGCACACACATGGCCTACATTCAAGACATGCAAAACTAGTTTACTTTTTAAACCCATATGTGACAAAAATAACATTGAAAGTGATCAAAAAAACAAAGTTTGTTTAGATGTTTAATAATAAGAAAAATAAAATTGGTTAATGTAATTGATTTCATGCATACTTGTTAAGTATTTTGTTTAGCCCTTGTTGAAGCTATTATTGCATAAATTTCTCTATATTTCTTTTTTTGGCTTCTTCTTCCCATTTCTTATACATTCATTTGCAGATGTGTTTCTTGTTCAATAAGCAAAAGGATCTCATTTTTTGCATGCATACTACATAGTTGCTATGCTTTAGGAGATTTTAGAAAAGAAAGAAGAAAACTTTCAAGCTAATGATCTTGTTATGGAGAAAAATTATGATATATATAATTTTAGTGACAAAAAAAGGTCAATCATTTCAACAACAAAGTTTAATTGGTGGAAAAAAATGAGTTTTTAAAATAACGTATCTTGCTATTGGAGGATTGTGTTTTTTTTCATAGCAATAAGCTTTGAGAGTATTTCATAAACATGTGATATGTCCTTAAATTTTGTTGTTCAAGAGAAAATAATGAATATGGATTATGTTGTCAAATTGGCTAACCAACATATATCACCAATAATGATTTAAACTTGTTTTTACTCTTTGTTTGGTCGATTACATTTAAAAAACAATATTTAGTCATCATTAATGATTTAGTTTGAAAAAAGAACATCAAATTAACCCTAACTGATCTACTTATACACCTAAACCCCACAACTCTCTATTACATGCAACATTGTTTCACATTAAAGAATGCAAAAAGATGACAACTTTAAATGCAAAAATTCTCACATTTTGGATGGGAGATTGTATCATGTACATTCTGGCAATGCTAATAATAATTAAATTAATTAATATATTGTTGTATTCCTTCTTTTTTTTTTGTCTAAGACCTAGTCTAGTATATAAAAAATCATTAAGGTTGAGGTCTTATTTTATTTAGAAAATAAATAACAATATTAGCAAGTGTCCATTTACATTATTAAGTAGACTTTGGGCTCGATACAATTTTTCTTATCCTTTTAGGCCTCATATTACAATTTATCTAGTAATATTACATAATAAAGTTAGTCATAAAAAAATAGAAAATACAAATAGTAAAAAATTAAATTAAATAAGAATAGAAATAAAAGAAATATACATGTATTAAAAAAAAGAGATGGTGAGTTGACTTGGTTAAACCAAAGTCAACTTGATCAAACTTAATCAGACGAGTCAAATTTGGTCAAACGTAGCCAACTTAGTCAAATTCAGTTATATCGAGTCAATTTGACCCAGTATCCTTAGGTTTAAATTAACCTAAATCCAAAAACACTAGCCCTTTGAAAATATCATGTTATTCTAGATAAAACACATCTAAGAATTGGAAAATGAAAAAAAGAAAAAATGAAATATAATGATTCCAAAACCCACTAGCAAAGATTAAAAAGCAAAAAAGCTGAAAAATTAAAAGCATATATCAAGACATACAGAAGCTAACATCAAACAAAGCACACTTAAAATATAAAAATAAATAATATAAATATATATATATATATATATATATATATATATATATATATATATATATATATATATATATAACTTTGTAAGACCTAAAACAAATCCTAGAAGGAAAGAGCGAGAGATTATAAATTACCCTGCTATCCCTTTCCAGTGTATATGCTGATTCTAGTAGCTATTATCATCCTAGACTCCTATAGATCGATTCCTTTGCAATCGATCTATCTATTGATGTGTGTCATATGTTGATCTAAGGCCTAAAAACCTCACCAACAATAAAGATTAAGGTAGAGAAAAAGAGGGAGCACAAAAAGGCTCTTTAAGACCCTCTAGAAACTCGAAAAAAGATGGAGAGGCTAGGGATCATCGACCTTTTATCTTCTCTTTTTTTTTTTCTTTTAAGTTAATGTAAGCTGATGAAAATGGCTTTGACCGGCTCATATAGCTTGACTAGTTTGACTTTTGTTGATCGCTTATAGTATATAGTCAATTTCTCATCATGCCAAATCACAACAGCTTGACAACTCCACTAGGGATGAAATTAATAAATAATCAAGCTTCTCTAACTTAATTTTATTTCAATGTTGTTTACCATTAGCTTAAAGTTTTATTTGTTTCTCTATATCTTTCTATCATGGCATGTAATCTTATTTTAGCAGATGAATATACCCTTTACTCACTTTTATAAAGCTTGGCACCTGACTTATACCCTTTTAAGTTAGGTGAGAAATGGTAAAAAATCCTTTGTGTAGCCTATTGCTTCCACGCGGGATTCTTGAGATCTCTCACTCATATTAGTTGTTCCTTCGACCTATGAAAGTGAGAGGGAGGAAGACCAGAGGACCTATTATTCTAGTTATAAATCTTTAAACCACACTTCCCTATCACTAAAGTCGCTTTCCCTTATAGGTCCATTATATAAGGTAAGGAGCGATGATGATGATTCATACCTAAACTTTGCATAAATAAAATCATTGTGTATTCACACCATTATTTTCACTTTTAATGCTTTTATTAATTATATATCCCTTAGTATGATATGTTTCCTTTTTTCTTTACTTTGACATAACATTTTATTATTTACATTTTAGGCATTGTTTGCTTTGTGACCATATTGGCCTATCCATTAAAAAAAACAAAGAGAAAAAAACAATTGGAATCATGATAATTAAAGAGGAGATGTCCAAAGACAAATTACAGATTGTCCACCAATGGGTTTACCTTTACGATTTGGGCATTTCAATCTTAAGCTAATTGGTTTTTCTCCTTTTAAGCAACTCTAGCATAATTGGCCTAGTTTTATGAAGCATAAGTTATAAAGCATATATAGAGATATAATATGTCTTTAGCATGTAGTTGTTCAACTAGCTATTTTGCAAGCAATTATTAAATTTTGGGATTCTTCACTCTGATGTCTTGCTTTTTCTTCAGTATACATGATCCCTTTTTTAGAAAAAGTAAAAATATTGTTACATCTGCTCATTTTATCATATATAAATATTTACACCTTTGGGGAAGAAATAAGTTATCTGAAGAAGTTATCAATTTTAATCAAGATAAAAAAAGATGAGATTTCCAGCTAAGTCACACATAAAGGACAAGTTAACAAAAAATGTGTTCCTACCCAATTCCTAATTAATAAAATGAACAACAAGAAAAATGTTGACAAATGAATGACCTATTTGGCTATGCTCATTTATGCATTTTCTTTATTCCCCAAGGTGATTGGCCATGTTCATAAACGTGTTATTGAGCTTTTCTCTAAAGTTGTTGAAAAAGTTAACCCTATACCTGTGATCGTGCTAGATATAATCCTATCCTTAAACTATTGTAAGATCAGAGAAGAAGGCCAATTTAAGGGAAGCTCAATCATATTATATGTATGACTCATGAGCCATATTAAATGCCTAGAGCATAAGACCCTTAGCTCAAAAGGTTTGATAATGCACTTATCGAGTTCTGCACAAGTCATTGGCAAAGCCCATATGAAATAATCAAGTGGTTAGCTAGATGGGTATAATGAGCTCTCATCTTGTATAGATGTGAGGAGTATCCTTGGGTTTCATTAATAGGTTTAAGTAGAGTTGTTAGTTATGCCCTAACTTTGGTTATAATGCAAATGCATATTATAATGTTTGTTCTTGTCTTGTATGGTATGAACATGATGCAACTTGATTATCATGATCCAAATAGTCGGGATCAACTCCAAAAAGTAATTCAAGCATAAAGTCACATCTACATAGTTTCAAATGGGCCTAGGTTTCATACTTTACACCTAGTTATGAACATTAGAGTAAAGCCTAAGGCCTTGAGATTTACATTCCTAAAATAATGCTAACCTGTTCTTCCAAGTAAAAGTAAAAGGTAGAATATAAACCAAGTCAAAACACACCATCGTAAGAAAATAACAATGACATCTCAGAAAATAAAAAACTCTATAATGAACTATCAAGGGTCCAGTGAATGAGGAAGTACTGATCATCTATTTCTCATTAAACACATTACCAAAGAGCTTAAGTAATCTGAGAAGAGGAATAATGACATAGCCTCTAAACTAAAAAGGGTCAATAAGAGGATAAAGGAAATAAGGATTGTAATGCAAAGTTATAACTAGATGTAAGAAGTCTTGTTTCTTTCCCAAAAGCAAGTAAAGATTCTTCAGTAAACAACTGTCCAACTTCAAGGATAATTAAATGAATTCGAGAACAAGAATGTCGAGTTATCTATCATTAATTAAAATTACAACATAGCATTTTCACAAGTTAATGAGCTTAGAACTAAAAATCAAAATCTTCAAAATCAAGTAGATGAATATGATGCCCAAACCAAGTAATTAGTTGATTTTAGTATAATGAGAAAATCCCAAATTGAAAATGCAATTTAACAAATCCAATAGATAGCTAAGAAAGTTCGCTTTATGGCACTTAAGGCAAAAGCACTAAAGACAAAGATTGTCCCTTTGCATCCTCATAAGGATCATTTTGTACTCTTCCTTGATAAAGCACATTGTCAATATGACTTCATAGGTTATTTCTTTTAAAGCCTATTATGCAAGCCCTTTGAATACCATCCTACAACATGGAATATGTATAAGGGTGGTTTTTAGCTTTTGCTATAAGCAATGGTTGTAACCCTATATTTTTGTTATGTACAATATATAATGTATTAGCCAAAGTTCAACTAAGTAAAAAATACCCATACATAACATAACATTGCATAATCACAGCCTAATTACCATACTAACCCTTATTTTCTCTTGGTTTTGCATATTCATAACATGAAAGAAATAGAAACCATTGCCAAAGCATATATATTAAAGGCTTTATAGCTAAATGATATACCTAACATCTTACTTGAAGGTAATGGTTATCAGGCTACTTGTAAGCAACTTAAGCATGATGAGATACTTACTCAAGGCTTTTTAAAAGGAGTTATAGTGGAAATATTCTTTGTTGGGATCATAGACAATGATTCTCCTTTTTTAGATCATGGAATGAAAGATCGTTACAAATGACATTTGATTGAAACACACCCTACCTACCCATGTAGAAAGTTCAGACAATTTTTAAAATGAAAATTGATGGCAGGAAAAGTTAACTTGCCCTTTACATAGTTACGAGCTTTAAACCTTAATCTATAGCCTAAAGAAATAAAAAGGCCTCAAGTCCTCTATGAAGAAGCTCTAGCATGTCCAACTCACCCTTTTAGGATTGTATGTGTGTTAGAGTTTAAAGACTTTTATTTAGAATATGAGGATGATGAGGAAGAGTATTTCCAATTCATGGTTCTTGACCCTCAAGTTACCAATTCTCCATTTCATAGTGTCATCAACTTACTATTCGTGGACATCACTGAAACTATCACTTGAAAGGTTTTCTTAAGGCATAAAACTTTCATGATTAACAAATTATAACTCATCTTGCTAACACGCTATAAGATGAGTGATTGCCCACTAAAGCATGTGAATTAGCATCCTTCTTATCCATTCATGAATTTCTTTCACATTCCTATCATGCATTTCCAAAGCTTTCTAAAGGAAGTTTTATACCTACTCATATACTTAACTATAAAGTACACCATAGGCATGATGATCCATCGACCATGGGTCAACACTTACATAAGACATTAGAAGCAAAATCCATTGAATCGTTCCTATTTATACATGTGGTTCAAACTTGTTAGTCCTTTGCAAGAGTGAAATGTAATTCTTAGTTGAACACATGATCCTTCTTTTGCCTTATCTGTCTTCCATCTTCATTTAAAACTATGGATTTAAGATGGAGACTTTGAGATGTGCACATATCCTTATATCTAACTAATCTGCAATTTTCCTATGAATCCTTTTATTGACACATATAATTCTCCAACAAGCTAGCATTACATCAAAACTATTCTCTGCACATAGAATGAGGTTTTTTCTAGGATAGCCTTTTTAGCTCTCTTAGAAATTAGAAGTTATTACTGGGATGAAAGCATCCAATTGGAGTACCAAACCCTTCTTTTATCTTATAGCCAAATTCTTTTGCCACCAACTTATTCATTATCACAACAAAGAGGATGTTGATTTTGAAGATCTCAATTTCCTTAAAGATGAGTACAACACAAACAAGGAGGAATAACTAATAGCTCAAGGAATATTGGTGTAGTATATAAGTTACTAATCTTATGTAGCTTATCCTATGGAATTCCTTGTCCATACCTTTTTTAAGGAGCCCTAGTTATGAATGCATGCATTAGATATTCTTCCTATTTTTGCAACTACTAGTAAGAACCTATTTGTGGGATGTAATATTCATATATACTAATTATAAAGACATTTTAGAAATGTTTTGACAACTCATGTATAACTCGCACATTCATTGTTCATGTAGTATTTATTTTTGTGTCACATTTGAAGTATATAAGTCTTAAAAGTAAGTTGAATAAAGAAATAACTTACAACTAGCAAGACATGTAATGCTAACTCAATCTTACACATGAAGGATGGAGGAAAAAGTTAAGAAATTGGCCACCCATATGCATGAAATCCAATCCTTGATTGAGGAGCTAAAAGAGTAGATACAATTGATAGTTCCTCAAGAAACTTCTCATGTTTTTGTGATAGGATTGTTTCCATCAACCTCAGGGCTTAGTGCATCCCAAGTCCCTTTCACTTACTCCTAATTGGAGGCACATCCTTTATGGATTATATGCCACTTTGGCAATCTTCTTTATCAAAATCATGCTTAAAAAATTCAAGAATAATCCTGAATCAAAAGATAAAATTACAGATGTCAATAAACCTTCTACGAAGCAAAATTTTGATCTTCTACAAAAGGAGGTTAAGGCCATCAAAGGGGAAGATATTCATACTATTTTGAGTGCCTCAAATCTCTATTTAATTTAAGATCCCAAAATTCAAGAAGTATGTTAGGATTGGATAATCAGCCAACCATCTAACAACATTTATTCAAAAAATGGTAGCATATGCTCATAATGAAAAAATTTTGATGCATGGTTTCCAAGATAACTTGACAAGGGTGGCTTCTCCTTGATATATTAAACAAGATTAGAAGAATGTTAAAACTTGGAAAGAACTAGCAACTACCTTCAAAACTAGGTTTAAATATACATTTGAGGTAAAACCTACTCAAATGGATCTTAAAACCATGGAAAAGAAGTAAAAAAAGACTGTTAAGCAATATGCATAATGTTGGCATAACATGTTTGCACTTGGAAAACACCTTCTTATGATAAAATGGTAAGAAGTTCATAAAAAAAACGTTGCAAATTTAGTAATTATAGGTGAAAGAATTGACGAGGGCATTTAGAAAAGAAAAATTATCAATTCCTTTACTAACCCCACAACATCTAAAAAGACTAGCATAAGCAAAAAGAAGGAAGTGCAAATCCAGGTGACTAAATATGGTGACCAATTAGGACGATGCTTTTATTATCCATTCTTTGATAATGCTCTGGGGCAGTTTAACCCTCATCAGTCTTATTAACTCCATAATGTGGCAACCCTTTTTGCATACCATAACTCCTAACCGCCACCCCCTCAGTCGAATGGTCATACACTAACATCCTTAGGGAATCAGGCATATGCCAAAAGACAAGAAAAGAGAATTGATCCCATACCAGTGCCATATTCAGAATTGTTTTCATGGCTTATTGACAATGAATTAGTAACTGTCATTACAAAATAACAATTAAAGCTGCCCTACCCAAATCACTATGATACTAATACTAAATGTGGGTACCATGGTGGATAAATTGGACATTCTACTAATAATTGTTAGACTCTTAAACGTAGAATTCAAGAATTAAGGGATGATGGATGGATCAATCTTTCATAAGCAAAAAAGAAGCCTGATATCAATATTCACCCTTTACCTGAGCATAAGACTATGAACCAAATTAAAGAATATATAAGTGGTGATTATCCATAGTCAAGTTTTAGCTCCTTAGAAATGGGAATGGTGGAAGTTGGGACAATGGTTCAAAAATGTCTACTATCTTGCTACCAAAGTGACCCAACACCACCAAAAATATTTCTATTAACTATTCAGGTAGTATCCCTTTGTCATACAACAATCTAGTGGGACTATAGTTGTCAAATAGATTCCTAAAATTAAGTATTAACACCAAAATCAACACATACAACCATATTTGACGTCATAGGAGTTAGAGGCAAAATATTTAGAGAAACTTAATTAATGGAAATAAAAAGCTAGTTATGATTTTGGAAGATGTTGAAGAGATCCCTTCGCAAAATGCTGGAAGGGAAGAATCTTCTAGGAAACAGGATCCTCAATCTAAGGAAACCATCATTGATAAATATAATGGTCATTCCTTAAATACATTAAGGAGAGTGAGTAAAATGTGGTTAAGCAGCCTAGTTAAACACCAGCTAAAACTCAACCCTCTTTTTATTAATAACTTTTAAGTTGCGTCAAAGATCCTTGCTACACATCCTTAATCAAATATATGTTTTACCAATATTTCTTAAGATAGTTTTGATCATATTATCAACAATATTATGACAAACAACTACATCTTATTCTCATATGAAGAGATTCCAATTAAAGGGCACACCCATACTAAGGCATTACATATCTTAGTCACTTATTATGATTGTAATGTGTCTCATGTCCTTATTGATAATGGATCGTCCTTAAATGCCATGCCTAAGGATACTTTGAAGCAATTTCCCATTGACGTTACCATTATAACACCAAGCATATGATTGCTTGAGCTTTTGATGGTACAAAACGAGAGTTTATAGGAACCATTGAGCTTCCAATATAAGTGTGACCATTTACTTTCAATATACTCTTTTAAGTTATAAATGTTAGACTACTTATAGTTACTTATTGGGTCACTTATGGATTCACGTCAGAAGGTGAAGTTCATCGCTTAAGTAAATCTCTTTTCTTGTTGAGGGAAAATCTCAAACACCTATGGATTCATGTCAAAAGCTTTACAATATTCCGTCCATCTCGTATCAGAAGGTGAAGTTCATTGTTGGTCATCAATTGATTGAAGTTAGAGTATAATATGATTTATTTGTCTCTAGGCCTCCAAAAATGTTTTATGTTAAGGTGGTTAAAGAAGCATTAGAATGCACTTTTTAATTTTTTGAAATTGCAAATGCAACCCCCTGGTCAAAAAGAGTCATTCGTTAAGATGTCACCTTAACCATCCAAAGTGCTACTAAAAGTAATTAAAGTAGTGGTAAAAAATGGCTATCACCTAGGCAAAGGAATTAGCAAGTATTTTTAAAGTATCACAACTTTCATACAGCCTAATGGGCAACAAGGGCATTCTAAAATTGGATACTAATCGGGCCAAGATGATGTTATAAAAGGATACCCAGAGGATGAATTAAGCAACCTTATGCTTCCTTTGGAATATAATTTCAAGAGTGTAGGATTCATCAACAAAAATGGTAATGAAAATGACTAATTCCTTAAAGTCACTACCAGGCTTAACACTCTAACAATCCAGATGATTTCTAAAGCAAATGAGGGGGTTTACCTCAAGTTTCATTGGTTTAAACTTGAGGTTCCAACACTTCCGTTGGCAACTAACAAGCTTGAAAGATTCCTTAATTACTTAAGTTTCCTACAAAGATGCCAGAAGATGAAATTGATAATCTAACCAATGATTGTCTTGAGATAACATCTGAATGCACCTTCAATAAGTCAACCCTAAATGATTCTAATAATAAGGATAATCTGTCAAACCTACGATGCCTAATTGAGCAAAAAGATAGGCAATTTATATTTGAGAAAAAAACTAGTAGAACTAGTTAACCTTGACACTATATAAAATCAATGAGAAGTCAAAGTTAGCATGAGATTTCCCCTAGAGACTAGAGCATATGTTAGCTACTCCAACAATACATAGATGTATTCACTTAGTCATATCAATATATGCTAGGTTTGAATACGAATATAGTGGTGTATAAACTAATGTAAAAACCAAAATGTAAGCCTATACAAAAAAAAGTTTAAAAGGATGAAACCTAAAATCCTATTAAAAATTAAAGAAGTCAAAAAACAGTTAGATGTGGGCTTTCTCCAAGTAGCAAATTATTTAAAGTGGGTAGTCAACATTGTGCCTATACCAAAGAAGGGTGGCAAAGTACATATGTGCATTAACTACAAAGACCTAAACAGAGCAAGCCTTAAAGATAATTTTCCCTTACCACTTATTAACATTCTTGTAGACAATATTATTGGTTACTCAATGTTCTTATTTATAAATGAGTTTTTGAGATAAAATAAAATCAAAATTGCACTTAAAGATAGAGAAAACAACATTTGTCACCATATGGGAAACCTTTTGCTACAAGGTCATGCCATTTGGTCTTAAGAATGCAGGTGCCACCTATCAATAAATGATGGTCACTCTGTTCCATGACATGATACATAAAGTGATTGAAGTTTGTGTTAATGATACGATTGTTAAATCTCGAGCAAGTGAAAATCACTTATTAGTCCTTAAAAGGTTGTTTGATCAGCCAAGAAATTTTTAGTTTAAACTTAACCTAGTTAACTGAATTTTTAGGGCAACTTTAGGCAAGTTGTTGGGATTTATTTTAAGTCAAAGGGGCATCAAAGTTGATTCTAATAAAATTAAAGTTGTACAATAAATGCCTACACATTATACACCAAAAATGGGCCAAGATCCTAAGAAGTGTTACTTATATTGTTAGATTTATATCCTAACTAACAGTAACATATGAACCCATATTTGGTACAATGTGAAAAAGTAATTCAAGGCAATAGGATGACAAATGTTGAAAAACTTTCAATAAGATCAAACATTACTTGTTTAATTCCTTGATTTTAGTACCACCAGTGCCTAGTAGACCACTCATATTGTACCTTATTATATGGAAGCAATGCATGGGTTATATCCTAGGATAACATGATAAGATTGGTAGAAAGGAAAAGACAAATTACTACCTTAGCAAAAGATTCATCGACCATGAGAGTTGATATTCATTATTAGAAAGAATCTATTATGACTTAGCTTGGATAACACGTTGACTTCAACAATATAAGTTATATCATACCACTTGGCTTATCATTAAAAAAGACCCCTCCTTAAGTGCATCTTCGAAAAACCAGCATTGTCAAGATAGATTTCCCATTGGAAAGTTCTCTTGTCAAAATATGATATTCAATATACCTGTCATAAATAATCAAGGATGATGCAATAGTTGACTTCTTGGTAAATTGATTTCTTCCTTATTACAAGCCTATACAGTTCAATTTCCTAAATGAAGACATCTTAGCCATCAATCGAACTAAAGATAAAAAGGAAGTAGCAAGTGAATTGTAAATGTGGTTTGATGGGCATTCAATGCTCTAGGGTATAAAATCAAAGTAATCTTGGTCTCTCATAAGGGTAATCAATATCCAATTGTGGCAAACAACAATTTGAATGTACTAATAATATAGAAGAATATAAAGCATACACCATAGGCTTATTGTATTCCTCAGAACTAAAGACTAAAAATCTCAAGGTATTTGGCGATTTAGTGTTAGTCATTTACCAATTATTAGGTGAATGGAAGACATGTGACCATAAGCTTATCCCCTATCACCAATTATTAAAGCTAGTTCCAACGATATCCATCTCAATGTCCATCATACTTAAGCTTATTAGCCTTTGTTTCATGACATAAAGTGTTACCTTAAAATAAGGAAATATCCTGAATGAGCAATTGAAAATGATAAAAGAACTTTATAAAGGATGACAACAAATTTCTACCTTAATAGAGACATCCTCTACAAGCACAATTATGATTTGGTTTTATTGCAATGTGTGGATACAATTGAGGTAAAAACTATCATGAAAGAAATACATTAAAGCTCATAGGGATCCCATGTTGGTGGCCTTTTCATGGTTAGAAAGATCTTAAGAGTAAGATATTATTGGTTAACAATAGAGTCAGATTATTTATAGCATACTAGGAGATGTCACAATTTTCAAATACATGTAGATAAAATATATGTTGTGCCTACTCCATTACATGCCATGACATCCCTTAGCTTTTCTCTATATGAAGAATGGACATGATTGATCCTATTACACCCAAGACATCTAATAGGAATGATTCATTCTTATAATGATCGACTACTTCACTAAATGGGTCAAGGTAGCATCTTATGCAAGAATCACTTAGAAAATGGTTATTAAATTCATCAAGAATGATATTATATGTCATTATAGCTTGTCAAAGGGATTAATCACAGACAATGCTATAAACCTAAACAACAAGATAATGACTGACCTTTACAACCAATTCAAAATTAAGCATCACAACTCTATTCTATATTGATAAAAAATGAATGGGGCAATTGAAGCAATAAACAAAAATCTTAAGTGAATCATTGAAAAAAAATGACAATTAAATACAACGATTGGTATGATATGTTGTCCTTCACGCTACATGCCTATCGCACCATAATATGTATGTCCACAAAGGCAATACTGTTTGCATTGGTCTATGGGACTGACGCAATTTTGCCAATTAAGGTTAAAATTCCTTCCTTAAGGGTTATAATGGAACTTAAACTAAAAAGGGTAAAATGGGTCAGGGTTAGGTATGACTAATTGAATCTTATTGAAAAAAAAAAAGTTAAATGCAATATGTCACAAACAATTATATCAAAGTTGGATGAGGCAAGTGCATCAAAAGAAAATATGTCCAAGGTACTTTGAAGAAGGAGACTTGGTTTTAAAAAGAGTCTTGTCATAACAAAGTGACTCTTAGAGCAAATGGGCACCAAACTATGAAGGTCTATTTGTTGTAAAAATGACATTTCCAAGCGAAACTAATTTTGACATATATGGATGACGAAGATATGTCAAACCCCATTAATTCAGATATAATCAAAAAATATTTTGCCTAAACATCAACTAAGATTAAGCTTCTATTCAAAAATAAGATGAACAATATGAGAATGCAAAAGCAGGCATAATATCAACTTTGGATGAAAAACAAAAGACAAATGAATGACATTAGAAAGGATATAAGAAATAATCAGGCAAACAAGGTTGGTACACTAAGGGCATTCAAATTAAGCTCATGATAAGTGACTATTTATGTTATTAGTCATTATCGATTCCTACTTTGCTAGTTTAATCATCTTTTAATCCTTTTGTTCCAATTTATTATTCACTTTGTTCAAACCATAAAAGGATATTTCTCTTTTTTTTATATTTGCTTATAAACTTGTCATATTATGAATAACAATAAGCAAGGTTATTACATAACCCTTACCCAAGTGCAATTGATTAGATAGGTTAATACGCATTTGAAACAAACAAGATACATACCATATTGCTTGTTTAAGACTCACAAGCGATATAAGGAATTTAACCCAGCATCATGACAAGAGTTCTTAAACAACATCAGCAAGTGAGGAAAGACCAATAATTTGAGGTTCCTATTAGTGCAAAAATCACGATGTAAATGAGTTAGGAAATAAGGTGCTTCCAAATGGGGAGACCTGCATAAATAAAGTAAGAACATTGAGGCACAAACACTCAAGTCTAAGCAATATATTATGCCTTATTAACATATGGTAACTTTTTAAGCAAAAGCTTGCAAAAACAAATCCAAGAGTGAAAGTGCATCTTGGTCGTTGCCTTTTCAAAGGAGGAAATGAAAGTTTCCTTTGAGAGAAAGGTGGTGGGATCAAAACAATTTTCTTGGCCAAGGCAATTAAGTGAAAATTAATTTGTGAGAAAAAGAAAGAAACAAGGATGTCACATAATGGATTTCGCGATAGGTTAGTTTTCAAATGGAATAATGGCATTGTCCTTAATTAGAAAGAAAGCAACAATGAAGATTTTGTATGGCAAGGGTGTAATATATAATAATTCCCAATAGTGGAGAATTGGAAAAAGACAAAAAAATTAGGAAGGTCATTGGGTAGTATTTGTACCAATATTATAAATTACATGAGGCAAAGTGGAATTATGGGGAGATGAGGAACCCCAAATGAAGGCAAGATTTTAGTCATGATGACTTAATGCCAAAGAAGGTTTCAAATTCATGTCTCCATTTGCGAGAGTATCTGGAAAAAGCATAGATAAGTGTTAATGGACCGAGCTTTAATCTGTGATGATCCTTGGCACATTTAAGAATATGAATAGGTTAGTGCAATACCCTTGAAGAAACTTGGATAGACTTACAAGCATACACAATTACTAAGGGGAAAAAGGATAAAATAAAGTCAAAAGGCAAAATGGGAAGCTTTGAGGAAACCATAAAACATTGACTATGGTGAGCTAGAGCTAAGAAGGACCACTAAAAAATAGCTCTCTCCACATTCGATCAAAGATCCAAATCAGTAAGGGTGAAAAGAAACAAGTCCTCAATAATGTTGCACCAGCTTAAGTATGCATTATAATGATAACTTTGGACATGTTAAAGAATGCATTCTACATCTATGACTCGAGCAATAGGTTAATATAACCATCTTTAGCAAGTTCAAATAGCATGATAGTTCATTCTCAAAATTGGGTGTAGTCCTATACAAGATTAATAATGTGTTTTACATTTGCAACCTGAGCAATAAGGTGATGTAACCATTTTGAGCAAGTTCAAACAATATGTCAGTTCATTCCCAAAATTGAAAGTAGTCTTATATAAGCTTTAAAATGTGTTTTACATTTGCGACCCAAGCAATAAGGTAATGTCACCATCTTGATCAAGTTCAAACAACATGACAACACACTTCTAAAATTGAAAGTCATCATGTGTAAGCTTAAGAATGCATTCTATATCTGTGACCCAAACAATAAGGTGATGTAACCATCTTAAATGAGTTTAGATAGCATTTTAATACAAGCTTAAGAATGTGTTTTGGATTCATGCCCTAAGCAATAAGGAAATACAATCATCTTAAGCAATTTTAAACAATAGCTTAAGTGATGTGATAATGTAGTCGTCTTGAGCAAATGCATACCAGTTAGATGCATATTCTCAATCAAGATTAGTGGTCAAAACATTTCAGTGGCTCATTTTAAAGTCCTTGCAAAATAGCTAAGCTATTAATTAAGCATCAACGATTCCATAAAATTTGAATTCTCAATATAGCAAAAAGCATGTCTGCCACTTGCCAAAAGTTCCTTAGTAGAGAGCATTCTAGCTTCCTACAATGTCACAAATCCCTCAATAGGGCTTCAACCTAATCTTTACCCCTAACATACAAGTAGCAAATAATTCCCTTAAGCCAGCCTCCTATACATTATAAGCTTACTCTGTAAAATAAGCTCACTCAAAATATAGCCATTACCATATAAGAGCTTAAAAGGTGGACAAAATTAGAATCCAAGAAAATCTTTGCTCGTTCTTTTATTCTAAAGCAATTCACAAATAGGGGTAGTTATATCCTTATTTTTTCCAATCTAAGGCCAAGTCTAGTAAATAGAAGATCGTTAGGCATAAGACCCTATTTTATTCATTGATTTAGAAAATAAATAACAATATTAGTAAGAGTACATTTATATTGTTAAGTGGGTTTTGGGCCTAATAAAATTTAACTAATAATACAATGAGGTAACCCACTTGGGTAATAAATTTTTCTCTTCCTTTTAGGCCCATTTGAGACCTTATGCAAATAGCCTACCATTCCTACAAGCATTCAAATCCATCTTCTAGAAGGCCTAACTTGGTCCATGAGTCCTTTAAGTCTATGATTTTAATGAATGCCAACAATAAGTTAGAATAAAACTAAACCAAATCAAATATTTATCCAAACTATTTCTAACTAACTAGAAATAATTATTACCCTTTTAAAGCAACTAATAGTAAGAAAGTAATGATGAAAGAATATATACTTAACTAACCAACCATATAGCAATTCTTAACCATTAAAAAGGCCTATAAAAAGGGTCACTTTCTTAATGAAAGGAATGAGAGAATGAAGAAGGAAAAAGAAAACCCAAGGAGAGGGACTAAAGAAAAAATAATAGTAGTAAAAAATTATGAAAGGAAACCACCAAAAACAAAAAATTCTTTTGAGATTCATGGACTCGTGAAACTCAAAAAAAACAATAATGATTTAAACACATTCACAGATTGCTAAGAATTCACAAATAGGTTAGTAAGCAATTGTTATAGCAAAATCAAAGAGAAAAGCAATTTAAAATAGGCCAAATCACTTAACTTGCTAAAATAGTGATTACTGCTTTGTGAGGATCAAACTTAGACCTATTGGCATACTGTAACCTTGCAAAATAGCAGATGAAGGCCAAAAGAAATAAGTCAATGCTACGTTCCAAATATTAAGTTAATTTTAATTCAATATATTTCAATATTGCATTTACTATTAGATATGTATGTGCGGTTGAAATTTTTTTAAAAAAAATTATAAATTAAATAATAAAATTAGTCATAAAAAAAGGGGAAAAAATAAAAAATATAAATTCACTTGATCAAACTTAAGTCAACCCAATCACACTCAGTGAAATCCAATCAATTTGGTCGAATTTAGTCAAATTAGGTCAATTCGACCAGGTATCGTTAGGTTCAAAATTGACTTAGATCAAAAATTGTTAACTTTCCAAGAATAACACGTTATTCCAAATCAAACCAATCCAAGAACAAAAATAAGAAAATAAGAAAAAAAATGAAATCTAATGATTCCAAAACCTACAAGCAAAGATTAAAGGCTAGAAAAGTTCAAAAACTAAAGGTAGAGATTAAGACACAGAGAAACTAACATCAGACAAAGCACACTAAAAGAATATAAATAATAAATAATAAAAATTAAAAAATATATATAAAAAAAACAAACTTTATAAGACCCAAAATAAGGCGTAATAGGAGAGAATGAGAGATTGTAGATTACCTTGTTGTCCTTTTCTAGTGCACACTTTGATTTTGATGGTCATTGTCATCCCAAACTCCCACCAATTGATTCCTTTTGGATTAATCAATATATTTATGTGTGTCACACATTGATCTATAGCTTGAAAACCTCACCAACAGTAGAGGTTATGATTGAAAAAGAGAGGGAGCTCTATAAGACTCTCCAAGACCCTCTAGAAACCTAAAAATAGAAAGAGAAAAGATAGAGAGGCTGAGGGTTGGCCTTTTGTCTTCTCCTTTTTTTGTTTTTAAGCTAGTCAAAATGACTTTGACTAGCTTATATGGTTTAACCAATTTTGATTCTTGTTGACTAGCTTGGCTGGCTTTGACTTTTATTGATTAACTTATATGGCTTGATTGGCTTTGACTTTTGATGACTGACTTATATGACTTTGATCACATTTGACCAATTTTCATCAATTTTGACTTTTTTTAAAAAACAATTCTAGTGCATTATTTCTAAGATTATTTGATATAGGGATTATTGTAAAAGAACAACATCATAAACTCTTCTAAAATTTGCCTTCAATAATAATATTTAGGTATGATTATCTAATGATATTTTATAAACTTTAATTTCATTCCAATTACATTATCATTTTTAAAACTATAGTAAAATACTTGAGACAAAAGTGCTCCAACCATGTGACCTGAGGAAAGATAAGCAAATAAAATGGTAAGACAATAAAAGGTATAAAAATATAATCAGTATTGAAATTATAGTACTATCATTCATAATAAATGTCTAGGTTAGTCTTGACTTTCATTGGGCATAACTATACTTTCAAACCTTAATGAACTCTAATAAAGTTGACCAAGTAAACATGGTGTCTTAATCACACCAAAAATGATCAGTGGCGACTCTGAAATCAATCAATAGATTTTTTTAAGCCTACATGCCTCAATGTAATACTTTCCTTAGACATGTAGAGAAAAATGGGGCCCTACAATTTATGCAAAATTTCTTGTCGTACTAGGTTATAACATATATAATTAAATCTATAACTTTATTCATTTTAATAAATTTAATTCAACCTTAAAAAATAACAATTGAGTAAACATATAAGTTTTTTTAAAATAAATTTAGCTTGCTATTAATATATATTAATGGATTTTGCTAGTTTGCACACATAACATGCTTACGCGCACACACACACACACACACACATAAATTAATTACATGACATGTTGCCTAGTAGTATAAAATTTAAAATAAAAAATTCAAGAAAAAAGATAAAAGAAATAAAGAATTTCTCTCTTCTTTGTCTTTCTTTATCAAAAATATTTCAAAAAGAAAACATTCTACCTCGATATCCCTTTTAGGAAGATTGTAGCTCTTATCCAGGGAAGTAGGTTTAGAAAGAGTATAGTTATACCATTAATTAAATGATTTGACGAATCTTTATCTTGACAAATAATGTCAGATGGGAATAATATTAAGGGCTTTTAACTCGGAAAACTTAGTCAAAAAATTGTGTTAGTTAATGAATAGCTTGCCCTATTTGCAATGAGTATATAAGAGAACATCCTATATTAAAAAGAGTTCTCATGCTCTGAATGAAATCATCATACATGGTGTTAAACTTTTAGAAGCATTTTTTCCTTTTTTTTCTAGATTTTGTTTGACAGAGAAAGAGAAAGGAGAGAGAAATTTCATGTGTGTAAAAACTAATAGAATCCATTAACATATATTTTGTTACAAAAAAAAATTACTATTTCTAAATGATTACTTTTAAAAAGTTAAGTAAAATTTTTAAAAATACATAAAGTTTCAAATTTATTTGTATATTGACCCTAATTAAATCTACGTAATTCTTGCACTCATAAGTTTTTCTATTATTGAAATAAAGGCTTTTATGTCTTTCAAAAAGTTTTGAATTTTAATTCTAAGGAGGTGTGAGATTTGTGGGAATAAAAGGAGGTACCTTGTTTATGTAGCTTATTGTCTACTAAGTCTCCTGATGACCCCCCCCCAAAAAAGAAACTTCTATAAACCATATATGGAGACATCTACAAATTATTGGATTCAAATTTGATATAACTTGAACTTATCAAATTTAATATCACTAAGTGAAATTTATATAAAAGCTTCGATACTAAAAAATATTTTATTAAAAAAATTATATTGATTCAATTTATATTAATAGCATTTGATTATATACGCAACATATATATAATTGATAATTATTCATTGTAATGTAAATTATATATCATAATGTGAAATAGTAAGGATATTTTATTTATTTATTTTTGAAAATTTTTAATATTATTGATATGTTAATTTTAATTAATTTTACTTTTGTTTTGTTATAAACTTTAATAACATGTTCATGAATTTTTATTTTGCTAATAAAATTTTTTTCAATTGATCAATCTTGTCTAGATTCCAATAAAAATTTGTTTACAACGAATATGTAAATAGCTATTTGGTGAATAAAATTTTTTAAAAAGGATGTTTCTATCTTTGTTCTAGTATAATTACTAAATTAATTACAAATAAACTAGGTATAAAACAACATAATATATTTTATTTAATAGATTATGGATACTTAAAACTATTTAGAAAAATATTAAATAAAGGATAAAATAAATAATAGATTACTTGTAATTATGGATAACAACAAAGAAGTTGGAGAAATAATAGGTTAACTTATTTTTTTATTAAAATGTTTTTACTTTAGTTTTTAATAATAAGTGAGTGTATTATATATATATTATCTTATAACTTAAATATAAAAAATTAGATAAGTAGTCTTATGCCCAAGCTTGTATTTATCCATATTAGCATAACCTATTATGAACAATAATTGGTTATGTCAAACATGACCTACCTAGGTTTAGGTTAAGCTTAAGATTTCCACCCCATTAGTCATGTTTTGATAGGATAGATAATCATGCATGCGTTAAGTCTACTCAAATAAATAAGTGGAAGTCTATTAAGTCTTCCAATCATAGCCAATTAGAACTCTATGTAATATCAAAAATCACTAAAACACCTTTAGTTGAGATTTGAACTAGTGACTTTAAGCCCCCTAATTATTTAAGGTGGGGGATTCAAACCACTAGGCTAACTAACCAAGCATTACTAACTAAGATTAATTGGAAATTTACTATTGAAATGGAGAGTTTATGGGTAAAAGTACTTTGTGAAAAATATTACAAAGGGGGACAAATAATAATCCATTATAAGCAAAATGCATCTCATACATAAAAGGGAAAGTTTGATTGCAAGACTTTCTAAATGCATAGTGTGTTTAAGAGCTAAAAATAAAGAGTTAAAGCTTTTTCAAAGGACTTTAGGTAAATGGATAGGCCTCTCAATGAGCATGCACTTTTTCTATCATCAACCAAATATTCATATACTAAACATGATTGGTTATAAAGAGAAGTTAGATAAATTGGATTTTGTTTTGGATTATAATATAAGTGTAGATACCATTTTGCACTCAATGCCTCTAAATTACTCACAGCTTATGATAAGCTTTCATATAAATCATATGGAAGCTACATTGTCTAAACTTTTGAACATGTTCAAAACTATTAAGAAATCCTTTAAGTAAGAAAAAAGTCTTATTCTTTTTATTAATGTTTTAAAGGGTAAGAAAGTTAAGCCAAAAAAAAGAATGAGAAGAAGAAGACTTATGTTGAGATAATAGTAAAGTCTAAAGGTAATGTTTACAAGGGCAATAGTAAGGGCATATGCCATCATTGTAGTAAGGAAGGCCACTAAAAGAACTATAAGAGTACTTCATAAGCCTAAAAAAGAAGATGTTAAAGGAAGTTTTAAATTTAAGTATCTTTATGATTGAGATCAATTTATATACTACTAATCAATAATCATAGGTATTAAATACTAGATGTGATTTTCACATTTCTAAAAATGTGTAAAAACTAAGGAGTATTATATTATTATAGGAATCTAAGGTGGATTTACAAGTGACAAATAGAGCAAGAGTTGCTACATTAATTATTAAGACTTGTTATTTAACTTTGTCTATAGGTCTAATATTAGAACTTAATCATTGTTATCATTGTCTAAAACTTTTTTAAAACATCATTTTCATTTCATGGTTAGCACTGGATGGATTTAGTTTTAACTTTAAGGAAAAAGGTTGTTCATTTTCTAAGAATGATATTCACTGTGGTTCTGAATTTTATGTAAATAATTTGTATGTGTTTGATTTAGATACACTCATTCTCAACATAGATAAAAGACTCAAAAAAAATAATCAAAGTGAATCTTTTATACACCATTATCGATTGTGTTATATCAATGAAATAAAAGTTATCAAATTACATAAGGATAACTATTTGGATTTATTTGATTATGAATCATATAAAGTATATGAATCTTGTTTATTGGGAAAGATAACTAAGTCTTCTTTTAAGAGAAAAGGATAGTGTGTTAATGAATTATTAAGAGCAATTCATCCAAATCACATAAGAGGTGGTTTATCTTATTTTATTACATCCACCAATGACTATTCTAAATATAGTTATGTATATCTAAGAAAATAAAAATTTAAATTATTTGAAAAGTTTAAAGAGTTAAAAAAAGAAATATATAAACAAATTAGAAAAAGTATTAAAAAAAACTTTGATAAAATCAAAATGGTGAATATTTAATTCAAAAATTCCATAGTTATTTAAAAGAGAATAAAATTATCTCACAATGGACTTCTCTTAGAATCCCATAACATAATAGTGTTTTAGAAATGAAAAATTAACCCTTATTGGATAGGATTTGTTTTATGATAAGTCATGTTATTTTTCCTATTTCATTTTGGGGTTATGCCTTAGAAACTGCCACTACCTTTTAAATAGAATTCTTTCTTGATATGTTCATAAGACTCCTTATAAGATATGGCTTGATAAGAGACCAAACATATCATACTTGAAGATTTATTGATGCAATGCTTATGTGAAATATACAATATTTGACAAGTTAGGATCTAAAACAAATAAATACAAATTTATGAGATATCAAAAGAAATTATTGGACACTATTTTTACTATTTAGTTGAGTAAAGGTGTTTGTTCTTTAAAGGAATAACATAAGATGTAAAGTAGATTTTGAAAAGGCTTAAAACCCATAAAAAAACATTAAATTAAAACCTAAACCAAAGTATGATACAATAGTTACTCATGTTAATGATCAAGTAACATAAAAACTTCATAAAAGATGAACTCATTAATATCTAATTTTAAGTCATCTAAATGGTTGGAAACAATGAATTTTGAAATGTGTTTCATGTACACCAACTAAATGTGGACCTTGTTTGATTGACCTAAAGGTACTAAACCTAAGCCATAAGATGCAAATGGCTCTTTAAAAGAAAGATTATGATAGATGGAAATATACATAGATTGAGATATATGAAAATATGCATACTTATAAAGCAAAGGCTAGTTGATAAAGGCTATAATCAAAGGAAAGAAATTGACTTTAATCAAACCATTTCACCTATAATTATGCTTAAATTCATTCAAATACTTTTGGTTATTGTAGCATACTATGAATATGAGACTTGATAGATAGATGTCAACATTCCCTAATGGAAATTTGCTAGAGTATGTGTACATGTACAAATGAAGGGTTTTGTATTTAATTAAAATGCCAATAAGGTGTGAAAGTTGCAAAGATCCCATTATGGACTTAAGTAGGTTTTCAAGAGTTGAGACATCCATTTTGATAAGACAATAAAAAATTTGACTTTATTAAAAACATGGATGAAACTTGTATTTATAAGAAGGTTAGGAGGTGTGTAGTTATTTTCTTAGTTTTATATATGGATGAGATATTACTAATAGCAAACAATATATTGATGCTCTACTCTATTAAGGTTTGTTTGTTTGTGAATTTTCCTATGAAAGACGTAAGAGAAGTAACTTATATTATGAGAATAAAGATTTATAAAGATAGATCTAAGAGGTTACTTGGATTGTCCTAGTCAATATACATAGACAAAGTGCTAAAGAAGTTTAGCATGGAGAGATCTTAAAAAGGATTCTTACCTATATTGCATGATGAATATCTCTTTTAAGCAAATTTGTCTTAAGATTCAAGAAGAAATAGATAAGATGGATATAATCACTCATGCATTAGTAATAAGATCCATTGTGTGTGTGATGCTATGTATAAGACCAAATTTCTTTTATGCTTTTAGCATATTGGGAAAATACTAAACTGATCTAAGTGAGTTTCATTGGATTATGGTTCAGAACATCCTGAAGTACTTAAGAAAAACTAAAGATGCCTTTTTAGCTTATGGAGGAACTGAACTCAAGTTTTAGGAATATTCATGTGAGAGATTTTAGCTCAACAAGGATGATAAAAAGTGGCAATATGGATACATTTATACTCTTAATAGTCATACAAGTAGTTAGAAAAAGCTTTAAATAAGAGATAATTGTAGATTCTATGATTGAAGTTGAGTACATTGTTGCATTAAAAGCAACAAAGGAGATAATCTAAATTAAAAAGTTCATCTTTGACTCAGTATGGTTCTTAGTATTGTTGAGCTGATAATGGTATAATGTGAAATAATGGAACCATTATAACTAGAGAGATTATGGTTTCAATGTTAATCTAAACATGTACTTAGGTGATTTCATTTAATTAGAGAGATAGTTGAGAGAAAAGATATAATGATAAATTGAGTGTCTATCATAAAGAATTGAGGTATAGTGTCCCAATAAAGGCATGATCTTTTAACTAAGCCATTGTCCTATTAGAAATAAAATGGTTAGATGAAGTGTTTTGTTATTAGATACATAGGTAATTAGCTATAGCGCAAGTAAGAAATTGTAAGTATATGCCTTAATAACTAATGGGTTAGTTGTCATTTATACACATATTGGATATTTCACATATGAAATGCTATCACTGAAGATGTTATTTATCTTTAATATTGTTATGTACATGATATTATTATTAATAAAGTTTTAAAATAAAGTTCATGAAATAAATATAATTATGATTGAATTATAATAATGAGATTTATATTGCATTAAAGTATTATTTCTAAATATTTCTAAATGATGCACTATCAATAATTGATATTGATAGACTCATGAGATTTGCATATGTTTTTTACCTTTTTTTTAAAGAAAGTAGTCGATCTTATAAACTAAAACATGAGGATACTTAAACAAACTTCTATGTACTTATTAGATGAAAAAACTCATTAAATTGATCCATTATAAAAATTTCGAAATATAATATTTTTTGTGTGTTTATGGAATTGTTTTTATGACAATTATGTAAGTGATCCTTAAACTTAAGATTACTAAGATATTTTATATAAAAATTATTATCTAGATTTTAACTTGTACTAATTAAGGATTGCTTATGAGGCTTGCATTAGATATGATATAAATTATATGAAGATAGTTAAGTGATCAAGAAAGATTCATCACTTTAAAGTAATCATTGGAAAAATATTCCACTATTATAAAAAATTATGATTTAGGCAATTCCTTAGTTAAGGTGGAAAAAGTATTAATAAAAAGTTATAATTTCATTTATATAATTAATAATCTCTGTTTGAGAATGCATATAATTTGAGAAGATAGAATAGACATTAATATCATACTCTATATCAATAATATGATAAAAAGATTAAATTACAATAAAAGTTAATGCACCCGAGGGATATGTTAGACCATCTTTTGATAGTCCAAACATTTAAGTAATCATGATATGTAGTTGAACATTAATCATTATGTCTAAATATGAATTGATTAATTAATAATTAATTAAAGGAGTTTAATTCATCTAATTCTTAGAAATTATATTTTATAGACATTGTTAATATGTTATAATCATAATGGGTTGTACATATGAGGATAATTGTAAAAATATAAAATAAAAATCAATTTGGAATTTATTAAAACATGTAAGCAACTTTTAAGGTGAAATTTGATATATTTTCCATATAGGAACTAAAATACAATTTATAAGAAATTAATACATGTTTTTACATTAAGGTTCAAGAGTTAAAATTCTTATATATCTCTTTATCTAGTTGGCCAAAAAAGACTAAATTTCACACAATAATATTGACCTTTTACTCTTCTCTCCCTAAAGGAGTTTAAAGAATTATTTTTAATTATCTATGTGAATCACTGTTAGAGTTTAAATGTTTAAATGGTGGTAGTTTATGACAATTCCTTGAAAGGATTGAAAGAAGAAGAATTAAGAATATTTTGATAATGATTCTATCTTTTATGTTAGTTTTGTAATCATATGTAATAAACAATTGATCCGTTCTTGGAAACTAATTTTAAAAACTTTTTTTTCTGCCTCATATTTATTGGATAAATATCTTTTTTAATCCTTAATATTACATCGGAGATGTATATATGATGAGGGAGTTACAATGAAGGCTGCTTATGATGCTCATTTGTTTACATTAAAAATTAAGTCTCAAAAGCCAAAAATGAGATGTATTGGAAACTAAAAGTACCAAAGTAAGTTAAGCATTTTCTTTAAATCGTTATTTATAAAAGGATTATGACAAATTTGAAAAGGTGATGTTGATGCTCTACATTTTCAAGTTTTTTCCTTCTATATGAAATTCATGTCAAAAGTATTTTGCACTTTTTATGGGATCATAATTAGTTAACTAACTTATAGGGATCCTTGATTAAACTTACCTCAAGAGCTATTTTCTTTTAGCAAATTTTTGTGAAATGGATGTTGATGAACTTGTAAGATAACAATGACTTAGTTAGACTTCAATATTAGTCAATTATATTTATTATAACCTATAAGTGGAGAAATGATAAAATTTTCTTTAGTCGAATCCATAATTATTACACTAGTGTTGTTATTTTATGTGTGTGCACAAAAATAAGTAAAGGTGATACACTGGGTATAAGAGGTATACAAGTAAACAAGAAATTGTTACAAGTAAGGTAGTATTCTTTGAATCATAATTGAGTTAAGGTGTAACAAGACATTTAAAAATAACTAAGGCCAAGTCAATGTAGAAGGACTAGTGCATAAAATTAAAGATAATATTCTCTATACTTTTCATTTAAATATACATTTTTTGCCTTAGTTTTATTTATATTTTTTAGAATACAAATATTTACGTATCCATATACATTATATATTTATATAGTTTTGAAATAAGTTGATTTTAAATAATATATGATAAAAATAATATACTTACTATTTTACAATTTAACATAGATTATTTTTACAAGTCCTTTAACTTTCATTCTCAAATAGAATGATTTTTTTTTTAACAAAATGGGTAAACAAGAGTGACACCTTATAAACTTTCATTAGTCTAATATATTATTAAGAAAAATTTATATCATGCACCTTTTATTTAAGATGCAATAACAAGTCATATTCTAATTTTTTAAGTGTAAGCACGTACACTCTAACATTTAATTTTAATAAAAAATAATACTTTTTGCCTTTATTAGTAAAAGTTTAATATAATTAAAAATATATCATTATAAATGACATAAAAAAATAAAATATTTTTTATGCATAAAAAGTGAAATTTTAAATTTTGAAACAAAAATATTAAAAAAAATTAATGTTGGAAGGTATACTTACATTTTTATTTATACAAATTAATATTGATTACATTTATTAAATTATAATTAATAAATAATATATTTATTTTAAAAATATATGTATTTCCAATAAAACATATATGTTTTTATTAAATTTTTAATAAATTATGATTAAAATACTTAAATTTATATGTGTAACTTTATTTAAATTAAAAAAATTATATGTAAATTTGAACAAAAATATATATAAAAGTGTCGACTATATATTTTATAAAATATTGAAAATTTAGTTTTCATTTAATCCATAAAATTTAGAAAATTTCTAATTTTTTATATTATTATTTTGAAAATTATTTAATTTATAAAATTTAATTATTAAACTGTTATTGAAATATTAATATCTAATCATGTTATTATGATTAAATATAACTTGTCATTTGTTAACACCATTAATATTGGGGTTTAGTTCGTGACATGAGAACAATAAAATGTGATTTATTATCATAGATTAGAGAGAGGGTATGCAACATAAATTTTTAAAATTTTTGATTATACAAGGAAAAAATATTAGAAATATACAAGTTTTTTTTTTGGAAATTTTTATTTAAATTGGTTGACTTCCATTAGTTACGGGGCAGGACATGTTACGCACAAGAGACGCGGGTGCACTTCTATTATAAGATAGAAGGGAGGGGCAAAAACAAAAAATATTTTTGAAAATACTAACGGGTTAAGTTGAACCCGAGCTGACGGGACCTTGAAACTGAAAACAGCTTGAACGAAGCGAATCGATACGAAATTGATTCGAGCTGATACGACCCGACGCGACGGCTCTACCTCCACCGGTTTGGCGCCCTAAAATATTCCGTTCCCCGACTCGCTGCTTTCTTCGTCGGAGCTCTGGCTATTGTTGCCGGATTCCGGCGATTCGAATCCTTCTTTATTTGCAAATGGCCGGTTTGTAGAGTTTCTTAATCGCATTCCGACGGGGAGAGATGTCTCGCCAGAGGACATCGTCGCACTTCCACAAATCGAGGACTCTCGGCAACAAATACGTGAGCCTTCCCCATTTTTCCTCCAGATTTTCGTTGTCATCTTGCATTCTCGTTGTTGATTTAATTCTTTGACATATTCTTTGTCTGCAGATTTAATGTTTGTGTGTATTTTTCTTCTTCTTCTTGTATATTTTTTTGTGGCGATTATAGTAGTTTATTGCTAAACAGTAATGAAACTTAATTAAAAATAAGTACTGTGATTAGCTTACATTCAAGAATTCTACAAAAAATTATTTGGCATAAGAGGTAATTGATGAAGCTTCTTATTCCTACCCTTTTAAGTATGATAACCTTGTGCTTTCCATGCCTTTAAGAAACCAAAAAATTTGTTCTTTTTTGTTTCTCGCTTTCATTTATCCTTGCTTCATGCATGTGTTCCCTCCAACTCAGCTGGAGAATCACTGATTTTATTATTTGTTACATATTCCCTCTTCGCCCCCCCATGGCTTGAGTTCTTCAATTCTGAAATTTGTGATTTTGGGTGTGAACTCTTTTAGATACTTGGTGATGAGATTGGAAAAGGAGCATATGGCCGAGTTTACAAAGGCCTTGATTTGGAGAATGGAGATTTTGTTGCAATTAAGCAAGTTTCATTGGAGAAAATTGCCCAAGAGGACCTTAATATTATCATGGTTTGTGTCTAAGTCTCTGCTTTTGTTTATTCTGCTAGCTAATTGAACTTGAGTATAGTATGTGACCTTTGTACCTAATTTTTGATGGCTATTCCTCTTCCAGCATTTATGCTGGTGTTGTGAAAAGAAAAATTTAAAGGTTAATTGAAGTTGAGATTTATCTATTTTTTTATTTTCTTTTTAATGAGATGGCAATAAATCACCACAGCTATTGTCTCATAGGGAAAAAGGGGAAAGTGCCTAAATTCTGAGCTAGCTGGGTTGAAATAATATTGTGGGCTGGATATAGAAAATTGTGATTCTGGTGTCCTATCATGGCAGATCAACGTGACAAACTAGATTGTAGGCTTGCTGTTAGTAGACAGGTTAGGATGTTGCTTATGGGTGATGAAGGAACTCACAAAAATGGTACCTTTTGTTCTCTTTTCTTATGAATTTTTTTTTTCTATGTTGTTGGAAGTGGTCTCCTAATAATCTCTTGATTACTTATTTTACATAGTCGGGTTCATTTTATTTGTTGCAGTTGGTAAGAATTCAAGTCATTATTACTTATGAATGTTGGCAAATGCCAAGATCACAAAAATTTTCCAAATCTTTTTCCAAAGCCTTCATTTTTGTGGACTAAATTTTGAGCATTGAAACAATAATTGAAATATTTTAAGATTGACTTGTTATGTGTTATAATATCTTGGCTTTCTAGTAGGAATGCCACTGATGGAATTATCTTTTTGTTTAAAGTGTTCATGGCTTTTACCTTTTTTGTTCATAAATATTTGTTTTGCATTTATCATTCCAAACTCTCTCATAATGTTGGGTAGGTCCATTTAGCTTAGATGTTGCATTTAGGTTTCTTTTGTTCTTTCCACTTCTTTGGCTTTGTGATAATAAGCAATTGCTAAACCCTGCTGTTGCCTTGCTAAACATAGTGCTGTAATTCACTTGGATATTCATTGCGAGCTCACATTTATAAGTTGTGAATTTTATTTTTGCTTCAGTAAAGCTAAAATGTATGTTAAATGTAAAAATTGGATTTTTTTTAATGTTTTTATTTTGATTTTTATAGTACTTTTGCACACTTTTTCTGGCTAACAGTTGATATTTTCTTTTGTACCTTTGGCTGGACGCATCATTGTTCTAGCAAGAGATTGACTTATTGAAGGTATCATTTTCCCTTTTTGTTTACTTCTGAGATTGTTTTCTCTCAAATGTAATATTGTGACTTTGGATCATCAAAATGCTAGTTGGCATGTTTTCTTCATAGCATGGCATTTTGTTAAACTTAATGGAGGATTATTATTATAATGTACTATGTTTTTTTTTTTCCTAATGTCTATTGGATTTCGTCAGCTAGAAAATAGGAAATTTCTTTACTATATTTTTTGTTAGAGTATAATATATTATTCCTATCTTGAACTTCACCTAATAGTTTAAGCTTTTAAGGTATATGGATTATTGACATAATATTAAAGTCTTCATGATTAAGTGATCATGAATTTGAATTACACTGTCTTCTCGTTTAATTGTGAATTAATTCTAAATTTTTAGTTTGTTCATGCTTTAGGCTCAAGTGAGCCAAGCTTGTTAACACTTCCAGCCCAAGTGAGCTGGGCTTTCATGCGAGGGGATGTGTATAATATATGATCTATATCATGGATCTTCCTTGATAGGTGGAGTGGTTTATTGACATTCTGGATATTGGTGCATAGGTACTTTGTCAGCATTTTCATCCATGTCTTCCACAAAGGGATCTTTTATGATAAAATGGTACAAGTCCTCAATGTTAGATGACAACATATATACTTGAGCCTTACTAGTGACCACCTCATTTGAAAGGCTGAAGAACAAGATTCTTTACTAGGCTACCCATTTTAGAAAGGCAATAGTAATAATTAAACAAATGTCATTGAGGTTTGATGCAAAAAAAAAGCACCTTGGTCCACTAATTTTAATTGTGATCACTTTGATTTGAGGTTTGTTTGATGCAGAAAATTCAGTCCTTTTGTCAAACACCATTGCTTTTTGCAATAATTCAAACATAAGAATGCATTACTAAAACATTGTCAACAAAAGCAATTAAATTTGTTTCTGATTGTATTTGGTTGCATATGTTTTGTTTCTCATTTACACTTAGAGGCTGTACTTTTCTTTTGAAAAAAAATCTAGGTTTATTTTTTAAACTTAGAGTGACCAAAGGTTTTAAAATCAAGAACTTGTGGACAAGATGTCTTCTGCCACAAGCACGGTCATTTTCTAGTTGCAAAAGGGCCTTTTGAGCATCTCCATCTCTATATCTGTTGTGTTATGCACACCTGCTCATTTGGAAAATAGGTGTAATTAGTTGCATTTGGAAGAATGTTTGTGTCAATATGCTACTTATGCTATTTTGATGTCTATTTTGATGTCATACTTTTCAGAATTTGAACCATAAAAACATTGTGAAATATTTGGGATCGTTGAAGTCAAAGACCTATCTTTTCATCATTCTTGAGTAAGTGAGCTTGTGTAGCTCAAAAATGGATATTCCTAAACAATGTTCTATGTTTTATTTATAGTTTAAAAGTGTTCTAATTGCTGGTTTCTGTTGCTATAGGTATGCGGAGAATGGATCTCTTGCAAACATTGTTAAGCCAAACAAATTTGGTCCTTTCCCTGAGTATTTGGTTGCTGTTTATATTGCTCAGGTGTCACTAAATGCCCTCACAGTTAATTGTCTATTGTGTCCTTTGTTGGTTATTTTCATGGATTCTCAGTTATGATAGGTTTTGGAAGGTTTGGTTTATCTTCACGAACAAGGTGTCATACATCGGGATATCAAAGGTGCAAACATATTGACCACCAAAGAGGTAGTACACCTGTTTATTTATTTATTTTTTTTACTGATGTTCTGTTTGATGAGCAGACTTGTGAAAGTAGATTAAATTGGAGGGTTAGAGACAGAACTACTGGCTGAGACAGGATTTAACTGGTTATGAAGACCTAACTATTTATTTTCTGATAGTTTGATTGAGGATGCTTTGATTTGATCAAATAAGATTCAATCAGTTCTACCACTTAACTACTACTTTAGGAATTATTAATGGAGATTTAGGTCTGAGATTCAGTCTCCCTATTTCTCAAAACCAAAAGCATCCCACAAATATCCTAGACATTTCTTTTTTTTGTTTTCTTTCTGTTCACTGGCATTTTTTCCTTTTAATGCAATAAGGACAGAATGATTAATAATCATATGTCAGCTTTCAATTTTAAATTAAAGCTTCTTCAACAGATATATTTTAATTGTTAGAAGGTAATGGCATGCTCTTGGCCTCCTTAATGCAGATTTTCCATCATGCTGCTGCATGTAATTCTTTCAAAACATCATAGGGGACATTGCTTTTTTGTTTGAATGCATGGTTTGCCTCAAGACTCTGGAAATTACAGAGTGAAATTATAAGATGTTCTGTTTTGAAATTTTTCTTGAAGAACTCTCTAGAGCTGATTATTAATCTCACTGAGCTTTTGGAACTAGTGGCTAGAGTGGTGCTTTATCATATTCAGATTCTTTTTAGTGTGCTGTTTTGGTGTTAATGCCTTAGCCTTTTAGGCTTCATGTCTTGAAGTACAAATGAGTCATTGAAGGCTAATGTCTAGAATAAAAGCTGAAAATTTATTGAATGTTATTGGACTGAAGAAAAGCTAAAGGTTTGCTCCAAGGATTGCAAAAATTAAATGCATTGAAAAGCTAACTTTCCTATTGCTTGAAGTTCAATGATGATAGACTTCAGTTTCCAAGCCTTGCTATTTGGAGGTAATCTCTAAGAGTGTTAGTTTCATTGAGAAGGCAAAAGAAAAATTAGAATAAAATGCTAGAAACCAAAAAGAAAAGATTTTTCTATGCATGCTAGAATTAGAAAAATTTATTGACTGCATCTGCTATTTTTACGTGAGTTTTCAGAATTGCATTGTAAAACTGGTTCATGACATATGTATGCATTGTTAACACTCACCCAGGCATCACAATTGGTTGAATTGCTTCCCCTAATAAACAAAATAAAGACATTCAGAAGTGGCTTGCTGCATAAAATTAAAATTGTTCTACATGTATGTTTTTGGAGGCCCTATCAAATAAATTTGATTTTATCAAATTTCTTCAATAGTTCACAAAAAGAAGCAAATAGTCAAGGCAATCAGTTTCCTGGTTGTTACATTTTTGGCTTTATGTTTTGAATAGAAAGCATTGGTGTTGGAAGAATAGTGTTGGTTTGTCTCACTACCAGAAGATATTTTGGTGGTACTTTTATGCAATGGTACTCAGTATATACTAAATTAAGAACTCTATCTACATTAGGTAAATCAATTGTATATGACGGTTTTAGAGCTTAGGCACATATTATGGAGACATTAAGCACTAAGAAGTTTCCTTAATTTTTGTGCAAGTTTTAATGCGAGTTGCTGAAATGCATGCCTGCTAAAGACAAACATGGATCTGGATTGACCATGACCATTGGCCTGATCTTGTATGTGCATTTTAAGGGAAGTGTGTTTTCTATTTTGCTTTGTTTTTGAAATTGGAAAATGTGTTGGAGATATTGTGCAAAACATACACAATATATTACATGTAGTATGTCAAGGCTTGTTTTATAAGTTATTTTTCAATTGAGAAGAATTGAAAACAATAAAATTAATCTTTAAAAGAAATTCAATCGAGTGAAAGGAAAATGGATGGCCCAATTCAAATTATAGCATTCATCCCAAACTTAAATCCCGGTTCCTAACCATTGCTAGGGTTTCTATGTTTACGTCTTAGTGTTTTGATATACTCTTTTATTTTTTATTTTTATGGTAGAGCCTATGGACTAATTTGGTTACTTCAATTTCAGGGCCTTGTGAAACTTGCTGATTTTGGGGTTGCAACAAAATTAACTGAGGCTGATGTTAACACACATTCAGTTGTTGGAACACCATATTGGATGGCCCCTGAGGTACTAAATTCATGCTTGTTATGGTAGTATAGTATTGCCCAATTTGTTATAGTTTATTGTATTCTGTATTGTAGAATTTTCTATGTTTCAATGAATTTTATTTTTGTTCTTAAAACGTGTATCACATATTGGCCCATAATATTTGAGTTGATATTTGAGCAGTCATTAAGGGCATTTTCCCAGCCATTTTTGTGTCTTGCACCCACACTGGTGGGGTGGGGGCCACCACTGGTAAATGTTGATGGAAAAAGTTCTCAAAAGTCAGATTCATCATTTTAAATGAGCATGGATACAACATCTAGCACATGAAATAACCCTGCATGTGTGTATTGTATTATCTGTTCAGTTATTGCTTGCTGTTTGCTTCCAACACCTTTTAGCTCTATATCATATTGACATCAGAAATTTTAGATAAATATTACTCGAAAATAATAATGTAGATAATGATTTAAAACTAAAAAAATTTGAGTTTAGGTTATCGGAATTCTTTATACTTGAGAAATAATAATAAACAAAAGAAGAAGCACCAGAATTGCTAATTACCCTTTTGCTTAGAAAAGGGAAAAAAACTGAAAAGACCAACCAAATAAAAAATTGTAAAGTACATTAATTAAATTACTTGTGTCAACTAAAAATTATTCCAGCCTGTTCAGTAAATGTAAAGCCCTCTTAGTATGTTTAAACTTAAAAGTAATATGATTACTAATATATTTTCCTGAATGGTAATTGATTGTCCTCTAAGTTGATAAAACTTGGCCTCAAAATTTGTTGCCCAAAACCACAATACACATTCATGAAACCTTGAGGCTTGCTTGGCTTAATTTACTAAAGGATTAGAGGGTGATATGAGATAAATTAGCTAAAATTTACCAAGAAATATCATTGGTTGGGATGAATCAGGTATTAGAGTGAGTTCCACATTATCGTTCCACTCTTGGCATTCATAGCTGTACAGTGTTGTCCTGTGCCTTTAAAGTCATGATTGGCTTTACCCCTGATTCCTTAGGTTGCTATTAATGAACAGAAAAGTTCAATTTTTCTTCTTTAATTTCCAGTCTTTCAATTGATTTAATCTACCAAGAACAGCAAGTTGATCTTCCTTGGGTTGTAAAATTAGAAACAAACTTTTTAAGTAAGACTAGAATTTTATGTTTGTAACAAGCAGACTGATGAAAAAATGTTACTCTGAAACTTCATTCAACTTCGAAATAAAATCTTGAACTATTAGATGATGGAGTCTATTGAAATACTAGGTGAGGACTTTGTATTTGCTCTGTATTGCACTTCATCTTGATGTAGAAGAGCTCAAGAAAACAAATAAGCTCTCAAGAATTATGACTGCACTGCTGAAAACAATTAGGCTGATGTTATATGTTGTGGCATTATTGAACTTGAATTGACTAGAAGGATGAACTAGCATATTCTGCTCCACCATATGGCTAAATAGAACTATGCAAACCACAGAAAGGGATGAAACATTGTGGTAGGCCCCATGAGCACATGGCTTAAGGCAACTGGAATGAGCAAGTGAGTTGGTGCAGAAGAGGGATGGTGAAGAAATCTGTTATACTGATAAAGGAGGATGAACTAATGTCTGGTACTCTTTATGAAACCTCATAGACAACCTAGAAGCTCAAGTTGTTTGTTGGTGATGCCCATAAATATAATGTCAGGTTAGGACCTTCAGCGTTGATTATTATGCACTTAACAAACATAAACTGGCATTTTGTCCTCTCTAAACAGAAATGGGAAGCTTGGGAATTATAGTAGTTTTTTGAAAACCATACAGAATAGACTAGAGGGCCTGGTGTCTGAAAATAGAGTTTTGTGTCTAAATTGATAAACTTGCCAATCTTTTCTTGTTTTCTTGGGGACTTCAATGTGATTGAAAAATTATAAAACTAAATCTGCACTTATACATTAGGAGCAATTGCAGTTTCTTTTTGGTGGATATTGTTACCCAGAGGAGGCCACAATTATGCAAAGTTGTCACAAATGTGAGATTCTTAGTTTTCCACTTTGTCGCAAAATAAATTTTAGTTGCTTAAATTATTTCTGAACACAAAGCAGCTGACTTGGAGGTGCAAATGTTGAATTCTGCATATGGAGAAGTTTAATGGCAACAAAATTTCTGGATTGGTGTGTGTATGCACACTTGCAGTTTTGTTGTTGATTGAAGTTGGAGAGCAAAATGTGAAGGTTATGTATTCTGAGTTGCTGTCTATCTGAACAATATGTTTACTGTGTTTTCCAGAATTAAGCCAAAAATTGTGTTCTTTTATATATATGATTATTTTAAAAAAAGGCATTCTAAGGTATGAAGCTGTCACACTGTAGAGTTTGAAAGATGGTTAAATGTTGAAAACCTTACCTTTTCTCTGTCATATGCATCTCAATGCCTTAATGATGTAAGACAGAAACAAGCCAAATGATAGAATAAAAGAAAACGTGGAAATCTACCCAAAAATACTAATCAATGCAAGGATTCACCTGAATAGGTCTCTATCATGAAATAACTCTGAACCATATAGTTTAAGAAATTAAATTAAAAATTATAAAATTAACTTAGAAATAAAATAATATTTATGTTAAATAGTCTAATATTCCTAGATAATAGAATATAATATTTTTAGATAATAAAATGTCTTAATAAAATTTAAAATGTTATCATAAATACAAGATAATAATAAATTCTTAAATAAGAGAGATTCTCTTTCTTTATTCTTCATTAATTTCATCTAGTTAAAAAAAAATTCGACTTCAAATTTTGAAGTGTTGGAGAATGAGAAATAACTTGCATTGTCAACACTGGTGGTAACAAAGAAAACATTGAGAATTCAACTAGTAAAGCTGAAAACAGTGACTGGGACTGACAGAAAAGATGGAGTACTAATGGCATGGTCATCCACCAAGTTAGCTTCTGTAGGTAAATTCACAATGATTTGATCAACTTTGTCTATGGTTCTGACTGCTTTATTTTTGATTCGTCTCCAGCAAGAAGGGGAAGTTCGTTGAATGTTGATTCTAGAACTTCAGTATTGACATATTCATTAGTATTTTCAATTAACTTTCAAGATTATTTTAATCTTACTGCTCATCTCTTCAATTTGATTTCTAATATAATTGAAATCTAATCTCATGGTGTTGAAGTATGAGGATGCCTTGGTCTATAATGTTATACATGATAATTTTTTTTAAGTGATCTTTTTTTTTTTTTGGTTTGCTCTCTTTCCCTCCATGGAGGGATAAACAACTGAATGACACTTATTTTTTAAAGCTAAAACAGAAATAAATGAAATTTTTTCTTGGATTCCTTTTCTCTTTGTGTGTCTTTGTTTTTAGCCTAAAAATTATTTACCAAAATTCCAAAAAAAGAAAAAGAAAATTATTTGAGCAATTAAGAAAGAATTAGGAAAATGCTAAGAAGCAAACTTAGGATAGGAAGCTGCAGGGAAGATGACAATGATTCCATGGATACAGGTTTCATCTAGTAAAGGCTCGCGGTGGATGGTGCAGACAAAAGAGGAAACACAATTAGTATCTTGATTTGGCAAAGACAGTGATGGTATTGGCAGAAACTAAATTAGGATCTGGACACATTGTGTGTGGCATTTTTGGATTGAAATCTTCTTTAATACGAAATTGATGTAGGACAAAAACAAACAAAAGGATAGAAAAAAAGAAAAATTTGGGAATCTAATTGAAAACTAAACTCACTATTCAATATTCATGATAGGTCTTTATTATAAAATAACTGGGAGCCCTTTAAATAGAGATAGCTTAAGAAACTAAATAGGAAATAATAAAATTAACTAGGAAACAAAATAATATCCATACTTAATAGTCTAATATTAACATTCCTAGATGTAGAATATTCAACTTAATAAAATCTAAAATATCATCATAAAGACAAGATAATAATAAATTTTTAAATAAGAGAATTCTTCTTTATTCTTCATCACTTCATGGTGTAGATTGACCAATATGGATGACAAAAAACTTTGGAAATTGCTTTGAGCAAAATGAAAGCATTGAAGCTTTTATCAAATTGGTAGTTACGAGGCAAAATGTGGTCAAAATACATTAGTAAATCAAGGGCCTTTTAGTCATTCTTGTACTCTTTCTAGGGCGTTTTAGTCATTCTTCTACTCTTTCCATCGTTTCTTTACTTTCACTCTCCATTTCCTTAAGGGTAGGATATTAGACAAGTTCAATCATGCCAAACTCCAATAATTATGGGAAACTGGGGATTGGAAATAAAAGAAAATTGCGGAAATAGGAAAATAAGGGGTTGAACTCTTCGGTCTCCAATGATTTTTTCGAGAGAATCCACCTTCAATTTACTAAAATAGTTTTGATATTATTTTTATTTCTTGTATTCATATGTCACAAGACATTACATATATATAAGACTTCGTTGTCTATGAATACGGATTGTCTAGGGATACAAAAATAATTATGCCTATTAGTAAGGAAAGAAATATAAATTATACTTACTATTACATAAACAAATATTAAATTGTATAAATTAATAATAATAATAATTTCCTAAGCAAAAGGATCTTATCATTCTCTCACCTTTCAATTTAGTCTTATCCTTAAGACTAATTGAGAACTTGTCTTGATCCATTATTTTCTTTAATCTGACTTTCTTTTGTGTAACTTTTTCCATCCGATGATTTGTGACAACACTAATTTTGTCACTGCGTCTTTCCTATAACTCTATCGTATGTCCATCCAATGAAAACTTCATTGCTAGTTTAGAAAAATTCAAAATAATATCTCCCAAGATTTGCATCTATTCATAATCTTTTAAAGATAGTAAAAAGAGATCAATGTAAACAACTTGACCTTTCAACAAGAGTTTTACTTGTGTGCACCTTTTTTGAAACATCAAAATTCTCCCATTTGCAACCTCGACGATAAATTTGTTACAGTTTTTTATTGGACAAACAAGTTTTTTGGTATTTTTTTCATTCATAAAATTGTTGGTATTTTCTGAATGGACCAATACTACCATTGATTGTCCTTTATAAAATTCATCAATTTTTATGGTTTATGTATTAGAATATTTTGCTAAAGTATAAAATGTGGGCTCATCCATAATTTCAATATGAAGGTCATCACAATACGGAGATGTGTAATTATTATCTGCCTTATCAGCTCCCTTAACCAGTTCACTCATTAAAAGTTTCCCTTGTTTACATTAATGTTCTTTATATCACTTTTCATTGCAATGTCAGTATAGTCTTTTTGTCGTTTACTCTTTTAACTATTCTTGAATTAAACGTCTAGTGTTATTGGAATGAATTGAAGAATATGAATTAATGTTACCATCAATAAGTTTGCTAAATCCTTTAGTGATTGAGTGACAATTTTCAGTGTCTAGCTTCTTTTTTTGTAGGCGAGCAAAGGAGATAGCCACTACCATTGAGTTTTAACTTCTTGTTGGATGTTGGGAATAAGTTCTTCAATAAAGGTTCCAACGAATTGCTTGTCCCACCAGTTTTTAGCTCAATTGGCAAGTCTCTCAAAATAACTTTGATACTCTAGAATAATTGATGTTTGGCGAATTTTTGCAAGTTCTCCATCAACATTGTGATATTCTAAAGGTCCAAATTGTACAAGAAGGTCTTTAGTGAAATTAACTCAAGTCGGAACTCCAACACAAGTTTCAAACTAGCAATACTATTGGATAGCATGACCTTCCAACTGAATAAAAGCAATGTCTACTTTAGAGTACTTTATTGTATGGTAAAAACAAAAATATTTTTCAGTCGTAGAAATTCAAACTGCTAGGTCATTCTCATCCTAACGAGGAAATTCCACCTTTATAAATGGTTGTGTAACGCCTTCAGAGGATTCCCCTGATTCCTTCTATTTATTGATAGGCCTAGAAGTAGTCTTTCGATTGATTTTTTGCTAAGGTCGTGACCGCTTGTTCGATCCTCTTTATAGATTATTGTATAAGAGATATTGATTATTCAATATGAGATATTCTAGTATCAATATCTAATGAACTGTGTGAAGATATGGTATAAGACTACAAACCAGTGATACTAAGATTTTTCTTTTAGTATCAAATAAGGGGTATAAAACAAACGATTTTTTTTTTATGGTAAAAATGTAGACAAAAGAAAATTTCCTAATAACATTACTTTGATAGCAGATGATGGGAAATTGAGAATTGAAAATAAAAGAAAATTGTGGAAATAGGAAAATAAGGGGTTGATTTGTTCGAGGAGATCAGTTTCCAATGATTTCTTCAAGGGGATCAGTCTCCAATTTGTTAAAAGAGTTTTGATATGATTTTTATTACTTGTATTCATATGCCATAAGACATTATATATATAAAATACTTGACTACCTATAAATACGGATTGTCTAGGGATGCGAAAATAATTATGCCTACTAGTAGGAAAAGAAATATAAATTATACTTGCTATTACAGAAATAAATGTTAAATTTTATAAATTAATAATAATAATTTCCTAAGTAAAAGGATCTTATCAACTAATTATGAGGATATAGTTGCATACTGGGTTGTCTCTATAGTTTCTGCTTGTTCTGGAGTATATTTGAGATTGCATTCAATTTATTTGGCATATTAGCTGGGAATCAGGTACACTTGACTGATAACTATGATGAAGTCATGAAAATTGTTCTACTTTGAAAGCCTACTTCACCTAAAACTGATTTATTTTTCAGGTTATTGAAATGTCAGGGGTTTGTTATGCATCTGACATATGGAGTGTTGGCTGCACTGTGATTGAACTTCTTACATGCGTGCCTCCCTACTATGATTTGCAGCCTATGCCAGCACTATTTCGTATTGTTCAGGTTTTCTATTGTTCTGTAGTTTTACAATGAGAAATGCTTCCCACTAACCATTGTCTTTTCCAGTCTTAATTATGCTTAGTATGAGATAAATAGTATTTAGCTCAGTTTTGTATTCTTTATAATTAGAAGTGTTTCTGCTTTATAATTTTATTTTGTTAGTTATAATTTATTTGGAGAGCAAAATTTAAATAGACGATTCAATTTACTTGTATATGTGCATTGTTTGCTTTAAGTAGCATATTGATAAATGCCTTTTTTCCCTTCTTTTCCTTTAGGATGATCATCCTCCATTGCCCGATAGCCTATCTCCTGACATTACTGACTTCTTGCACCAGTGTTTTAGGAAGGTAATATTGTTTCCCATGTTTGTGAGGTTGTCAACATAATTGGAACATCATTTATATTATCTTTAAAGAGACATGCTAAGTCATTGCTGAATGTTTGATTCTTATTTATTTAACTATCTACAGCATCTTTTGTTTGTTTTCACATGCAGACAAACTAGTGTAGAAAGACATTGTCCAGCTAGTATTTATTGTGCTTTAAGAGCTACCTGCTTATTGAGTTCTAGATGCCCATGGGTACAATTCTAAAACAGCAACATTTCAAAAATGAATAGATGGATGAGAACAAGTATCAGGTACCACTATTATATGATTTATAAGGGGTGGGATGGAGCTATTGTTTGGCATTTGCAGCTTCAAAGAAATAAGTTGGCCGTAGTTGTAGAGAATGATGGAAACTTTAATGGTTATTCTAGCCAGGGCCATTCCTATGGCTCTCTTATTCCTCTAGCTCCTGGTTTCACATGCTGGAGGCCTTATATCTAGCATTTAAGGGTCAGACCTAGATTATTTCTCTCTTTGTAATTTTGAACTTTTAATTTTTGCTGAAGGGGCAACTGGATTATCCCATGATATAATTTTATTTGTGTTATGCAACCTTGTGCTCAATCCAAAACCTTAAGCTATTAGTTAGTGAGGCCAGTAGAGACTGTAAATCTGGCCAGGATCTTATATTTCATTTTACCAGACTTGTTCTACACCATTAGTAGCCCGCTTCACTCATTGGCCACTAGGGCACATGGCATAACAGGACTTAAACCAAATAAATTGGTTAATGAATAATCCCCTTGACACTTTTACTAGTGTTTCAGCACTTCATGCTATTCAGGTAAATCAATCTAATGAGGTGTGGCTTGCTTAATTTTCTTTAGAACCTGATTTTTTTGCATTAAAAGATTCCCATAAACATGTAACATTCATTTTTTGAACTCTTGTGTGTGTGTGTGTGTGTGTGTGTGTGTGTGTGTGTGTGTGTGTTACATGATGTGATTATTGCACCATTGTCTTAATAAATAGTCATCTGCAATTTTTGGTTGTGAGGTAACTAACTAGTAAAATTGTTCTTATGCAATATTTGATTATTTACAATAGAATGCTAGGCAGAGGTCTGATGCAAAGACACTGCTTTCACACCCTTGGATACAAAATTCTCGGCATGCTATGAACTCCTTCCGTCATAATGGTTCGATAAGGTAGCATTTAATGTGTTTTATCCTTTTTATCATATCCATATAGGTTTTATTTTCAGTGAGCATTAGCTATCTTTAGGATGTTGCATTTCTTAGTCCAATTTCTTTTTTGGATTTGCTCGTGGTCATCTTACTTTGATAAGGTGTGCAGCTTGTAGTCCCTGCTTCATCTGTTTAAAACAGCACAGTTCAATGTCATGTTTAGTAAATTTCTATCCTATTTTTTGCAAAATGACAGTGTGAATGCTAATTTGCAAAACAAAGTAATAAAGCTGTTCACATCATCAATGAAGTGGAAAGTTAGGACATGCAATATAAGAGAATATGAACCTAACAAATGTTTCTAACATATATAGCTTAAGTATTGTTTTCTGCCTTTTCTTGAATAAATTTTCTAATGTGACTATTTTTAAAATATTAACCGGGTTTTATCAAACTCTATTATCATAAATCAGGTTTTTTGAATTGGTTTAGGCAATTTTGAGTACTGTAAATCTTATGTTATTGGGATTTTGTCTCCTGGTCTGAGAGCATCTACTTTCCTGAGAAGCTACATGCTCCATTATTGTTAGAATGTTTTAGTTTTAATCTTGATTTGGTTGTCACTTGGTGATTTTAAGTTCTGTTGATTGGGATTTTGTCTCCTGCTATGAGGGAAAGCCTTTTCCTGTTAGTTTTGGTGGCTCTATGCAAAATTATTGTTTGGAATTTATTTGAAGTATTTGTGAGATTTTTACAATTCAAATTGATCCTCAAATCATTGAACATGGTACTTACGTAATTTTGATACTTTCTCTGTTTAATAGAAGCATACAGGCAGATATTACAGCCAATGCAGATATTATAAATGGAGATAATCAGAGTGTTGGCCTGAATGTTTCTGCAGAAAAACCTGAAGCAGCTTCTGACTTTGAAACTGTGAGAACCTCTTGTCTTTGATCTTCTGAAGTAAAATCCTGATAACTAGAACAAGTGACTTTCTTTCTGAGGGATTAAAGGTCCATATTGTTGGTTTATTCCTTTAAAATGATTTTCACTTCTTTAATTTCATCTATAGAGTTCTTATAATGCATGTTGATAGTCATTGCCTCACTAGTAAGTTTGATGAGGGGGTAAGCTTTGTTAAAACCCATTCCAAAATTAATAAATATTCTGCATAGCATGAATTCATCACATGAGCTGATGTAGCAAAATATCAATTCATGTGGAAGTTGAAATTTTCCCTAGCATTATGTCATGTCTTTATTTGGCAATCTACAATTAAAATTCTATTTTTTTATTTGTTAATCTGGAGTGCTTCTTCAGGCCTATTGTTTTGAACATAAAGAGATTTTATATCTCTCATCTTCAGGACTCTACAAAGGAGTTACCAGTGGAGGTTGTCAATGTCAACAAGTCCAATAAGGATAAGCTTTTAATTTGTGATATTGGTGAGGAAGGTGATAATAAATTAGAAGTTGATCTTCAGGCAGATCAAGATCCCACTTTAGCTATCCAAGAAATGGCTTCTCTACAGACCTCTGCTGATCAACTTTCTGGCACTAAAGTGGCAGCAGCCTGTCCTCCTTTTTATGGGTTAGCATATGTGCATCAGCAAGATGACATCTTAATGAATGGTAAATTGAAGTCTCATGAAGCAAGAAAGAAAAGTCTAGATAGAAATTGTGGAATAAAAGGAAGTTCAATTCATTCTGAAAGTAAATCATTTGGTTTTGCACCAAGAAGTCAAGATAACAGCTCTCAAAAGGTAAAATTATCATACTTACTCTTTGCTTCTTTCTGTTAATTCTCTCGTTGGGCTAGTACTTCTTTAAGGAAAGTAACAAATAAATAGTGTAAGGAACTTATCAAAAAGAAGAGAACATGATACTTATCAATGTTACCAAACATGAACAAAATAAACCAATAGTGCCAACTTTCACAAAATTTGCTCCCGAGATGCCGCTATGTACTTATGTCTTCTGAAAGTTGGAACAAGAGCTAGAGGTGGTTGTTTAGGCCATTTGACTTCCATGTCATGGTCTTCTTCCAATTGAAGTAGAATTGATGTTTATGATTTAACTGTACAAATTTGGCTGCTTTTATGTTACACTGTCAATTTTGCAAAAGTATTTTTTTTTTTTAACTTAGCCAGAAAGATCCAGTCACTGCCTGTCCTATTATCATATACCAGTTATTTATTCACTTAGCACCATGGCTTTTAAATTCTACTTGATCACCTTTTGGATTTAATGGGTATTATTTTCTTTTGTTGTGTCATTTGCAACAAATACTATCATCTGTTACAGACTATAATGATTGAGCCAATAGATAAAAGGCATCTCAATGCATAAGGCTCCCACAATGTGGGATAGTAGGATATTTTGGTGGATGCAACCTTACCCTTGTTTTCAAAAGGATTCTGTGACTCAAACTTGTAGCCTCTAGGTCACAATGGAGTAACATTACCTAGATGCTTGAGCTGTATTCTAAATATTTTCATCTTTTTCTCCAAACTAACCTATCATTAATTCTTGTAGTCTAGTATTTCCTCCTTGAATCCTACTAGTGCATCCTGCACGCCTTCCTTTGGTTCTCTCTTTCCCCTTCCCTTTTTGACAACATGAACAATCTCATGGTGATGCATGACTGGATTTTTGAAGGCTTTGAAGACAACTCCAACTCTAGGGGAGGTCAGGCTTAGTAGATTCGGTGACTCTCCAGGAGATGCTTCACTAGATGATTTATTTCATTCCATTGATAAAAACCAAGAAAATCAAGCTGCTGGAGCTTCAACATCTACATCATCACATATGAACCTTATCAATGCACTAGATGGTGATGCAGGGAAAAGTGACTTAGCCACAAGATTGAGGGCCACCATTGCTCAGAAAATGGACTATGAAATGGGGCAGACAAATGGCGGTGGTGACTTGTTACACCTAATAGTTAATCTTTTGAAGGATGATGTGATTGACCCTGATCACTTGGTATGTAATGTTGATGGCTTTCTGTGTTCAAGTATGTAGTTCTTTTCATGGTTCTAAAATTGTGGTCATGGCCATATTAGTGGTTCTGGTGTTGCAGAAGCAGCTGTTGTGGACATCACATAACAGCTGCAGTTGCCACAAAGGTGGGCCTTCCACCTTTTTAAGGTACTTTTATGAGTTGGAGAAGTACCCAAAGCTTTAATTGACCTTCAGAGTTTCTTGTCAGTTAACAAAAATATTTAAACCTGCTATAAATGTGCTGGAAAGAGAACTTCAAAACAAAAGTTTTTGAAAAACTGAATATATTCTTGAAACCTGGTTTACTTGATGAGGTCCCATGCAAAATATTCATTATGTTGTTGGTTTGTTTAACCGTTGTCTTTCTTCTCATTAGTATTATTGATCCCTGATGGTACTTGTTTTTTTCCATATTATTCATATTCCAGGTTCTTAATGAAAACTTGCCTGCAGAAAATCTCTTCCCCTTACAGGTACCCAAATATCTAAGTAGTAGCAGCTTTATGGAATCCTTGTTTTGGAATACTAGTATCTTTCGATAGTGTTATTTGGATGAGCTTCTTGCATTGTTTCTCCTTGACATGAAATCAATTGTTGTTTCTAACATCCACTTCTCAATGTCTTATGAGTAATGTAAGAGAAATATGTATTTTACTTGAGCTTAGATATGAGATCAATGTCTGAAATGAGCAATGTGAGAGAAATATATATTTTACTTGAGATTGGATATGAGAACTGAAATGTAGTTACATGGTCAGGATTATGGCTTTGTATTGTGCATTGTATGTAGAATATAACTATGGGAGATATGGTTTTCAGAAACAGTATCTTAATGGTTGCACTGGTCTGGTTATTTATTATAAGGTTATTTGATTTTGTTCTCTGTATGCGTCTCTCTATCTCTCTCTCTCTCACATCCACATATGTATGCTTCCATAGCTAATATTGAATCTCAATCCATGCACCATCCTTGAATAATTTATTGCTCTTTTTATCTGGACAACTCTGGCTTTTGGTTATATGTTTTTGAATATATGTCCTTTATTTTAGTTTCCCAATTAGCTAGAGTTATCCAAAATGTTACTTTGAATGTTATTTTCACATTCTAAGCACCACTTCTTGTGTTTCTTCTTGTTGTCTTTATTTCAATTTTATTTCTGTGTTTTTGGGTTAAATTTCATCTGCCTCCATATTTTTTGCTTATTTTCTTTGTCCAGCTTCTTAAAAGTGGAAGTGTGGTCTTCAATGTTAATTTCCTGGGTTTCTATTCATATAACTGCAGTCCTGGTACAACAGCTTTCTGTTATCCATCCCTTTTAAATGAGGATAATAGTGATGTGCAAGTTGGCATATTCACTTTGGGTATTTCTATTCACATATTCTGAAGTTTTAGTGACAAGTTCAATGTGAATCCATGATGTTGATATAGGTTTTGAAATTCTAATATTGTTGTTCAACCATGTCTATCCAATGCAATCATGAATGTTGTTTTTCAACCATGTGTTTTTCATAAGCTGTCCTTTTTTTCCCTTGTTTTCATTGCTTCTTTTGATTGTCCTGTTGTGAATTTGCTTCATATTGCCCTGTTTGGTGATGTTGTACTTATAATTCCTAAGAACCTTAGTCTGTCATTCTTGTGGTCAATTATTGACACCACCTGGGATGAAGGAACCTTCAAATGCTTTTGATTACTGTTTTGGACCAATTTGAGCCATACTTAAACTCACCCTTGCTTTCTCTCTGCCCCCCCCCCAAAGGGCGGGGCTAGGCCAAACATGGAATTCCCATCCTTATTATTTTTTCTCTGCAGGCTGTGGAGTTTAGCAGATTGGTTGGATTGCTAAGACCTGAAGAATCAGAAGATGTGATTACAGCTGCATGTCAGAAGCTTATTTCTATCTTTAATCATCGGCCAGAGCAGAAAACTGTTTTTGTTACCCAGCATGGATTGCTTCCTCTAAAGGAATTACTTGACGTGCCAAAAACTCAAGTGTGTAGAACTGTGCCAAAAAAGAAAAGCTTTTGAATGACTGTTATTCTGTTACTTTCAGCCATGCTCATAGCTGCTGATTAACCAGTGTGATCATCCCCCCCCCCCCCCCCCCCCCCCAAAAAAAAAAAAAATGCAGGTCGTATGCTCTGTGCTTCAGCTTTTAAATCAGATTTTGAAAGATAATACCAACTTCCATGAAAATGCTTGTCTCATTGGCCTGGTGAGTAATAGGTGCATATGTCATTTTGTTGTTCTTTAATACTGTTGCTGTTGTTTGTTCATTCTCAGTATCTCACATCAGCAAACAATCCCTTTAGTTCCCTGTATGTTGTATTCTTCCAAAGAACTCTTATTGGATTAGATCTAATTCGGTTTGTATCTGAATGGAGTGATGTTACAATGAGTCTGATTCGCCTCCTCTCTCTTTTTGCTATGGTAAATTTGAGTGGGTCATCAATGATTTTGTGGATTTTGATATTTTGCTGTCAGGTCTAGCTCTAAACAAGCTGGGCCAGAGACATATGAGCTTTAGACTGTTAAGACATTTATATTTTGTTTTGATTCTAGATTTTTAAGTTATTTTGAACCATAGTTCAGAAGCCACTGAGCAAGCAGGCATTTGGCACAACAGGTTTTCTGTGTAAATTTTTATAAATGTAATATTTCTCAGTGGTTTACTTGCAATGTCAAGTAATGAATGTGATAATGTAAAAATTAAATACTTAATTGACCAAAAAAATAATCAAATACTTTAATTGTCTTTAGTCTGGTTTACCTGTATATTGAGGTGAGTTTTGATCTTGCTCGAGTTTTCTCTTTTTTTCTTTTTATTTGACAGTTTGAAATTTAAGCCTGATTAGTTACTTGTTTGGTTACAAATGAATATGGTTCGAACTTTTACAGGGTCCAACCCTAGATTTTAACTCATATATTTGTGTCTTTGACAATTTTCAACTGCTGACACCACTCTCCCCCCACCCCACCCATGCTCCCTGCAAGGAAAAGGGACTTGAATATTAATTGGGTAGTTATATTCATTGTTAAAGTTACATGACAGATCCCTGTGATCATGAGCTTTGCTGGGCCTGATTGTCCTCGTGAAGTTCGCATGGAGGTAGCTTATTTCTTGCAGCAACTTTGTCAGTCAAGGTGGAGATGTTATCTTTTGTGTTGTAAATACTTGCGTTGATCTCTTTCTGAAAAATATGCTGTCATGATTAACAATAAGGTGACATTTGGTGCAGCTCATTGACATTGCAAATGTTTATTGCTTGCCGTGGAATTCCTATCTTGGTGGGCTTTCTAGAGGCTGACTATGCAAAGTACAGGTTTGTAATCTCTTTGTTTTAATGGAAAGTCAAGTTCTATGAGATAAGTGCCTTAAATTCTTTGGGATTACTTACATAGAAAACCCCAAACTTAGGGGACAGTGAAAACTTAAGTCCAAACATTTAAAGTGTTGCAATTCAGTTCCAACTTTTCTGAGTCATTTGAATTCAAGGATTAGTCTATTGTACTTTATTTTTTTTCAGAATGAAAACTCACAAAGATTAAAAAAAGTATTTTCATTCATATTTTGAATAATTATAAGACATTAGTTTTATACACACTAATCCTGATAAAAAAAGAAATTGACCAAAAATGAAATTAACCCATCAAATCCCATAATTTATGGATATCTTAGAAAACCCTACTAAATCAATTTATTTCTAAGGATATAATCTATTACAAGATTTTCCTAAAATAGCTAACTATACACACTCACAATTTAGACCACTAATCATGTTTTTCCACACTTCCCTTAAAACTAGTGAATAGGTATTCTCCATTCTCAGCTTAGAAACAATACTTTGATATATTGAACCTCTTAACCTTTTAGTAAGTACATCAATAAGTTGGCCATGTGTAGGCATATAAGGTGTAAAAATCAACCCGCTCTTTAACCATTCTTTGATAAAGTGTCTATCAACTTGAATGTGCTTCATTCAATCATGTTGTACTAGGTTGTGAGTTATGTTAAATAGCAAACTTGTTATCATAATAGTCTTATTGGGTCATCCTGCTTAATTTTTAAGTTTTCTCAAATGATCTTCAACCAAAGTACTTCATACACACCTTGAGTCATTGCTCAGAATTCTGCCTCTGCACTAGACCATGCTACCACATTCTGTTTTTTACTCCTCTATGTTACATGGTTTCTACCAAGGAAGTTGCAATATTTAGTGGTTGACTTTCTGTCAACAATTGATCCTGCATAATCAGCATATGTGTATGCTTCAAGTGCTAAACCTCTATTCCTTTTAAATATAATACCTTTGCTTAGTGTTCCCTAGAGAACTCAGTGAATTGTTTGTAGATGAACTTTTTTTGGGCTATGCATGAATTGGCTAATCACATTTAACTGCAGATGTTATGTATGGTCATGTATGAAACAAATAAAGGAGTTTTCCTACCAGGCGTTGATATGTTTGTTTGTCTACTGCAGCATCCTCTGCTTTTCCAAGTCTAAGATTTTGATTTATTTTAGTACTTGCTGTTTTGCATGCTGTCTTGCCTATTTCTTTGAGGAGATCCGTGATAAACTTTTGTTAGAAGATAAAAATGTCCTACCTAGAGTGAGCAGCCTCAATCCCAATAAAATATTTTAACCTTCCTAACGCTTTAATCTCAAATTCCCTACCAAAATTTTGACTCTGGACTTTTTTTTTTTTTCTGTATCATCTCGTCACTATTATGTAATTGACATAAACCAGAATAGCTATGACTTCCCTATAACTTAAGTGTTTGATGAATAACGAATGATACCCTTGGCTTTCTTTATATCCCATAACTATCATAACTCTACTAAATCTTCCAAACCATGCCTATAGTGATTGTTGTAGACCATACAAGGCTTTCTTTAATTTACACACAATATGAACATCCAAGTTCTTCCCATAACCTGGTGGGACCTCTATATAAATTTCTTCTAATTCTCCATGCACAAATGCATTTTTGATATCAAACCGTTGTAATTCCCAACCATCGTTAATTGCCAATGACAACAAAACTCTAACAGTATTCATTTTTGCAACTGAACTAAAAGTCTTTAGATAATTAATTTTATAGGTTTGAGTATACCCCTTGGCTACCAACCTTGCCTTGTATTTCTCTATTGATCCATCTGTTATATACTTCACCATATACACCTATTTACACCCTATAGGTTTCTTGCCCACTAGCAACTTCACCAACTCTTAAGTTTTGTTTTTCTCCAATGCCTTCATCTCCACATTCATAGCTTGTTTCCATTTCTCATTTGATAATGCCTTGGATAAGGTGGTAGAAATGGTAATGATATTTAAGTTAACAAGGAAGGCTCAATGAGATGGTGAAAAATTTTTAAGACATGAAATGTGCAAGGGGACATAAAGGTCATTTTGTGCACTCTCTCATTCCTTTCCTAATAGCAATGGGAAGGTCCTGGTTATCCTTACACATAAAATTTAGTTTCATTTTGTAATGTAGGATTAGAAATTGTTACTTCATTTTAGGATTTGGGTTGGACTCTTGGACCTACATAGATTCAAGGACAATTGTCTTCTTCCTTTTGATCACCTTACCCTTGCCAAATCTCACATTTTCAAGAGTAGAATCTGTTCTTGAGGATTTTTAAACATAAGTTCAAGTTCAAACACGAGTTTAGGAAGATTTTCAGATACATGGTTCGGTACAATGGAATAAGACGAACAAGATGGTTTATACATAGAAAGTGACAATAGATCAAGTAAAAATTTCTTATCCTTATCAAGTAAAAAATTCTTATCCTTATTTTCATTATTGAATTCTCCCTTTGAATATAAAGATTGGTGAAATAAGACTCTTTTTCATTGAAAGCGACATCTACAGAGACATAAAACTTCTTTGATGGTGGATGGTAGCACTTATACCCTTTCTGAGTCAAGGAATGTCCAGCAAAGATACATTGTATTGCCCTTGGAACTAGTTTTCTTGTAGTTGGGCAATGGACATGAAATGTCTTGGGGACAAAGTTATTTGTAGTTTGTAACTTTTGATTTGGAACTGATCCCAAAGATCAGGGTTTTCTATTTAATTAATCCCATCCTTTATTTATTCATATAATTAGATATTATCAATTTGATTGAAGGACAAGTAGTCATATTTTCCTACCAACAAACAGTTCAACCATGTCAAGAAATCAATGTTCAAGTAAATTTGAGAACCTACAAACCTTATCTCCTATAATGTTTGTGTCCCAATGCACTAATCTTTCACATTGTGGGGTCTAGGGAATGGTCAAATGTAGTAGACTCACTCTTATTTCACAAAGAGCTTGTTTTTGTAATTCAAACTTTTAACCGGTAGGTTATAATAGATTAATTTTACTGATACAACAAGGCTCACCATTCTGCCAAACTAATTAAATATCTAAAACACATCCTAAGAATCCCAAAACAATAATTAGTTGGGTAAGACTCAATAATAATTTACATTTCGACTTACCATGACCTCTCATGTGCAAGCCTATTGGGCTGAAGGCATGGTCAAGGCACAGGCTTATTGCACCTTATGCCTCAACTCAATCTAATTATAAGATTTGGGTGTTGTGGCTTGAATCCAAAAGCTTGGATTGTTGTATGAGGCTGGAGAATGATTTATATATTAATCTCTAACAGGAGGTGCCAATAAATAAAATAATGTGTGTGTGTGTGTAATTCAAGTGTGTGGATTGCATATTGTAGTGAATGGATGTGGCATGGATGAAAATGATTTGAATATAACTGATTAAGGAAATTTGGAAACATTTTTCCCTCTACACTTATGTCCAATACCTTGTATCTGCAACAGAACAAATAATGATATGAGAAAGAATTAAATTTTGATCTTATCTTGCTCATATAGGGTATTTACACTCTAAAGGATAAAATCTTAGTCATGTGCCTAATAGGCTTCTCACCTTTTCTTTCTTTTTTTAGTGTTGTTGGAAAAATGGTTTTCTTTGGGTGCTTCAATCTGCCTATAATGGCACAGTTTTACCTGAAGTTCAAATCTGAGTCTCAGTTAAAAGTACACAAGTAAAATATGGCAATTTTCTCACAACTCGTTGATGAATGCATTTAGTTCCAAGGCTGTTGCTGACATCAAATATTTAGCTTTCCTTTTTTCTTTGTTAAATCTGTAATGACTTGTCCTTGTGGTCTTTCTTTTCTCCTTGCTGAGTGAACTGATCAAGCTCTTCACTTCCAGGGAATTGGTTCACTTGGCTATTGATGGCATGTGGCAAGTCTTTAAACTCCAGACTTCAAACCCTAGAAATGATTTCTGTCGCATTGCCGCTAAAAATGGAATACTGCATAGGCTTATGAACACTCTTTATAGTTTGAATGAAGCAACTAGGCTAGCTTCTATATCCACTGGAACTGGGTTGCCACTAGATGGCTCAGCTCAGCGACCACGTTCTGGTCCATTGGATTGGAACCATCCTTTGTCCACTCAGATTGAGCCACCACTGTCTGCAACTGATCAGCCTGATGTACTTAAGGTTAGGCATGGAACAATTGACCATTCTTTGTCAAATGGACAAGAATCTTCACATGCGTCAACCTCATATTCTCAGAGATTAGACGCCAGTCGACCTGATGGTCAATACCTTGTCAATGATCTTGATAGACCTCAATTTCGCAATGCAGCTCTGGAAAATTCTGCCACATCTAAGTGGGCAGACCCTGCAGATTTAGAGAAAGCTGCACCTACAGCTGCAAAGCAACATTCTGCAGCTGTTTCAAAGGAGCAAGAGAACTTAGAAAGGTGCAAAATTGATCCACCTCTAATGAAAACTGAACTCAGACAGCAACAGGTTTCTAATCAATCAAATAGAGCATCTACAGATAGGCTGCCAAAGTCAATAGAATGTGCATCTAGTGGTCTTCCTACTATGTTGCACTTTCAGCCAGTGCAAGTTCAGCCTCTTCTAAGCTTATTGGATAAGGAACCTCCGTCAAGGCATTTCTCTGGTCAATTAGATTATGTTCACCATCTCTCGGGGTTGGAGAGACATGAAAATATACTGCCTTTATTACATGCATCTTGTGCAAAGAAAACAAATGGTGAATTAGGTTTTCTGATGGCCGAATTTGCAGGTATTTATTTGATTCATCTGCTACTTTTTCATTGGGAAGGTTGATTGCATTAGTAACTGCAAATAGAAATTGAGTCCATTTCGTTGACTCTTCCAGCTGTCTCTTGATATCCTCCTACTTTTCCCACTAGAGAACTAGTTTTTATCTCATTGTTCCTTTTTCCCACCTACTCTGATCATACTTGCCTACTGGAAGATATGCTTTGTGTTTCTTACTTTGCCCCACTATGTTCTGTTGTAAATATTTTACTGGTTTTGCTTTCTAGGTTTTTCAGTTTGTCACTTTTGTTTGCTTTGAATAATTGCAATTGCTGTCTCTATGGTTTTCACCAGATGTATTGGGTCATGGAAAAGAAAATGGAAATCAAGATTCTGCAGCAAGAATTTCACACAAAAATCTAGGAAAGAAGCTTGGACCCCTGCTATCCAATGATGGGACTGCTTCCAAAATGGGTGTTGCATCGCAAACAGCATCTGGTGTACTGTCTGGTTCAGGTGTTTTAAATGCAAGACCAGGTAGTGAAACCTCATCTGGGCTACTTTCACAAATGGTATCCACAATGAATGCCGATGTTGCCAGGGAATACTTGGAAAAGGTGGCAGACCTTCTGCTTGAATTTTCTAAAGCTGATGCTACTGTGAAATCTTATATGTGTAGCCAGAGCTTGCTTAGCTGTCTTTTTCAGATGTTCAATAGAGTTGAACCTTCTATTCTGTTGAAGGTTTGTAATAGAATGCTTGCAATCAGCTTAATGCCTAATCTTGGCTAAAGTAAATTTATTTCACACTCAGCTATCAAATATTGCTGATGTTTTTACATTTTACAGATACTGGAGTGTATCAATCATCTGTCATCTGATCCAAACTGCTTAGAAAATCTTCAGCGTGCGGATGCAATTAAGTACTTAATCCCGAACCTTGAACTCAAAGATGGGCCTCTTGTGGAGAGGATTCATCATGAGGTAGACCTACTGTGTATCAAATAGTGGCATTTTGTGATTTTTCTAGCTGCATCTGTGCAGTAGGGAAATTGAATTCATATTATTATACCTCCCTCTAGGTGATTGTATGATGGTCTGCATATCATATGTGGATCACATACACATTTAGTATTTGTTGTCTCCATCTGAAACTGTTTGTCCTCTTTTGCTGTTCTTCTGAGTTTGGATCTGCAATGTGCTTGTACTCTGTACAAAGATTTCGTCAACATTTTCTTGTACACTGAAATTATTTTTATGGTTAGGTTTACAACAATATCAAAAGTAGTTTTAATACCTTGTAGTAGTCAATAATATTTCAACAATAGCTACTGGCCAATTTCCTTTATTGTGTCTGCATTGTTACTCTTTCCTTTTCCATCCTGGTTCTTATTTTTTCATTGTTTGTGCTTCATAATAATGGGAAAATTGGTTGTATTTTGTGAACCTTGTAGTGAAAAGAGGATGTAGTACCTCTCTGCAACAAAATATTTGATTCTATGATTGATACTAGTATCAAATTTTTCTTACTATAGGATTGGACTCATATACCGCCATGTTGATAAAACATTGTGCTCTTGATTGGACTTTGTTTTTGGATCATCATTCTTGTACAAGTTTGTGGTCATTAAATAGTGGCTTCAAATATGACCTTGAGCCAATTATGACAATATCTTTTCTCTCTATTTTATTTTTTCAAGGTCCTCAATGCACTATTTAATCTCTGCAAGATAAATAAGAGGAGACAGGAACAAGCTGCTGAAAATGGAATCATTCCACACTTGATGCATTTTATCATGTTAGAGTCGACTTTAAAACAGCATGCGTTGCCTCTACTGTGTGACATGGCTCATGCATCACGTAATTCAAGAGACCAATTGAGGGCCCATGGTGGTTTGGATGTGTACTTGAGCCTGCTTGATGATCCACTTTGGTCAGTGACAGCATTGGATTCTATTGCTGTTTGCTTGGCTCATGACAATGAAAGCCGGAAAGTGGAACAAGCATTATTGAAAAACAATGCGGTTCAGAAATTAGTGAGATTTTTCCAATGCTGTCCTGAGCTACAATTTGTGCACATATTGGAGCCATTTTTGAAAATTATCACGTATGATATTTTTCATCTTTACTTTTTATTCTTTTCATTGTCTGGTAATGCTGTTCTAATAAGGAAGTGTAGCGATCATTTTAAAGTCTGCTTAGATGAACATTGAATTGAAAAACTTTGGTGCATTCAGCATACTGAGTTTGAAGATTGGCAATAAAAAAGGCAATCAGGGACATTGACTTGGAGGATCAGACTAAGATTCACTTTTTATTTTATTTTTTTTCTATTATGAGTTTCCTTAGTTTCTTGCCAGACAACTGTCACATATTTGTTTAGGTATACATTGTTTTGGTAAGCTTTTCTTGATATTTAGTTCTTTAAAAAATAAAATCATCATTGTAAAAGAGCTCACAAAATTATCTAACATGCTTTTTTTTCTTAATTTTGGATTATTAATTTGTTGCTCATTAATTATATAACATCAGTTTAGACTCAATGCCTTCCCATTGGGACCCAATTTTAAACCTTCTGCCAGGCATCTGATTTTCTGTGGGCTAGGAAATGTATTGCAGTTAACTTATGTCCTTATGTGTTTCGGATGCAGGAAATCATCCTGGATAAATACAACTTCAGCTGTAAATGGTTTGACCCCCTTGCTCATCACAAGGCTGGACCATCAGGATGCAATAGCTCGACTTAACTTGCTTAAATTAATAAAGGTGAGAATTTGGTCTGTGCTCTGCTACAATTAATTATTCATTGTTGTGCTTGCATTTATAGGTTTCCCTTGTTCATTGTGGAATGTCTATTTTGCCATGATTTGTTCCATGATGAGAATATCCTTTTGGGGTGGATACCACACTTCCCTCTCTGTCTCAGAAATTACTGGTACTTATCACAGATAACAAGCGTGTGATCTGCTTGTTTCTTCTCTGATCTACAATGGCATCATCTCGGCTTTTCTTTTTGCCATATCATTCTCCTTGATTGACATTTTCCACCTAATCATCTAGTTTCTGCTTTGCTACCTCTCTATGGTACTAAAAACTTTAGTTTCCTGCTCGAAGGGTTTGTAAGAGGCTTTTACCGAAGGAATCCTTCATGCTATGTTTTGGAAGGTTATGGCTGGTGGGTTTTTGCCTGTGTTGTATAAGTTAAATTAGCTAGGCTGAGTTTTGAAGATTGTGCCAAATTCTAGAGGTAGAAGTGGTGCTTGCAAATTGTTTCGGGCATTAAACATGTGGAAGATGAATAGAGGGGGTTGTGGACTGTGTGAATTCATGGAATTGATGGCGTGTGCAAAGGTCCTAACTGGTGTCAGTGGATGGCCGGAATCATATGATCATTAAAATTGGGTTCAGGTTCTGAACCAATTCTAGTGTGTGATATGTTCACAATCTGGTGCATAGCTTTGAAGTCTTATTGGAAGTTTGACCATTGAGAATATTGAACTTAGCAGTTGTTTAGCAATATAGCGAACACTCAGGATTGGCAAAGTTAATGACTAGGCTTTTTGAATAATGTTTTACTATTCTGCTGTCTCATAAGAACCTCTTACAAATAGATGAATGTGCTGAAGCTTTGGTAGTGGAACTCTCGGTGGGAGAGCTGTCATTCAAAGGACAGTTGTTTCATACTTCTCAAACAGGATGATGTCAATGGAGGTGAATAAGTCATTGATTTTGATGTTTTGATTCTGATGGTTGGAAAATATCTCGGAGATTACTTAGAGTTGGAAAGCTTAAGTAACTGTGTGTTGTCCTGTACTGCACTTTTTAATCATGTGCTATTTTATATTTGCCAATGGAAGCTGTATCAGAGATCAGTATGCTTGCTTCCTCTGATTAGTGATGTCACCCTGGAATATATTGTGTCAGGCTGTGTATGAGCATCACCCACGACCGAAGCAATTGATTGTGGAGAATGATTTGCCCCAGAAACTTCAGAAATTGATTGAGGAACGCAGGGATGGACAAAGCTCTGGAGGCCAAGTACTGGTGAAGCAAATGGCCACGTCACTGCTTAAAGCACTTCATATCAACACTGTTTTGTAAATTCTTCCCTTTTAATTTTCGTAAATTTGTATATGCAGTTCTTCAGGCTGAAGTATAATTTTATTTTATTTTATTTTTTCTTTTTAAATGTCCTCTCTCTCGGCCCCATTATTTTGATCAATATTTTTTGCCTTTTAATTTTTGTTGTTCAGTCTTTATCTCTTCTAAATTCTGCAAATGCAACAAGCTTTGGGATTGAAGGTTTGCCCGGCCTATCGAGCTTTAAGCTGCTAAGTGGCTCTTTTTTTCGCTTAATGATCTGCTAGTTTGATTTTCTTTTTTCCTATTCATTTTGGTTTCACCATTTTCCTAACTAAAGTCATGTTAGTTATTAAGAAGAACATTGCAATATTTAACAAGGGGCTTTCGGCGTGCCATAATGCATAGCACGCCATTAGTCCTCGCTAACGGACTCCGTTGGGTGTGTTGGGATGTTAAATGGGGTGCTGCTGCACTGCAAAGAGACGGTAAGAGCATGTGGAAGTGGGTGTTCATTGTTCAATTCAAGACCACTGCTGACAAATCTCCACCTTAGCCTAAATTATGCCAAAACTTTCATAGTTCTTCTCTAATTGTCTTTTCTTCATCAAACAATGTTTGAATTTGGTTGTATGGATTTTCTTCATCATTATATTGGCAGAATTGTCATTCTAATTCTTTACCATTATTATCTCTCTTTATGATATAATTTTATGAACAAAATAATACTTTATATTGATGTACTAGGTTTATCTCATGATAAATTTTATTTTTTTGAGAATCTTTTCTTAATCAAAAACGAGCCAAGTCGTTCATACTAAACTTAATGAGCTTACTTTTAATTTATATAAAGTTTTAAGGAGTTCAGAGATATGATTCGATGTACTTTCAAAACCTAAAGGTAGCTCAATAGATCCTTCCTCTGACAATAAAATTGTTAAGAAATGCATTTTTTATATTCATTTGATATGAGGTAGAATTCATATAAGATGTGTACACAATGCAAATAACTTTTAGTCTATACACTGTGCAAAGTTTTCAATTATAGTTTATCCCTTAATCTATTTTTTTGTTAAGACAGTGTTTATTACATTTATAACAAACAATTTCCTTTTTTATTACTCATCATTTAGTGAAATGTCTAAATGGCTTTTTATTACGTTATGTTTTCTTTCTTTAAGAATTTTACAAATTTTAATGCATGTATCGAATACTCTTCTTATTCTTACTCACTGAATGAACTGTCATCTTCTTAATCATCTTTGGCTATTCTTCTTAACAAGGTAGAAGATTTGAGCCTCACGCCTTTTTATTTTTTCATAGCATTTTTTTGTTATTATTTTTTTAATGTCATCTCTTATGTGTGTAGTAAATCCACCAACTCATTCAAAGGGCAACGTGTTTAGCTTCTTGGACTTTGAAATTGCAACTGGCTTTGAATTTCATAATTCTAAGAGTGACTTAAATAGTTTCTTGATAAGTATTGCATTATCAAGAATCTCTCATATTTTTTAAAAAATTAACAATATTAATAAATTTTAAACAAAATTTAGTAATTGTCTCTTTACTATTTATCTCAAATTATTCATAATTATACATAAGAATGTTAATCTTAGTGTTTTTATCCTGGGTAATTTTCTTGTCAATTACCACAATATTGTCTCATATTTCTTAGGCTGACAAAAAGAGAGTTATACTCATGTGGGATGATGACGTAATAAAACAAATATTTAACTTAAGATTTAAGAATTTTTATTTTGAAATCTTATGAAGTAAATTTACTTTTGAGTTTATTAACAATGACTCCATTCTGATAAATATCAACTCCAAGTCTTCTATTTTAACGTAGCCATAAATTCCAACAAGAATATAGTCTCCATGTATATCAAACTTGAATTTTTGCTAGTTCAGATCTTGTTCTAGCATAAAAGCTTTTCTTTTTTCGGTTTTACTCTAACAAATTTGCTTCAATAGATAATCAATTATGATCTTAAAAGAGTCCAAAATAATTACTTTCTATACACATGTCACTTTCGAATTTTCAACACATAAAAGTGCTTCAACTTATATCTTCTTTTTTTAAGTAGGAAAAATAATTTCCTGCAAAGATTATGTTGTCAACATCCTTTTCAAGCTTTAAAAAATCTTCTCTATTAATGTTCAAAAATATTCCCCGCATTGCAAGCACTTAACAAAAGAGTTAATAACACGATGATATACCAATTTAAAAATTAATAACCCATTATCAATACTTATAATTGCACATGATAATTAGTAATAATTTTCTTATAATATAAACATGAAAATTCAAATTTTAGTTCTCATAATAAAAAATACTCACATAAAAAGCTTAAGGAATTATTTGCCACAATAATATGGGTACATATTACTTAAAGCAAATACGATAATTAAATAATAATCAAGAATTATTCCATACAAAATTACTAGCATGTCATCAATTAATAAAATAAAGAATAATATGAATAAACATGTTTGGTTGAACATAAGAAATTTAACGAATGAATAATAATAAACTAATTATATTAACACATCAAAATTAAGAGGAATAAGCAAATAATCTAATATCCTTATCACAAAAAAGAATGGAATATCTTAATGATTTCTTTAAAATGCCCCATATGTGATGTTATATTCCAATTATATTGCACAACACTAGACATGGGATCCTTATTTGTATCAATAACTATTGATGGTTGTTTAACCAATTAGAAGTGGAAATAAGAGTCACAACGAGTAAATAAGTCAAAAACAACTAGAAAGGACTACTTTAAAACACTAACACATCACTTTTTCTATAACTAAATGAAAATAAGCACATTCGTATAGGATATTGCTCACCCCAAATTATGGGCTAAAATAATGGTGCAATACTTGACCACACTTAAGTTGGTAATGACTTAACAAAAGCCCTTTATGGAAGTGGTTAACTTGAAGAATCCTCATTATGAGTTAGATAAAACAGGTCATATAAACACAACCTACTACAACCTCTAAAATAAGTTTCATAGACAATTACTATCATACAATGGGAGGAATATAGTTACTTGCACTATTCTTGGATTGAGAGAAAGTTGCTAGAAAGAAAGGAATGGAAGTAGAGTGAAATAAAAAATCAATTTACCATAATTTAAGGCATAAAGGAGAATGAAAAAATCAATAAAGTTCAAGATAAACTTATATCAATTTACCATTCATAGGTTATGTCGCCATATAGGTAATGTAATCTTGGACTTGATAATAGTTTATTGATTAAGGCAATTTTAATCTCACTAGTTACCTTTAAATCCTAAAATTTTTTAAGGACATATGTACTTGTCGTAGTTTCATCTCCTTTCCACATTTTTTTAGCTCATTAATTTTAAAAGTTTGACATATGAACACAAATTTAAATTCATTTTGTTGTTTCTCTTTGAAATAGCAAATTAGAAAAAACATTTTGCACTCAAATACATTATTTTCCCAATAAGATCTTCATTCATTTTCTTTACCAAACAATTTTGCACCCAAATAAAACATTTAGTTATTGAAGATTATAATTGTAACAACAATTTGATTCTCACAAAATTGGAGACACACTAACTTTGATCTAAAGACTTAATCATTAATGTCAACATGCATGTATTATCATTATAATTTGTTAATTATTAAGGTGATCAAACTAGTACATTTAATGACATGTATAAATATTTATTTATTTATAATTTCAATGAAATATTCATAAATGAAAAATGATCGAATAAACTGACATTATTAATTATTAAAACTTTAAGATTTATCTATAGGCAATTTAGTATTTCATGATTAGCAACATACTTGAGATATATTTATCTCTTTGGTTAAATATATTTGTTTATACAAATATATCAAATATATTTTGTTGAAAATATTTAATTTACCTATTAAAGTTAATATATGATATTACTTATGATATCATACTGTAAGATTTTTCAAATAAGAATTATAATATAATTTGATTGTTTTATCTAACTTATAATTAATTATAGATATTTATAATTAAGCAACTAGTTTAATTAACTTTTATGTTTAATATGTTATTTTGTTTAATAGATTAAACTTCTCATAATAACAAAAATAAGCTAATATTCACTTAGATGCTGTGAATTTTGATTTATATTATCAATTAATATTCTCAGTGTTATTACAAATTTAAGTGATGAGAAAAAGAAGTTATATTATAAATATACAAATGTAACAATAGTTTAAGTATTATATTTAAAAAAGTGATTATTTTTAATAACATTGAAAAAACTATTTTACAAACAAAAAAATACAAAAGAATATTTATAATTTGTGAAAAAGCTATTTTATTTTTCAAACCAGTCACTTGTTGGTATTCTTATAATAAAAATCATAATTATGAGGTTCATAAGATCACAAACTATATAAATATATATTATTGAGATAACTAATATTATAATAATACTTAAAAATTTAGAATTCATAGTAAAAGATACATTTTTGATGTAGTTTATTTTATACTTATTACATTTTTCATACGAGTCATTTCAAATTAATTGAAAAATTGTAGAAATGAAAAGTTAATGAATTGACCATTATATTGGTTTAGGAGGAAATGAGATTAAGAAATCAAGTGAGTTATTGTATTAATCTCTTAGGTCAATAAAATTAGTAAAAAAATAAAAGTAAAAGTTAACCAATTTAAGAAAGAAAAGAGTTTGATTGTACTCTTCAAGTTGAAAAGAGGAGTGTCACTTTTGTAAAAATGGTTGGATACTATTTAAAAAATTACTTGAAATATAAATTTTAGTTTGAAAAAGAAAGGTAAATTGAATATTTTAATATGTTTTCAATTAAATTTAATTAATCTTCATTATAATATTTGATAGGTTGATTATGATGCTACTATCCTTGTATTCAATAAGATGTAGAAAATTTGTTATAATATGATTATTTTAGTTTATATAAAAATACAATCATTATTGGTCCATGTATTTTTACTTATGGTTTGTATAAATTGAAATTTGATAATATTTTTCTAGAGATCTTACTTAATGTGCAACATAATATTATAATTAAATGTAGCACAATGAATGATTTTTTTTTTACTTGTAACATAAACATTTAAGTAATATATTTATATATCTAAAAAAATGTTAATAAAATTAGTAAATAATAATATTATTTTGAATATATAAAGAAAATTAGGCAAAAAGGGTGGAAATTATAAGATCTAATAAAAGTGATGAATATTATAAAAACATATAATGAATTAAGGTATTGTCCCATTTCAATTAAAAAATTTCTTTAAAATCATGACTATAATTTTTTTTAATAGACTTTTTAAAAAGAGATATAACTATTTAAAATAATTATTTAGTTTATTTAGATCATGCAAATTTTAAAATTAAAATGAATAAAAATCTAGTTTCATTTTTATAATCATAAAAAGTATTAAATTTGATTATGACAATAGTGACTTAATATGACTTAAAGTTATAATAAATTATGTGGAAGGTGTCTTTCGTAAAGATCTTTAAGATGAAGTTTATAAAAATCAATAATAATATTTTTTTAATATATAAATTACAAAAATTCAATAATATGCAAGTTTAAGAAGTTAATAAATGAATTGAAACAAATCCTTGATAATCATATTTTTAATTTAATGATATTCCAATTTTTTTGGATTTAAAGAAAATAAAATTAATTAATATATCTATTACAAGATAAATGAAAGTAAATTTATTTTCCAATCTTGTATATTACTTGTTGCTAATTCTAATAATTTAAGTATATTACATGAGATTATGGAATTTTTTAAAAATAATTTTATAATAAAAATTAATGAATTAGGATTATCATGGAAGAGTTGTATAAAAAAATGTGTTGACCTAAATTTATTTTTACATATAAAAGTGATATGTAACATTTCTTTAATAACGTACGAATATAAAATTAATTTTATATGTCAAAATTAACTCTGCCTTTCTTGTTGTTTGATAGGTTAATGTATATGTAAACTTCCAATAAAGCATATATTAATTTTAGAATTGAAATAGCGAGCCATGATCAAAGCAACGTTAGAATAGATCCTTATAAGTGCCCTTTGGGAGATCAGCCTTATCAGTCGAGATAAGAGAAGCTTCTCACTTCTACAGACTTTTGGGACCTGTAAATGCATAAACAGGCAAGCCAATGCAGTGGTAGACTGGGTCACTAAATAGGATAGACGTAAGACGAGTCCTTTGGACTGGGTTACCCATTCACCCACCTTTACCCCTCGGTAAGCTCCTCTGCAATGACTTGTTGACTTGATGGAATTCCATTCAGGATGTTTTAAAAGAGAGCGAGACCAAAGCAAGAGAACATGAATTTAACAGGAAAACAAAATAGGACGATTACCTTTGTTTCAAAATCCTAGAGCTATGTATAATTTGAAAACAAAATATACATTTAACAATAGAAAATACCACATAAATTTAACAAGAGAGAACTCAAAAACTAGAATCCCGTCACAATCAGACCTATTGGTAGGTCCCAGACAATAAAAACCACCCGAAGAAAGCCAGTCCACCACCCATTAGTGTACAAAGGTACGGTTTAATTGCACTCCAAACGCCAATCATTCATTCGCAAGTTCTGTCCCTTGAGCAAATAGCCAAAACGTCAAAAGCTTATATAAGATCAGCAACGTTCATCGGCATCTCATCAATCTGGGTGCTGTAATACTGCTCTATGTCTCTTAAAATCTTGATGTCATCGCTCTTAACAAAATTAATCGCAACACCCTGCAATACAATCAAAAAGCCATGAATAACTGACCAGCACAGGATAGGCAACCAAATGCTATGGAAGCCAGAGAGCAGCACTGAAAAAGGTAGCTAGTAGATAGTATGATAGTTCATCGACTGTAATGAAAGCTCCAAAAGTGTGAAATCTGTAAACATGATAACAAACTAGAATTAACCGCCCCATTGTAGAATATAGAGTTGTCACTCTTTGGTCATGCATTTATATATTTGATTATCAACCAATTAGACACTGCACAAAGCATGTACCTTGCGTCCAAAACGACCAGAACGGCCAATCCTGTGGATGTATAGCTCTCGATTGTTTGGCAGGTCATAATTGATTACCAGAGAAACCTGCAAACAGAAATAAGCATAAAATGCATAAAGACACCAAAGGTTGTTATCTTCTGTACATGATTAGAAAAGAAAATTTACAAAGGACTTATCGCAGAAAGCAATAGAAAACAGAAAACAAAGAAACCTAAATACATGGTGAGCAAGTAAATGCTTAGGCAAGAAATCAAAACTAAGTGTGAATTTTCCTGGCAACCACAATAAGCTAATATCACAAATAGATAAACCATTGTTTGATCATTCATGCAAGCCAGTTTTAAGTACCTATCTTATTCAAGTACCACTCAGAGGTCAAGACCTCACTAATTCTCCATAATCCCAAACTTTTCCATGAGCTACAATCAAGTTGCATATATATAAAATGGGGTTTTATTTATACAAACTGAAGGCTTAGTACCCCCGTAATGAAAGGATCCAATCATTGGGTCTTTTTGAAAAATTCATCCACTGGAAATTTTCTTGTGCCACCATTTATCACATAGAAGTGGTTTTCATCATTGTTATTTTAACACAGGACATAAAAGGTGAACACACAACTATTTGGATATGAATGACAACACCAAGATGAACCACTTATTGCAAGCAAACTCCTGAAAGAATTCTGACCTATCATAGGTATAACTACTTTAAACACAATTAATCTGCATGACCGAAGAATATAACTGACTAATTCTCATGAAGTGCATGTCATGGCTCTTCAACAGGGATACCTTGAGCAGATGACAAGACAGTTCATGATGAAATATGGGCTTGCAAGTTTATATATTATTGTACACAGTACAAAGGCATTTCTAATTAATCCTTTTGTTATTTAGGTTAGTGTGGAGGAAGCAGAAAGAAGGGCTCTTGATAGGGCGTCCCTTTTGGCCCTCCTAGATAAACTTGAGTAAGAATTTTTTTTGCTCTATAGGATATTGCTTTAATAGAGCCAAAGGGACGGCTTAGATTCTGTTGATTCTCTCTCCCGTAAATCATCTATGCAAGTTGAACTTCAGTCTGCACAACCTGGACAGTTAAATTCATCTCCACAGAAAACTAATAGGCATGCAGTTGAAAGTCATGACTGCATACTAATGTCAGGCCATCAACAAATTAGGCAACCTAGTATAATAAGCAAAATCCAATTAATTTATTTAAGATTTGGGGAAGAGAGAAACATCATGTTTCTGGACCAACTATATAGAAGACATCTAAATAGAAGAAAACAAAGAAAAAGGATAAACGATAGTGCACTTACATGTTGAACATCAAGGCCTCGGGCCCAAACATCAGTTGTGATCAATACACGAGTTGTCCCTGATCGGAACTCTCCCATAATTGCATCTCTCTCCTTCTGAGGCATATCACCATGCATGGATGAGACTGTAAAATTATTGCTGCGCATCTTCTCAGTTAACCAATCCACCTGTCTCCCAAAGATAGAGCCATTATTGTTTATTGAAGATCATTGTAGAAAAGCTGGCACAAAAGTTAAGAAAGAGTATGATTCAGCTCTGGATAAAACATGGTATTTGCGTAGATTACCCAGGCATTTTTTTTTCTTATCCTTTCAATCTTAAAACCTTTTACCATGACCATAAAGCCAGTTTCCAATTTCTCTACCTTATAAGATGAGTAAGTGGAACCAATTAATGGGTAATCCATACACCATGTACCAATGTGTCAACCGAAGCAAATAGAAAAGCAGAAACCTCAGCCATTTAAATTTTCATTTAGCATAACCAGCCATTTAGTAATTTATACCTAATTAACACAAACACAAAATAGTTAAATTTGTTAAAACTATATCAACATTGGCTGGTACAACAGTGGATACAGCCATTAAATTGATCCACGTATAATAGTAAAATATATATCATTTAACACAATCTTGCTGAACCCTTATGTTGTTGGCCAATTTAAGTAACAGCAATAAGCTCCCAAACTCTCAAAGAAACTAAAAACCACTAATTTTATTACCTTCCTCTTTGTGTTGCAAAAAATAACAGCTTGTGTGATTGTAAGAGTGTCATAAAGATCACACAGTGTGTCAAATTTCCATTCCTCTCTTTCAACAGCAACAAAAAATTGCTTGATTCCCTGCCAGCACATAATTACAGAAAAGGAGATCTATTAAAAATTCAACTCATTTGTGTTTAGAACTTTTGTTAGCTAAAATCAGTACTCACCTCCAAAGTCAGCTCATCACGTTTCACTAGTATTTTTACTGGGTCTGACATAAACTTGGTCGTCATCTCTAAAATTTCATTAGGAAGTGTTGCAGAGATCAAGACAACCTGTGACAGAACAAAAAATTTTAGCAAAAAAGATCGCATAAGGTAGAAAAGTTAAAAAAAAAAAAGGCTGTTGGCTAGCAAAATCATGCATGCAAACAAAATCAAATACCACATAGACATGTAAGACTGCACAGGAAGAGAAGTTCATCTGTAGTGATTTTTTGGCACTTTTCAGCAAAGAATATCTGTGCTACTCAAAGATAAAGTAATTTTCAAAACTATGCTAACAGCTTCCTTTCAGCAACTTCTATGTTTTTTTGGACTTAACTTTGACCTGAGAGCCAAATGTTTGGCAACATATAACATCTAGCAATTCATCTCAGCAACTATTGCATATGCACTACATCTAATGGCTGAAAGGAAGAATTCAGGGAGACATTGTATTGCACCATACAATAAAAAAGAATCCAAAGTAATAATTTAACCAACCTGATCACTATAAATTGGAATACATCCAACGAGTCACAAGGTCTAGTGTTAGAGTCTAAAGATTCAAACTCTATTCCTATGAACCCAAAAATAAAAAAAGAAAAAAAAGAAAAAAGAAATTGGAGTGCAACATAAAAAATGCTTTCATTCTGATTTCTGAGATTTTCATGCCCTTTCCTTACCAACATGGGTCTAAATTCATTCTGACTTTTCATGCCAAAAGTCCTTCAGAAATTGTATTAAAAGCACCTACTTAGTCATTCTTGGTAACCGAACAATGATTCAGAAATATATTATCAATATATCAGAAAAAGGGCCACAATGAAAATGATATAAAGGAACACAGTCAAATAAATAAGTTAAAACAAAACCAGCTCAACAAAGTATATTATCATTTCTTGAAAGGGAATTGAACAAAGCAAATAAGCATGTATCAAAATCACTAATTAGGTGGAACACAACGTTAGTCACTTGAAAATGGCACATGAGTGCATGCTTGTGCAGAAGAAAGAGAGAGAGAGAGAGAGAGAGAGAACCTGAAGTTCTGGTGGAAGGTATCTGTACACATCATAAATTTGATCCTTGAAGCCTCTGCTTAACATCTCATCGGACTCATCCTAAAAGAACAAAGCAAAACATAAACTTTCATATACCAGCACTTGCTCGAAATATGAATCGAAAAGGATAAGTAACTGTGCTGTCATTGGAGTACCGACAACCAGTGCCAAATGAAGGGAGAAAGAAAATCATCAACTCACAAGCACTAATAATTTAATGGCTCTAGTACGCAAAGTCCTTCGCTTGATCATATCACACACTCTGCCTGGTGTTCCAGACACAACATGAACTCCATACTCAAGCTTTCTAATGTCCTCACCCACACTTTTACCTCCAATGCAGGCATGAGCTTGTATATTCATGTAATTACCCATTGCCAATATCACTTTCTCTGTCTGGGCAGCCAGCTCCCTCGTAGGTGACAATATCAATACCTGGACCCTGTGAGAGTGAAATATCAAATTGATAATATATGATTGGTCAATTGCAAAAGAACTGTTGAAGAATTAGGGTTTCGAGGAATTTTCAAAGAAAGATGAAAAATGAGAAGATCTTAGTTCTAGCAAAATTAACAGGGCAGAAGAAAACCAGGAGATTTCGGAAATTAGGGTTTCGATGGGATTGAAAACAGCGGAAAGAACTTTCTTACTCTCGACTGGAGGTGTCGACGAGCTGGCAGACAGTGAGGGCGATCATGGAGGTCTTGCCGGTGCCGGACTGCGCCTGCGCGATGACATCGCGGCCTTTCAGTATGGGCATCACTGCCCTCTGCTGGATGGCCGATGGCTTGTTGAACTGGTACTCGTAGAGTCCGCGAAGCAGATCGTCTTTGAGGTCCATCTCGGCGAAGCTGGATATGATTTCGATGCCCTCTGTTGTCTCGAAGACCAACCTGTCGTCCTCTGCGGCGGCTCTCCTGGCTCCCCGCCCCGCCGGAACCACGCTGGTTGTGGTGGCCGCCATTGCCGTTCAATTCCAGACAAGACAAGAGGGTTTTTAACTTTGCCCTTTCGGATTGGGGTTTTGTTTATTTATTCTCGCGCTTCAGCCTTTTATGTGCCATACGGATAAATATGAAATTTCCGAAAAATAATAAAAAATATATGTAAACCAGAAAATAAATCATTTATTCCTTCCAAAGGAAGGGAGAGCAATGTTAAACAACCAATGCAAAATACAAATTACGAACGAGATGGGTATTAAAGAAACAGTCAAAAGAAGAAGAATAAGAGAAAAGGAGATTTCATTGATCAAAAGAAAGTGATTCAGTCAGAAGTATTGCTTCCAAGAAATGAAATCGGTATGATTCCGTAACCAGTAGAATTATTATTTAATATTTGACTTTTTATATTTTTCTTCTTTTAATAAAAGTAATTTAAGAATATATTTTTTATTTTAATATAAGTAATTTACAAAATTTTATTTGAAGTTGAGTTTACTTAAATCTTAATTTAAATTTGGCTCACACACCTACCCTTATTTATTATTACATGATTTTTTTAATTTAAAAAATTGAATATATTAAAATTTTTAATCTTATAGGATTATTCCTTCCAAGCGATTATTATAAATTGGTCACATTAAATAGTTTAAATTTTTTTATTTTTATTTTTATAATTATTTTATTTTATTTTCATTATATTAGCTCTCATATAATAACAGAATAGTTACATTCCTTAAGATTTTGCTTTTGTTTCATGCCTATCGATAAAACAAAAATTTTGGTATTAATAATTTACAATCATATATCATACCTTCGTACATTTCATTTGATTCAGACACTAAACAATAGCATTAACAAATCCTTTAGACAGCTTACATAAAAATTTCATGTCTACGATAAGTTACATTTGGGAGACACTGCCTTCGAGTCTACCATTAAGCCAAAAGAATCAATAGTCCCTTACAGACATAAATCGTGACTCTGCATATCCATATATAATAGTCAATTTTTTTTTGTTGGGATAAGAATGGTCCTATAAGTTATATTTCTAAACTTGAAAATTATTTTCATTCCTACCGTACGATAGGAGAGTCTACGGTAAAAATGGCCTCTAATTAATTAAACAACAATATTATCCAGTAATATGACTTGTTTGAAATTTGTACTAAGATCCTTACTTCGGTTGATTTTACTAAATTTTTTTAAAATTTTTTGGCTTTTGAAATGTCAAAATGTTGATAGAGAGTTATCTAAAATCTACAAAACATCAAAGTCTTAAAGCACTAAAGTCATTTCAAATGACTTGTTAATTATGTTAAAAATTAGTTTGAAAGGCAACCAATGAAATATTCATTGAAAAGTTTATTCCTAATATTTAACATAAGGTTAAAACTTGACAAATACATATGATGGTTATTGTTATCTCATTTACTTGACTATAAGAGAAGTTAGATATTGAAAATTGTCGTTTATTTCCTAACTGAGTTAGCAAACACGCTGATGGTAATGCAAATCCATCTACTTTTAATCATCTCATTAATGTTAAGCAATTAAAAAAGGGAGTAACAAAGGGATTGTATTAATAGTTTAATAAAAATTAACATAAAGGTTATCAATGTAAGTAAGGAAAACTTTAATGATTAAGCTAGTAAAGAAAGATGTTAATGAAGGATGATTATAGGTGTTCAAATCATAGGGATGTTAGTGGTGAATATAATAATGACTTTGTTACTTTTTTAGTTTATAATTTGATAAGATATTTTAATTTGTAAGCCATAAAAATTGATAGGTTTCTTAAAGGATGATTAGTTATTATACTATTTAACTCAAGTATCACCATATTTGTGTGGACAAAAAGGTTTACAAGAGACTTGTTTTTTTAATAAAGAGCTATGATATGTTTGTTGTAAAGGTTATAAATGGGAGAAATTTGACATTTTAGGTTAAGTATAAAAGGTGAATGATGGAGAACAATGTGTTGATGGAGTGTAACAAGGCAAGTGATACTCATCCTCTTTGTCCTTACCCTAGTCATTAGATGATTTTAAGTTGTAAATACATATATAAGCATCCTACGTTATACATATATCTTGAAATAATAAAAATTCATAATTTCTCTCTTGTGATACGTTTTATTTTCTGGTAGATTCCAAAAATTCCCTTTAAAGGGTTTAATCGAGTGTTAGCCTTTTGTTACCTATTTTTCCATGCTTCCATCTCACATCAAATACATTGTGTTGACTTATCAAATGATTGATCAACCTTTATGGCATCTTAAGATTAAGGCTTTTAGAACTTAGTTTCTTTAGGGTTCTAATATGATCAATCCAACTTATTTCCTAACTTTTCTAGGGTGTGTATAACAAATTGATTCAAGAATTCCTAGGTCAGGTCGCTTAATGGGTTTGTTATCAGTTGGTATTAGACTTTTGGTTTTAGACATAAGTTACATATCCTTTATCTATCTTTGTTTAGTACTTTTCTTTGTGTTTTATTCATTCCTTATGTTTCTTCACTTAGTTTTTCTTGTTTGTTATGACAAACTTCTTACTTTTTAAATTGTGTTAATCTTGTAGGTAATTATATTGATCGAAAAAAAAAAGATGAAGAAGTTATTTTTGACCTAAGCAGTGCATTCTTATTCTTACAGACCCTAAAACAGATATCTTGAAATATAATTTTCTTTCTTTTTTTTTTAAAGTTCTTATTTTAAGATTTGCCACCATCTAATAGATTGCACCTTGTGATTTGTTGATTTTAAGTCTTCCAAGAACATAAAGAAGCTATCTTAAGTGGAAAAAGGAAAGAGTGGTTAGATCATCATCAAGAAAAGCCAAAATAGAGTAAAACACAAGTGATAGCAATGTAATTTGAGGGCAAACACACGAGGGAGTATGTGAGGAACAATTTTCTTTTAATTATTAACATGTTTCTGTAGGTTGTAAACACGAGTAGTGAGGAGAATTGCATGATATAGACATGAAGATTTAGATGAAGGCTGTTATCGAACAATTTAAGATAATAAATGCAAGGCTAGATGATTTATAATCACCTAACAAATCAAAATCCTCTAGAAGGCGTGTGATCAAGGAAAAAGGTAAGGAAGACTCAGACTACAAAAAGTCAAGCTCAAAAAAAGGTAAGAATGCTCATTCCAATAGAGATAACAATTTATGCAACATAAAGATGAAGATTCCCACATTTTAAAAGAAGAATGATCATGATCTTTATTTGGAGTGGGAAAAGGTTGAGTATGTATTTGATATCTATAATTATTCTAAGTAAAAGAAAGTAAAGTTGGCAACTATAAAATTCATTAATTATGCAAGTATTTGGTGGGACCAATTGGTGATAAGTAGGAGGAGGAATGACGAGAGGCCAATTCAATCATGGGAAAAGATGAATTAATAATACACAAGAGATTTATACCTAGCCACCACCATAGAGACTTGCATAGAAAATTGTAAGGGTTGATTCAAGGGTCCATGAATGTGAAGGACTATTAAAAAGAGATAGAGATAGCCATGATTAAAGCCAACGTAGAGAAAGACCAAAAGTCTACCATGACAAGGTTTATTGGTGGTATAAACAAGGAGATTGTTAATGTGGTGGATTTGTAACACTATTTAGAGATGGATGACCTGTTTTATGAGGCTATTAAGGTGGAAAAAAAAGTTAAGTACAAAGGGTCTAAATCTGGTACTGCTTCTAATTTTACATGGAAGTCAACTTGGAAAAACTCCAAATTAGTTATAAGGCCAAAAGAAGATGCAAAGCCAAAGAAATTGATTGTTATTCCTAATGGTAAAGGTAAAACTAAAACTAAAAATTCTTCTAAATCTCGTGATATTAAGTGCTTTACATGTCATGGGCATGAACATATTGCTTCTCAATGTCCAAATAAAAGAACTATAATTATGTTGGAGAATGGTGACATAGAAAGTATTAGTTTAAGTGATAATGACATGACACCATTAGAGGATTGTTCTGATGTTGATGTTGAAGAACCTGTTTATGGAGATACGTTAGTTACAAGGCATGCACTGAGTATTCAACCAAAGGGTGATAATGATGAGGAACAATGTGAACACATTTTACATACTAGATGTCACGTTAAAGACAAGATTTGCAGTATGATTATCGATAGTGGAAGTTACATTAATGTTGCTAATAGTTTGTTGGTAGAAAAGCTAAATCTAGATACCGTTAAGCATCCTAAGCCTTATAAATTGCAATGGTTAAATGATTGTGGAGAAATTAAAGTAAACTAGCAAGTTTTAGTTGCCTTTTCTATTGACAATTACAAGGATAAGGTTTTTTGTGATATGACACCAATACATGCTAGTCATATACTTCTTGGCCAACCATGACAATTATATAGGAAGGTTACTCATGATGGCCACAATAACAGATATTCTTTTGTAATTAATAATTAGACTATTATGTTAACTCCTCTCAAACCTTTTAAAGCATATAGAGGCGCAAGGGAAAGGTTCAAGTGAACAAGGTGAGGTTGAGAGAAAAGCTGGTGAAAAAAGTGTGCAAAAAGGAGAGAAAAGTAAAAGGGTAAGTGTGTTTGCTAGGAAAAGTGAGGTTAAAAGTGCTATAATCGCAAGGCAATAATTACTTGTACATATGTATAAGGATGTTTATTTTGTCGAATGACCATAAATCCTCTTTGCCTAGTGTGTTTATTCCATTATTGCAGGAGTTTGAAGTTTTATTTCCTAAAGAGATTCCCCATGGATTACCTCCTTTAAGAGGAATTGAGCACCAAATAGAGTTTATACCTAGTGTTGCCATACCAAACTGACCTGCCTATGAAGCTAATCTCGAGGAAACTGAAGAGATATAAAAGCAAGTAGATGAGTTGGTGCAAAAGGGATTTTTAAAAAAGAGTCTTAGCCTATGCTTTGTTCTTGTCATCTTATTCCCAAAGAAAGATAAACCATGACACATGTGCATGGATTGTCGAGCCATCAATAAGATTACTATAAAGTATAGACATCATATCCTTAGGTTAGATGATATGCTTGATGAGTTACATGGTTTGTGTGTGTTTTCCAAAATTGATTTAAAGAATGACTACTATCAAATTCACATGAAAGAGGGAGATGAATGGAAAACAACATTCAAAATTAAATATGGATTGTATGAATGGTTAGTAATGCCTTTTGGATTACCTAATGCACCTAGTACATTTATGAGATTAATGAATCATATCTTGTGTACTTTCATAGGAAAATTTGTAGTTGTTTACTTTGATGATATTTTAGCTTATAGAAACAATTTGAATGAACATCCAAAACACTTACATGTTGTGTTTAATATGTTAAGAAAGAACCATTTGTACGCTAATCTTAAAAAGTGCACATTTTGCATGAAATCCATTGTATTTCTTGGCTATATTATCAATTCACAAGGTATTAGCATGGAAAAGGAAAAGGTAAAGGCGATTAGGGATTGACCTATGCCTAATAATATGAATGAGGTAAGAATTTTTCATGGTTTAGCAAGTTTTTATTGAAAGTTTGTTAAGGATTTTAGTTCCATTCTTGTTAAGAAAAATGTTGTTTTTAAGTGGAGTGATGTGCATGATCAAGCTTTTAATACTTTGAAAGAAAAGCTTACTAATGCACCTTTATTATGCTTGTTGGAAAAGCTTTTGAGATAGAATGTGATCCTTCTGGAATAGGAATAGGGGCTATTTTGATGCAAGATTGTAACCCAATTGCTTATTTTAGTGAAAAGCTAAGTGAGGTTGCCTTAAATTATCCTACTTATGACAAGTAACTTTATGCATTAGTACAAACTCTTTAAATATGACAACATTATTTGTGCCCAAGGGAATTCATCATTTATTTTGATCATGAGAGCTTAAAGTTCTTGAAATCTCAAGATAAGTTGAATAAAAGACATGCTAAGTGGCTAGAGTTCATAGAAACATTTCCTTATGTGATCAAGTAAAAAAATGGAAAGGAAAATGTTGTTGTTGATATATTGTCTAGAAGGTACACATTACTTACTTCTTTGCAAACTAAACTAGTTGGTTTTGAATTATCAAAGGGCTTGTATGTTAATGATTCTGATTTTGGCCAAGTATAAAATGCATGTGACAAGTGTGCGTTTGGTGATTTTTATAAACATGAAGGATTTTTATGTAAAAAAGATAAATTATATGTACCTATGAGTTGTATTCTTGAGTTGCTTATTAGGGAAACTCATGACAGTAATTTGATAGGGCATTTTGGTATGCAAAAGACTACATATATTGCATGAGCATTTTTATTAGCCTAATATAAAACGTGATGTGCAATCTGTTTGTGATAAATGCATTTTATGTAGGCAAGTAAAAGTTAAAGTTAAATCACATGACTTGTATACACTTTTACCTATACTTAATCATCCTTGGATTGATATTTCTAGACTTTGGGTTAGGGTTGCCAAGGTCTTAAAGTGGGAAGGACAACATAGTTATTGTTGTTTATAGGTTTAGCAAAATAGCTTATTTTGTTGTATGTTCTAAAACCAATGATACAAAATATATTGTTGATTTGTTCTTCGAGGAAGTAGTACAATTTCATGGTTTGTTGAGAACCATTGTTAATGATAGGGATGTTAAGTTCTTAAGTCATTTTTGGCGCACTTTATGGAATAAATTGGGAACTAAACTCTTATTTTCTACAATTACACATCCTCATATAGATGGGCAAACTAAAGTAGTTAATAGGACACTCACTACTTTGTTGTGCACTATCATTCAAAAAAACTTAAGGTAATGGGAAAAGTATTTGTTTCATGTTGAGTTTGCTTATAACAAATTTGTTCATTTTACTACTTCCTTGTCACCTTTTGAAGTTATTTATAGATTTAATCCTTTAACTCCTTTAGAGATTTTATCTTTGCCTACTAAAGAATGTGCTAACATTGACACTAAGAAAAAAACATAATTTATAAAGGATTTATATGCCAAGGTTTGGGCTAACATTGAAAGGAAGAATGAACAATATGCTAAGAAAACTAATAAAAGACATATGAAGGTTATCTTTGAACCTAGTGATTGGGTGCGGGTGCATATGAGGAAGGAGCAATTTCCCTAAGAAAAAAAGTGCAAATTATAGCCTCAAGGAGATAAACCTTTTCAAGTTTGGAAAGGATTAATGATAATCCCTATAAGCTAAATTTACCAAGCAACTTTGGTAATGTTAGTGCTTTTTTTAATGTTGCTGACTTATTTTTATTTGATGTAAGTGATTCAAGGATGAATCCCTTTGAGAAGGGGGGCAATGATAAAGAGCAATGTGCTAATGGAGTGCAACAAGGCAAGTATTCCCAAGATTCTTTGCAAGGAATCAGTGATCCAATGATTAGAGCAAGGACAAAAAGGATGAAAGAGGTTTTACAAGGTTTAGTCATGGAACTGCATGACAAAAAAACTGTTGTAGGAAAAGATTTTAAGGTTATTTTAAAGGTGTCTAATACTACATTAAGGATAATCACTTGTCTTTATGCGTAAAAGGATGGACAAGACTCAGAACTTGAAGAACAAAGCTTATTGCCTATGATATCAGTCCAAGTTGTATGACCAAGACAAGGAAAGACTTGATCCACGTGCTGCGTTATATTAAAGGGCATGTTTTTGCTTTGGGTTGGTAGATTTTAAGTGAAGGTCAAATTACATGTAAAAACCCTTAACTTTTTGGGTTTATTCGGGCTTATTGGTTGGGTCAAGTCTTAATACATTAGCCAGGGTTTTCACTTTGACTTTTATGCCTAGTTGTTTTGTATTTCTTAATTAAAGGGATTCCTTATAATTAAGGTTTTCCTATATAGATAGGTTAAAAAACACCTTTCCCTTATAGGATTGTGATGTTTACATACTTTTATAAAGACTTCAACTATGTAAAACGGGAAGTAAAAAATTGAAATATTTTTAGCAAGTTTTACTTTGCTTTCTTGTGTTTTTGGAAAAATATATTTTGTTGACTTATCAAGGAAGTGATTAACCTTTGTGGCATCTTAAGATTAAGGTTTTTAGGACTTAGTTTTCTTAAGGTTCTGATTTGATCAATTTAACTTATTTCCTAACTTTTTAAAGTGTGTATAACAAATTGATTCAAGGATTCCTAGGGCAAGTCGTCTAATGGGTTCGTTATCAATAAACCTCTTATTGCAATGTCAAATTATTTGTGTAAACCACTTTTTCTACCTTGAAAGACTAAAATTATTTTAGGCATTAATTGGTTCCAAATTTTGGAAGATTTATTTTATTTTATTTTTTTCAAATTAATAATGAAGTTTCTATTGAATAGACACATAATAAAGTTACAAGAAAAACAAGGTGATAAAATCACTATAGTGTAGTGCAAAAGTGACATAATCTCAGGCAAATGATAGATACATTATTGAATGAAATTTTTGATTTCTTTATCAAGCCCAAAGAACTACTTTTAAGGAGGACATATGATCATTGTATTCCCTTAATGTCCACAAGTTCTCTTACTAATGTTTAGCCTTCTTGCTACATGCATTTTTAGAAATAAGAGATTAAGAAGATTATAAAGGAAATGTTAGAGGTTGATATTATTAAGTCTAGTGTTATTTTATGCTCCTCTCTTATAGCTACTTAATGAGTTAGGAGATATCTAACTAATTGTCAAATTCAATTTGAGATTAAGTTATTATCATATTTGAGTTTATGAAAAGGATATTCAAATGATAACTTTTAGGACATATAATGATTATTATGAATTTTTAGTTATGCCTTCTTGGCTTACTAATTCTCTGTCTATATTATAAAACTAAATGAATGATATAATTTGACCATATCTACCTAAATTTGTCGTGATATTTTTTATTATATATTTGTATATAGTTTTTCTTTTTATGCTCATCTATTAAATATGTGAATTGTATTAACTATTTTGTGTAAGCATTTTGTTTGTTTGTTAAGAAATCTAAATGAAACTTTGCTAGCAAAGTAATTAAGTATCTGGATCAAATTATTTGAAAAAAGTGGTAAATAACCTTATAAGGGTTAAATGATGTTGGATTGACAAGTTCCAAAATAATTAAAATATTATGAGGGTTTTTTGGATTAATAAGTTATAGTGACAAGTTTGTTTGAGATTACTAGAAAAATAAAAAAAGTGTTGATTTGACATTTTTTTTTATCTTTTGAAGAAAAAAACATTTAAATGGGATGATAAGGTAAAGGAAGTTTTTACTCACGTTAAGCATTTTGTAACTACTACACTAGTTTTATGCTATCTAACTCTATCGAGCTATTTATTATTAAGTCTAATGTTTTTTAAAGTTAAAATTGATGTGGTTTTGAAGTAGGAAGATTATGCTATAGCCCTTACCAATAAGCCTTTATTGCTAACAAATCTCTATATGTTTATTTATAATAAGAAGATGTTAGTTGTTATTCATGTAATTATTAAATAGTGTCTTTATATTTATTAAGAGGTGTTTTCAAATTTAAATTAATTAAAGTCTATAATATTTATTAGAGTAGAAAATCTCGTTTATGAATTAACAAAAGTGAATCTCCAAATTGTTGAGATATAATTCCAAAATTGTTTGGAAAAAAAATGATGCATTTCTTGCATTCTAAAGCATGTTGAACTAGTATTATTCTCTATCACCAAACTTACATAGGATTATACTTGTTTCTAATTCTTGTTATAAAGAACTAATCATGCAAGAATTTCATTGATCTCTTATTATTGATCACTCAAGACTTTTTATTTTTTATACTTATAATCTCATTTGACAATAATTTTATTGGAAAGGTATAAAGAGTGAAGTCAAAAAGTTTGTAACTAAATGTGATGTTTATTACTCTAATAAGAATGAATCTATGGTATATCTAGTTCTTGTTTAACTTTTGCCTAGTTTGGTAAAAGTTTAGATAGATATATTTATTGATTTTATTAAAGGGCTTTAATTGTTTTAAGGTAAAACTATTATTCTTGTTGTGTTGACCATTTGACTAAATATGCTTGTTTTTGTAATGTTAGTCATTCTTATATTGTTGCTATTATTGCTTAAGTTTTTTGTTGAAAATATTGTGAGACTACAGTGTGTGCCCAAGTTTATTATCAATGATCAAGATAATATATTCACTAGTAATTTTTGGAAGGATTTGTTTCATGTTCAATAGACAAAAAATAAATATGAGCATTACTTACTAGCTACAAATAGATAAACAAATTGAGGATGTTAATAGGTCCTTAACAAAATACCTTTATTTCTTTGTAAGTAAAAAGCCAAATGACTAGGTTAAATGGTTTCTTTAAGTTAATAATGGTATAATATCATTTATGATTCTTTTATAAAGATTTTTCCTTTTTAAAACTTTTTTGTTTTTGGCTGCATTAAATGATGATTACCTAGCCTACCTAGTTACAAAATAGGGTAAAGCCTTAGAAATGTCCTCTAGAATCAATCGCATAGTTACAATTAAGGGGCTTTGAAGCAATTTAATTATGATCAAGCTTCGCTTACTCTTACTAAGTATGTAATTAAATATTCTTAAGCTAATTATATTGGTAAGGACTTGGTAGACAATGACAAGTTGATGCAACTTTGGAAGATAATTTTGTTGATGCCTAAGCCTATATAAAGTAAAATACTGATATGCATGGTATTAAATTAAGTTTATAATAGGAGATTAAAATGTTTTTCATTGATTGACTATCAATGAAAATATCTTTTTGCTTTTTTGTGGCAATACCAAGTTCTTGAGTGTATTGGTATTATTACTTAATATTTTGACTTACCATTAAGATTTAAAGTACATTTGGTCTTTTATATTTCTTAATTAAAGAAGAAATCAAGTGAAATCATTGTTGCACAAAGTTAGTTACCTAACATTATTTTCACTAAATGGTTAAAGTTCAATTATAAAATATCTTGGACTAATGTATTGTCAAATATAGAACTCAAGTGGTTACTCATGTTTTATTTTTTGTATTTTATGGACCAACTTCTTGTTGAGAAGGTCACCTATTAGTTGTATCGATTTTTTGTGTAGCAATTTCTTAAGTTTGTTCTAGGAAAATCCTGAGGATAATATTGATTTGAAGGGTGGGAAAATGATACAAATTCATAATTAATGGAGTTGTTATTTAATATTTAATTTTGATATATTTTTTATATTTTTGTAGGTATCATTTATAGATAGATTTCATACTTCAAAAGGAGTAATTTATGAATATTTATTAAAAGTTGATTTTGCTTAATTTTTAAGTCAAGCTCATATGCCTATAACTTTTTATTTTAAGTAATCAAATATGTTAAACCATTTTAACTTATTAGAAACTAGTCCCTTTAAAGTGATAATTGGAGACTAACCCTTCAAAAGACCAATTCCTTTTTATCTTTATTTTCATAATTTTCTTATTTTTAATACTTGAATTTTCTTTAAAAAGTCAAGTTTAAATCAAAGAACCTAAAAATAAAAAGGTAAAGATTCTTAAACCAAGGAAGAGGGAGAAGCATAACATAATTTAAGGATAAGGTTTAGAGAATGAAAATTCAAAAAGAAAGGAGAGAAGAAATTATTTCAAAGAAATGAAAATTCAAGAATTAACGAGGAGCAATTTTAGAAAGGTAAGATGAAAGTAATGAAAATAAGTTGGTTCAATAAAAAATGATATAGAAAACAATTTGGGATTAGGAAATTGGATTAAATTGAAAAGTAATACAAAAAAAAAATAATGTTGGAAGATGAAGAGAGTATGAATGAGAGATTCGAGAATGAAATGAATAAGGGATTAATGACTTCTCTTTTCTCTTTATGAATGCAAACTTCTCTCCCACGTTAAATCTTATTATGTAAAATGACTTTATCTTATTTTATAGAAAAAAATTATTGATATTTTCAGTTGACTAGCATAAATTTTATATTGATTTTGAGTTTTTATTACGCTAAACATTAAGAAATGAGAAAAATATTATTTTTTTAAAACAAATTATATGCAAACAAACTTACCTTCATTATCAAAAAGATTTTATAATGAATATATTTTTCACACTAATGCAAAAAATTGAGTATTATTTTTTCTCCATTTATGTATGTATAAAGTTAATCAATGCATCTACTTAAAGTTTTGAACTTCATAATTAAAAAAGGGTGCCATTATGTGGATAAAAAGGATTTTATACTACATGAATAACATTTATACTACACAAATAACATTTTGTATAATATAAAAAGATTTTACATGAGTACTACTCTATTAATAGAAAATTTCTTTATATTGCATAAAATTTTATCCATATAGTATAAAATATTTTACATGTAATATAAAACTATATTGTATTTATTTGTATCTAAGAGATTGTGTACTTACAAAGACTTTTCCATTTAAAGATTGAAAGTTAGAAAACTTATAGTCAAAATAAATGAAAGAGATATGTCACCACTAATTCAAACATAAAATATATTCTATTCTCCTAAGAAGTGTCATAAAATAGAATTTACATGTAAAATCTATATATTATTATTTTCAATATATTCCTTAAAAAATTCTCTCTCTTCTTGGCAAGGAAAAAATTTTACATATATTTAACAAATGCATTATTGTGCAAAATTGATAATAAAATCTTTCAAAACAATATTTTGTTCTTACACTACAATAAATAATATTTTTATGATTTTTTTGTCATTTTAAACAAACATTAGTAAAACTAAGAAATTCAACTTTTAAAATTGTTTAAAGTAACATTTTAATTAAATGTTATTGTATATTTGTTTAAGTCATCTACAACAATAATTATATTAATTTTACTAATGTGTCAATTGATTATTGTAACATTTTTGTTATGGTGATTTCAACAAACATTAGTAATAATTAGGAATTCAACTTTTAAAACTTTATAAAACAACATTTCAATTAAGTGTTATTGTATATTTGTTTAAGTCGTTTAAAAAAATATTTAGATAAATGTTACTAAAATGTCAATTAATTTTTGTTGGTATTATATATATATATTCAATGATTGACATTTACTAAAAATATTGCTAAATTAAAATGTTACTTATATACTATTAACTTAATACTACTATAAAAAGTTAAAAAAAAATGTTAATAAAAAGTAACACATATCTTAAGTTTCATTAAGGTATAACTATTTGTTTAATTTACATTAAAAGAACTATTAATTATTTTATATTAATACAACTTTATTAGATATGAAAACAATAAAATTATTTGTACAATAATAATTATAATTAAATTCAAAATAGTAATTATTAGTATTACTATTATTATTATTCTTAGTAATAAAAAAAAGGGAAAAATCCATAAAAAATCCAAATATTGTCAATTGTCTTACAATTTATTCAATTGGAAAATAAATATTCTTCATAAGCATAGAAGATAACTAGTGTTAGAAAAAGAAATAGACATCCTTAAGGTTCTTACAATTCATTTAATTGAAAATAAAAAGATTATTCATAAATATATATATTGAATGAAGCTAACTTAAGAAAATTTATTAGTAATTAATTTTGTTAATTTATCAATTTCTTGATGCAATACTTTGTTGTCTTCTTTAAGTAGTTTGCAGCACTCTTTAAGTTGCATGTTTTCTTCCATTATGTCAATGCTTAGTTTCTTAAATATCTTTAGAGTGACTTTAAATCCAATCTTATAAAATTGTCCATTCTTTTATGGTCTAAGTGCCTTCAATGGTGGATCCCTTTCTAAAATAGCAAAATATTTTGCAATTTGAGAACTTTCATCATTAACTTGCATATTAGATTGAATTCCCTTAAATGTTTCTTATATAAGCAATATGCACAATAAAATGAATAATATTTTTGATTCAGTATATGAATTTGTCACTATTTTAAGTAAATACTTGTCTAAAAAGAATATAAATTACAAGAATTGTTACTAACTTAGGAATTATTGGCTCTCCATTTTTATATTTATGTAAGTCTATATATATCTTGTTTTTACTTAATTATTGGTTTGTTTTTTAATATTGCCACAAGAGCATAAAGAGAAGTTACTAACAGATAATTTTATATTTTTACATTAAATAATTAAGCAAGATATATGAAAAATACTATGTAAGTGAAACATATTACCTCTAATTCATTTATGTGAGCAAAAGATATCATTCCTAAAGTTTGTGAAATTTTCATTTGTTTATAGCTCCTTTGACCTTTTTTATATGTTGTCTATGAAATGTAGTTAAATGAAATTAAATACATATTTATGTAAATAATTCAATATCTATAAATTATTATTATTATTACTTTTAAGTTTTTTAATTAATTCTTGTCACTCTTGTGAATACCATTTAGTAACAAACTTTTCCCATTTATCTCTTTAAGTTCATAGATAGGAATTTGCCTCCAATTTTACAAGTTATCAATACTTGTGAAACTTTTAAGCATATAAGGTGTGCTTGAATTATCTTAAGCAATTACCAACTCCTCATAAGACCTAACTCTTCTTGCTTAGTGCCAATTTAAACTTTGATTGAAATAAAAAGAAAATTTTAATTAGTTCTTGGTGTAGAACATGTAATAAATAACATATATCTAACTACTATGGATATTATTTATTCTTAGATTGAATTCACTCATGGAAACACATAAAAATCAATACAAATATTTATGACAATAAGATTTCATGGCTATTATTTCATTTTTCAAATATCTTTATGCCTAGTCTATTATACCTATAATTCTTTTGGTGTGACGACCTAACAATTATAGATATAACCAATTGATTGGTGTATGAAGGAGAGAAAAAAAAACAAGTAATAATAGAATGAATAAAGTTCTCACTAACAAATTTTCTAAGTGTCATATAAAATATAGTAAATTAAATAATAACATGTTAAATAAATTCACTAAATTTGCTACTTAAGAAACTTTTTTAAGTGCTACTTATGTTAATATTAGTTTATACGTTTTATTCCTTAATAATTGATAGGTATCCATTTTTCAATTTATGGTTATGGATTGTATTTGCCAAAAAGCTATAGATGCCCCATAAATTTAAAGTTAAAATGATTGTAATTAGCCCAATGTTCATGATAGTTCATCAATTTTGTAGCATGTTGCATTATATTTAGTCAACTTTAGAATGTGAAAACTTACCTTGGCCATAGTAACTCTACTATACTTACAATCTCACTAGTAATAACCCATGTATGTGATGTGTGTAAACTAGTCAAGTGAGATAAAAAAAAAGGAGAGGAAAAGTAAAACAAAGATTCATCACATATGTGTCAAAAGTGAGTGAATGAGAGACAAAATAAATACAAGAAAAGTGATACGTATGCTATAAAGAAATGAAGTAAGTTTTGTGTGCTAAAAGAGAAAGAGAGAGAAAGAGAGAAACAAACAAGTTAATATTGTGCAATTAATGTAAGTAAATGAAGTGCTAATTGAGAAATAAATAAATAAAAAAAGACTGTTATGTGTTTTAACAAAATTAAGAGATTAGAAAAACATATAAAAGTGTATTATATATGTGTAGGTATAAGTACGTTAGTAAAATTATGTTTGTTTTCTTGAGTCACACCACAATTTCTTTCATTTAATTCAATAACTTATATATCTTCAATTTAAAGTTAATGATTATATTTTTGTATAAATCATATCCCTAATAATATAATTAAAAGTACAACATCAAATAAAATAATGAATAGCAAAAATTTTAAAAAGAAAGACTATGTATATGATTTGCTTAGTGCATGCTTTTATCATTGTAACTCAACATTTTGGTTAAATTCCAACTTTAACCAATTAACCATCTCAAAAATATACACTTTCCTAGAAAACAAGGTAAAGACCCACATTAGCCTTATGGTCAAAAAAGGACCCATAGAGGTGGTGGGAGGGAGGCAGAAGAGAGAGAGAGAGAGAGAGAGAGAGAAATGCTTTTTTTTTTTTTAAAAAAAAATAGAAAATATTTAAGTAATTTCATAATTACCTATATTTCTCTAAAAAATGAAAAAAAAATAAAATCCTTATTGTAGCAAAAATTTTAAAAAGAAAGACTAAGCACTTAATATGTTACATTTGCAAATAATCTATGCATATTGTAATATTATAAGAATTAAAGGATAAATATTATTATTACTGTCACTTTTTATAAATCAACATTTCTCCAATCATTATTTTTTAGTGTTGTCAACTTTGGATTTCTTCCAATGGTAACATAAAATTTGGCAAGCTCACCATCATTTACACATTAATTATAGATATTGAATTGTTTAAGCAACTGTTCACCTAGATATAGGTTATATATATATAAGTATAATTGGACATTTTTTTTACATGTTATAAAACATGTAATAAAAAAAAGAATTATCCAAAAGTAAAATTTTAAAATAATAAATAGATGAAATTAATAAATTTAATTTTAAAATATATTAATAATACTTATGTTAGATATTTTCTTCTTTATTGAAAATTGTTTGGCTAGCTTAAATTGTTGTAGGAATATGAATAAATAAAAAAATATAAATTTAAAATTATAATTTTAATAAATATATCAAATTAAAATTAAAATAAGAAAAAAATTATGCATTATTAAATATTGAAGACATCTAGATTACTATGTATCTGTTGATGTTTTGGCTAAATAAATTGATACACAGTAACCTTTTCTCAAATAATAGGTAACTACATTTTTGGCTGACCTTTGGCAAAGAACAAATAGTAATTAGGTGGATAAACCCCATATGCTTTGTTGTAATTTTGATTTTAAATCAACACACTATAACAAAAAAGATAAAATTATTAATTTTCAATGTAAAATAAATCAAAGTACTTATATTTGATATTTGTTTCATCATTGACACCTATCTAAATATTTTGAGTTGCTAGGATCTTTTGAGACAAAATTAAATGCTTATCAATTGCTTGAGTGCAGTTAAACATGCAATTGTACAATGTAATCCATTTTCTCTTTTGACCTTATAAAACAATGGTTGCTATTTTTCTTTGATTTTCTTTTGCTCACATGTCAACATTTTCTGTATGGTAATTGTACAAAATGAAATATGATGATCTATACATTTATACAATGAAAATAAAAAGTGGAAAAATCTCGTCATTCATCTTTAGTGGGTTGTTATAATTCCCCATTATATTACCACTAGCCATTTTCTAAATCATGTTTAAGAAAAAGATTAAAGAAAATAAAGAAAGGGTTAGTTGCAGAGACTTGATGGGTTGAGTAAGGATTTATTTTATTTTTATTTTTTTTAATATTTTAAAAAATTTACTACAAAGAGTATAATAAGATAACTTAGACTATATTATTGATAAAAAAGAAAATATATGTTATTTAGGTTTAATTTTGATTAGGCCAAAATTAGGAATATTTTTACTAGAAATTTTTCAATGTTTATTTGGTTGACAAGTAAATATTCTTTACACCTTGGAATTAGTGTATATGTGCAATTAAATCATAAGACACAAAGGATTGGATGAGGCACTATTAGTTACCTTCTAATTTGTAATAACATATCCATTAATTTATCTAGTAAAAATGCTTGCTACAAGAGGAGTTCATGAAGAAACTATATTATACTCCTTGCCTATGGACCTTTATTGATTTTACTTGTATAAATGACTTGGCATAAGAAAAGTTACCTAAATGTTTTGGAAAGATAAAATAGTCTTCACATCCAAGTCAAACATCACTCAAAACCAATATGCAAATCAAGATAAAAGGATTAGTTATCATTTTCCATCAACAATTTTTCTCTCACACATAAATATGCTTTTTGCCTTGGAACTTGCCTCAATAACACATCCCTCACTAATGACACTATCTATGACATTTGTATCAAGCATCTTGGATTAAGGCAAGTAGCAAGGTTGAGTGTATATTGGTGTAAAGTGGTCATCAAAGTTGTAAAAGAATTCCTAACAAGACAAAAAATTCATCATATTCATTGAAAAAAATGGTTGTCATAGCAATAAAATGATAGAATTGACTTGAACTAATTGAAATCTAACACTAGCTTTTTAGTTATACCTAGGTTGGCATTATAGAGTGCTTCAATTATACCAATGTCTTCCCAATAGTCATTATATAAGTAAGGTTGTACCTATAGAGTTTGTATTGCTATCATTTATTAGAAGATTATAATGCTAACCATATCAAAATCAATGTAACAATAGTTTCAATGTATGAAAGTTTCATAAAAAATTATTGATCTATTTATTTAGGAAAAATTTTAGTTTAATACAAGCATTTATAACAAAAACTTAGTATAAACAAAGCCTTTCAATTGACATCTACAAGTTAATGTAACAAGTGAGGGACACACTATGACTTTTGCAAAGGCTATAAAATCAATACTTAACTATGACTTCTCATTAGGCATAATTACTTCTAAAATGCACAATCAAATTTAATTTATTACAATAGAATATGTCAATGACTGAAAAGGATGGTACTTACTCTCATCTTGGTGGAAGTAGCACTAAGAATAACTTCATGTCCAAGATTATTAGCTCCAAGAAACTTTTCTCATAAAAGATCTAACATCACATTCTTGGTAAACACATATATTCCCATACTATTAATGTAAGACATCTCCTTTACTCTTTCATCATCAAGACCTAAAATAGTACTATCAACCTAGTAAAAAATAATGAGTAATATAAATTTTTCTCCTATGATACTTGTATTCAACTAACAACTTAGCTATTGTTTTCTATCATAAGTTATCTACTTAAAAACTTGTACATCTAACACATTGACAACAAAATTCCTTTCAAATCCACTCTAATAAAGAAGTAGGACAAAATAGGCACAAGCTAACTATTGACCATTACTTTTAATTGCAAATTCTGTTAGTTGAACTTCAAATGTGATGCAAATAATTCTAATATTCATAGTTATAATTCATCATAAATTGCTCCTATTATTGTTTTACCATTATGAAGACAACACACAAAATACTAATCACCAATATGGTTGTACATAGCAATTATATGAACTTTTGGAGTTTACATATCTTTTACTAGATCAACCTACTAGCAAAAATTACTAATTGTAATTGATCACTAAAGTCTTAAGCAAATAATGCAAAGTACCATACACTAGACCAACATATGTGCTTGCCATTGTCATTGTAACTCAACATTTTGATTTAATTCCAACATTATCCAATTAACCATATAAAAAACATGCACTTTCTAGGCAATAACATTAAGAACTACATCAGCCTTATGGTCAAAAAAGGACTCATAAAGGTGGTAGGAGAAAATGGGTAAAGATACAAAGATGCTCTTTTTAATTTAAAAAATATTTAAAACAAAGTTATAATTTGTTTAGTGCCATATACACCTTTAGGTTCTTTAGTGGATCCAAATGTGTAAAATACATAACATAACACTTTCTTTTATGCCTTTTCACTGGGCTAATATAATAGCAACAAACTGTAACATCCTTCCATAGTTTCTTTCATGGAAAATCTTAGGATAGGACAAATTCCAAACTTGGAGCCACAATCATGGCTTCCAATTTCACTATAAAAACCAAAAGAGGGCTTAATTTGAAAGTTGAATTTGTTGTTTCTAGCTTAAAGATGCCCTAATTATTTAGGCTTCATTTTGGTATGGCCAAAACATGGAATAGATTTTTCTTTCATTTCAATAATGCTCCTAAATAGGTATTTTGACAATTAATTAAAAAAATAAAATATTAGCAATTACTTGTAAAAGTAAAAAAGTAAAAAAAACAAAAAACAAAAGAATAAAAGCATTTATTTCTTTTTGGACCAAAATGTTTTATAGTGGGATTTCTTTTTTCATGACTCTTGGAAACCATAACCACTCTTGCTCTTTACCCTTGAACAATTAGCAATTTTTATTTTCTTTCCAATTCTTGGTATATCTATACAAATAAATAATTTTTGCTATAATAAACTATTGATCACGTCTCACGACTATATGATTCATCTCTTACTAAGCTAAAAAAGAAGACCCTTTCTCTTTATTTCCTTTGCTTATTCCACCTAATGAATCAATTTTTAACTTGACCAAATAATCAAATAATTGGTTAAGATATGTGGAGCAGTGCATTTTTCTCTCAATCTGTATTATTCATAAAAAAAATAAGTAAGTCTTTTATTTTTTTATACAATTTTTGGGTATTTTTTTGTTATTGCTTATTGATTTATTGCTACATTTGCTTCACTTTTTTTGTCTTTTATTTGTTTTGTGACAATATGAAGCAAAATTGTGAGGGAAGGAAAATTAAAACTAAATGCAGTTAAGCCAATAATAATCCATTAAATTGCATGAATGTGATAAAGAATTAGAAGGGAAGAGAAATTTTCAGTTGCATATTTCACCTTTTTAATTACCTATTTTCTCATATTTTAAGGCCTATCTATTTTTTATGCTTAAAGGCCATATTAACTTTTGTCATTCCTTTCTTTTGCATTTTCTTATTTAGAATGTTCCTTAGCTTTGTGAAAAGGCTTAGAATCATAAGGACTTTTGAAGCAATTGGACTTGGTAAATAAATGCATGTAACATAAGAATATACACATTATTTTACGTTTAGTAAAATTTTTAGTTTGCAAGTACACAAAAAAAAGTTCTTAAATTTTATTGTGTAAATTGCATTGAAATATAGATTTTTAAAGTTATTTTTTCATTTCTTAACCATGAATGACCACTTAATTTTTTTTTCATAAAAGCAAATGTAGGTTGATATCTATTTTGATGGAAAAATCTTGGATGCATTAACCTAATAAATTTAGTGAGGTTTTTGTGTGGATTTGAAGCATTTTTAGACCTTGCTAAAAATGGTTGTAAAGATGGAAAACTTTATTATCTGTGTATAAAATGTGTTAATATACTTCATCATGCACATGAGATTGTTATTGATATTACTTTGAAATGCAAGTTCTCCACATGTTATACTAATTGAATATTTTATGGGGTGCTTAAGCTTTTAGAGTATGAAGAAGATCGTTGTTCTAAAATTGATTGTAAATAACCTACTATGAGTGGTAACTATAATCTATAAGGGCATTTTGAGGATATAGTTACAAGCTATTTTAATATCAAAATAAGGATTTTAGTAGGGATAACCAAGAAATTGATAACTGTATGGATGATCAAAATGTTCATTAAAATGATGAAGGATTGAATAAAGAAGCCTTGAAATTTCACAAGCTTTTAAATGAAATTAATAAAGAGCTTCTTAAATGGTGCAAAAACATAGTAGGTTATCATTCATTCTTAACCTATTCCATATAAAATGTGTTCATCATGGTTACTTCAAATATTGACAGAAACATTGCCAGAATGAGAGAAGTTGCCTAAATCAAATTATGAGGTCAAGGAAAGAATTGATGGAATAAAACAACTACAAAAGAAAAAAAATTTACATTGGTTTCCCCTAAAGCCTAGAATTTATAGATTATTTGTGTTCCAAATTAGTATCCTTAATGTGATGACACCTTGATGAATGTAAAAATAATGAGCATTTGAGGCATCCTCATAATGTTTAAGCAAGGGAAGAGTTTAATGTGTGACATAGGGAATTCTCAAAGGAACCTAAAAATGTTTAACTTGGTTTGGCTAATGATGGGTTTAATCTAATTGGAAATATAAGTATTATGTATAGCTTATAGCTTATTATCATTATGGTATATAATTTTCTTCCTTGGTTATATATGAAATAACCTTCATTAATTTTGGCTTTACTCATTCTTGGTTCTAATTCTTTTGGTGACAAAAATGATGCAATAATGTAGCCTTTGTTTAATGAGTTGAAATACCTTTAGTTTAATGGGTTAAAAACATACTATGAATATTTAAAAAGAACCTTCCAACTACATTGATGTGGAAAATTGATGATTTTCCTGCCTATGGCTTATCAAGTTGGAGTACTAAGGGGAAAATTGCATATATGTCTTATGGTTTTGAATATGGTTGAACTAGTTATATCATGGTAAAAGTACCATGACATGGGTCATCATTGATTTTTGGAACTTGATCATCCTTTTAAGAGTGATAAATTCAATTTGATGGTAAAGAAGAATATATATATATATATATATATATATATATAAAGCCAAATACATAAAGCAAAAGAGATATTTTAGATTTGTTAAAAGGTTAAGTGATTTTGAAAAATAAAGATGGTAAGAGAATTAATTTGAGTGATGCATTAAAAAAAAAAAAAGTAGATTTTTTACTTTACCTTATTAATAATTTAATTTGATGAGGTATAACCATGATGTTATGCATATTAAGAAGAATGTGTGTGATAATATTTTAAATGCATTCAGTGGAACAAAGATGGAAAAACAAAAGATAATTTGAAAGCTTGTTTTGAGCTTTAGGCAATGAGTATAAAAAATGGCATTTACTCTAAAGAACTTTCTAATGGAAAGTTATTGTTACTTCTTACTTGTTATACAATGTTTTTAGTAAAGAAAGAAAAAAAATGCTCAGATTATTAAAAAGAGTGAAAGTTACAAATAGTTACTTATTAAACTTTTCCATATGTGTCAATATCAAGCAATGCAAAATCATTAGGCTCAAAAGTCATAATTGTCATGTTTTGATGTAAGACTTACTTGCCATAGTAGTAAAGGGTTCTTTATCAAGTAAATTTATTTAGGCTATAGTTGATATGAGTTTTTATTTCTGAGAAATATTTTTCGCTATAATTGTGCATCAAATTGTTCATTTGGCTACAAAGAAAAATTAGCAAATCTTTTCCATTATTGATGGATTTTTCCTTTTAAAATGTGCATTTCTAAATTTTTTTTTTCACTTTGATCTTTTTTTTCTTCTTAATTTTATCAAGTATATTTAATAATATATGTTTAACTTAATGTAGTTTTTTATTGACATTAAAATCTTATATAAAAAATAAAACATATGTAGAGGGTTTAATTGTAAAAGGATATATTGTATATGAGTCTATAACATATTGTTGTAGATATTTTTAATATGTTGAGACAAGATTCAATTGCATACCAAGAAATGATGATGATTTTGCTTTTGTTGTACTACAAAATGTTTCGTTACCTTTGATTTTAGGTTGTTCATAGTATGATGTTTGTTTTGATGAACAAATGTTAGTTTAGGTGCATAGATTTATCTTGTATAATTGTGATATAGTCATCCCTTTTATTGAGTAAGTTTCATAAAAAATTGTTTATTTTTTACTTTGTTATATATTAGAATGAAGAAACATTACATATTTGTAACATTAGTAATGAACAAACATTTATTAAAAGGAACTCCAATTTTATTTGGATTCCTTTGTCATCTTTTTAATTTGTATATATTAATGTATGTCTTTTATATTCTTAACAGATAACATCACGAAACAATTAAGAGATTTGAGATAGAAAAAAAAATCATCATTCAATATTTACTAAATGGTTTCAAATCAAGTGAATTATATTTATTTTCCTCTTTCAATTCAATGACTTTTACCTTTCTTAAATTCAATTTTATTTAAAATTTCTATTCTTTGATCATGTAATATCATTAATTCTTCAATATAATTATTTTACTAATACTATTATTTCCAGACAAAAATTTCATTTTATTTTTGATTTGTTTGAACAAATTGTGCTTGAAATTCCTTGACGCACAACTTTTGTACGACTTTTCACATAAGTGACTGTTATTATAATTATATCATAACATTATATTTTATTTCTAGTTTTAACTAATTGACAAGACCTTATATTTCAGCTAATACTATGAAGAACTATACCCTTAATCAACTAATCTACTGCGAATTAGTATCATCAAGCAATTTGCACGTAGCCACATATCCAAAATTCTAATTTGTATCAGACTTTCAGAACATGTGGGTTGCTTCTTTGTACGAAACTATTCCATAAAAAAGGACCTAGCTGGGGGGAATAGAGAAGCCACGACATATCAGATCACAACTCAGGAGGGAAATAAACATGAAAACCATACGAATGTACAAATTCGGAAGACATGAATGAAACTAATATGTAATATTAGAGAGGGGCGATTTGAAGAATTAAAGAGGATTAAACCTAACTCTAGAGTTTAAGCTTTAGCTGCCGCCTGACAAGAACTTGTCGACTTTGGCATTAGCAGCAGCAGAAAGAAACTTCATGCATATGGGAGCACTGGCACCGGCTAAAGAGAGTACAGCCGCTGGGATTCCCCACAATGAGTCGCCGCAAATGAGGCCAGATGCCACTGCAGGGCCAAAGTCATGTGCCTTTTGCTTGTTCACCCTCTGCCACACGAAGAGGACAATACTTCCAATGCACATATCTATGGCGAAGTAGCCGCCGAGATAGAACGGGATGGCCATGCACATTGGGCTGGGAATGAACCTGTGGATGCCCAACTTTGTCTCGTATTTGTGCAGCAACTCTTTGATCAGGTTTATTACCATGGCAGCAACAAAAAATCCGATGGCCAGTGCGAGGCAGTTTTTAGGAAGGGATCCGATACCCTCTACACCGAGAAGGGCGATCCCACGATAGATTAGGCCATAAGGCGCTGGATAGGTGCCATCAGGGTCACCTAGAGGGTAAGCCTTGTAGAAGAACCAAAAGACCAGAGGGGTTATTAGGCAACCCATGGCGGTGCCGCAAACCTGGCTAAAGAACATAGAACGAGGAGATGAGAGGGTGAGATATCCTGTCTTGAAGTCCTGCATCAGATCAGATGCCGTCGAAACAATGCTCATCATGACACCACAAGAAGCAAGTCCAGCAACGATGCCTCCATTTGCAAGGCCAACCCAGCTGCTGAAAATGAGGATGGCGAATTTCCCGTAGTTTGAAGCAAGAGACCAGTCTGTGAGACCGCATCCATAAGCATTGCAGAAGGCCAAAACGGGGGCAATCACATAAGCCACCAGAATGTGGTACAATTTCAACTGGGGAAAGATGAAAGGCACTGTGATGATGGAGATGGCGGCAAGAGCAAGGTAGCCAAGCAAAGCTGCCCAGACTGGGATCTGATCATTTAGAAAGTACTCCTTTCTGCGGTGCTCATCATAGCTTACAATCTGATTGTTGTCATCGCTGGCAGGAGTGACGGATTCTTTTTTCAAGCAATCACAATTTTGCTTTATCAGGCTATATGTGGTTTGTATTAGCATGTAGATGACATGGAAAAGACCGTCACCAAGCATCATGCCAATGGCAATAAAGATCTGTATAGTTCAATAAAAACACAGCAATTTCTAGATCAATGCAACGAAATAATCATTATTATGTTATTAATATTTACATGTCTTCTCATCTGGTCACTGCACATTGTGCAAGGGAAAAAGAAAAGAAAATAATAATAATAATAAAAAAAAAACAGTAAGAACTATCAAACTTACTTACCCTGTAACCTTGGATGCCATGGAGGCTGCTTGGTTTTAGAGTATCGCTGTACCAGTCACCCTTTTTAGCCTCAATTGCTGGCCACATAATCCCCCATGAAAGGATGGCTCCCAAAAGCAAAGATATGTTCACCATGTAAGGACAGATCATTCCAACACCAATATATGTTGACGAGAAATCAAAGTAGAACCTGTAACATAATTGGAAGTTGATTAGAACTTAGGAAATATATTAGAACTTGTAATTATCATAAAATATTAATTACTTATGATAATTAAAGCATCATAGTATTAGTCAGAATAATATACACGTGGGATACAATTTATAAGGTACATAGAATCGTCCTTATATACATAAAATATGACTCCAAATTTTTTAAACCATTGCTTCTGGGGAACTTCCACATTTTTTTTTTGACTAATGTTGATTTTTCTATGTAATCAACACAATATATTTTAAAACGAAGGCTAAAAATGACATCAATCGTACTTTTTATCGAAGGCTTGGAGACCAAACGTGGGGAAACTTGCAAATCCACATCCATCTGAAGCAGCAAAAAACCACTGGAAAAAGGCCCAAAAGAAGCTGAAGCCAAAGAATTTGAAGAGAACGTTCACTTGTTTCCTGTATTTATCAGTTCAGGACACACGCTAGCATGTTAGCAACAATTTCTTAGCATAAATAAAAAACAACCTTGCAAAAGAAAAAACAGATTAATCAGTGCTTACTTTGCTAGCCTCGCTCCTTTCGGGGTGTGAAAGCTGTTGATAAGGTAAGCAGTAGCAGTTCCACTGGGGTATGTCAATTTATACTTCAAAATCATCAGCTGTAACAGGTTCCATGTAATTAAACATTAGTCGATCATGTAAAAAATGGGTGTTGCAAATAACTTACAGAAAACAGGAGGAAAAAAAAAAAAAGGGAAAAAGAGACGAATTCCTCACCTTTCGCAGGGGTACAATAGAGAACAACCCAACAAAACTCACAACAAAGAGAAATGCCATCATCCATCTGAGAGAGAGAGCTTTCACGTTTGATGGGGTGTTTCCTCCCTCTGATTGAGCGGCTATTCTTGGACTCATACCCAACAAGTAACTTGCAGTGCCACCTAATTTTATTAAAATTACCCCCCCCCCACCACCAAAAAAAAAAAATATATCATTATCAATCGGCAAACATAGCAAAAACAAAGGAATTTCAGGGAGTTTGAGTGGCCAAATAGTAAAAATAATAAAAGAGAAATAAACAAAGAAAAATATACCCCTTGTTTATCCAAGTAGAATTTAGAGAATGTACCCAAAATTCCATTCACTGAATTTCAACCATTATTTCTCTCTCTATTCTCAGCTCATGAAATTGCAATTGAAACTCTCAGGGAAAATATTTCCGAATTCTACCTAAGAAAAAAATCTATCCAATGGCTACTCGTGCAACCTTTTGTGGTTAGGGTTTCCTTTCTTTTGTCTTGTGTCTTGGAATAAAAATTTTAACGCAAAGTGTTACGTTCTCTTACGTGCTCTGAAAACCCAAGACATGATTATAAAGTACTATAACAATAAAAATAAAAAATTATAAAAAAAAAAAGAAAAGGGAAAAGGAATAGAAACATACTGCTAAATGCAATGCCAGAGGAAGCAACGACACATGTCTGGATGACGGTATTCTCTTGCCTAGTGAAAGGCTGCTTCAAGAAGCCAAGCTTTTGAAGCAGGACAGACCAAGACTTGAGTATCGCGAAACCCAACAAGCCGGCGGCTACATTAAGAGAAGGAATAACGCCGGTGGTGAGATTGAGCTTGCACACTATAAAGTTGAACACTATGCTCAAGAAAAAGCTGGTCGCTATTGCCCTGAACGTTATCTGCTTGTTCCAAGGCGGAACATCCGTTGTCTTGAACGCTTCCTCCACCATCAGCTTTTCCTCAACGTCAGCCATTACCGGGCTATTCTGGCCCACTACTTCTCTCCTTCTCTCCTTCTCTCCTTCGATTCTCCTTCTCCTTCTCGGACTGAGTAGCCCTTCTTCCTCAAACCACCAGCTTGTTATCTTTCAAGCCTATTTATCAGCAGCAACAGAATCCCCAGAGAGACAGTTGCTACTATTAGGTTTCCGTTTTCCTTAAAGGAATCAGAATCGTAATATTTAGCAAACAGCCAGCTGTCAGCAGCGAAAAAAGGAGAAAAGTTGGATCGATCAAGATCTCACAGGTCTGCCTTTCTTTTTCTTTTTTTGTTTTTGGTTGAAAACGAAACGGAACCGAAGTATTTAAGGTCGTCACAAAATGAAACGCGAGTTCGACCAATAACTGAGTTCCACGTGTTTTTTTTAAAAAATCAATTTGACTTAAACTAGGTTTTGGTTTCAAGTATTTGAAACTCTACTTATCTCAGGTTGTCCCATTCCACCCATAGTAGATCAAACTGTCATTGCCCTAAATATGGGATTATCACATCTTAGAAAAATATTATTTATTATTATTTTTTAATTGTATTGAATCTACTCAATGGATTTTTTTTCATTTTTTTATCTTTTATTTTTGGGGTGTGAGACTGACTCAGCCAAACCCCTGGCTAACACTTATTTATTTGTTTCTATATATGGGAAATGCAAAATCGGAGTTCAAGGCAGCAGCACACAGTGGCTGTTTTACAATTCGTTTAACTCTGGCAGCTGTGACTACTTTCCATATTTATGGTTCTTTTCAAATATTTTCCCTTTGCTCCAATTATATGGATCTTTTTATTATTGCCAAAGATTCAAACCTTTCCATCAAAAGAGATAAAAAGGAAAAAACAATGAAAAGAACAACAAAAAAAAATTGGTTCACTGAGAATAAGAACCGTCCATTTCTAATTTCATTCCTACTAAAAGTGCCTTTAGCTAAACACTCATTTCTTTATTCTTTGTATTTTTTTTTCTCTTTCATTTTTTTATCCTTTTGCAACCTATTATCTCTCCTATTGCGCACAACTCCCTCCTCACCAACCTTCTCCACTCTATCATTGTTTCTCCTTTCCTTGCCCACATATAAAACTCAAAATTTCCTTCCTTATTCTCCTCTTCTTTCCCTTACATCTTGTGTTTTAATCTCCAATTGATTGTTTAATAACACCTACTCCTAAATCAAGTCTCAATTGACAAGTTAAAGTCACTAAAGTTCGTAAGAACATATTTGGAAAGTGATTTGTGAAGAATGAAGCTTGAAGAGGAGGGTGTTCCAAGAACAAACCCTAAGTTGAGAATTTTGAATTTGAGTTGAACTTTTGATTGTTTTGTTTTTGGTTTTATTTAATAAGAAATCTAATTCATTGGACAAGTTAGTATGAAGATTGGGCTACTTCAATATATTATTGAAGAATTGGGAAATGGAAGGAATTGAATTTTATTAAGATAAGAAGAGAAAATTTGTAATTTTCATCAATATGTATATAAATGAATTGGAGTCAGTGTAACTCCTTATTGGTTTTGAATTTTAAAATAAAAATTTAAAAGGGATTTCATAATAAAGTTTATATTATATTGGAAAATTTTCAAAATTTCCATACAAGAAATAATTGCTAAATTTAGGCTAGTTTCTTGTACATTTGCTTTTAAGTATAATGTCTTTCAAAAATTTTAATTAAGTATTAAGAAATAATTTTTACATGAAATTAATCTTAGATGTTAAAATCATGTATATCTATTGTTATAAAAAGTGTCAAGAAAAGATATAATATAATAATGTTTTTAATAAATCTTTAAATCTTGCTAATTAGTTTATGGCAATTTAGGTACAAACATGTGTTTCAAATTGTGATTTTTTAGATTTGAAGTGGCAATGAGTCAACTTAAGTGACATAACATACATCATGAAGATTATTTCACAATTCAATAATTATGTGTACTATTAAAAAATCATGTGATCTATTCATAAATTTATTTTATTTTGATTATCATTAGATGTTTTCCTATTTAATTAGATTATTTTCATAGTTAGTCATTACTTGTTCCTATTTAAGTTAAAATAATTTTTTTCAATCAGCTAGATGAATTTAATTATAAATACATGTGTAAACTTTAGAGCTAAAACCCTCTAAATATCTCAATATCCGAGTATTTCAATAAATTATCGATGAAAATGCTCTTTTAAGAGTTTTCATTTTATCTAATGGATTTGTAAAACCTTTTTAAATGTTCGATCAAGTATTGCCCTTTTTTTTTGGTGCTTTTGTCCCACATCAAATGGTATTATAACATGTTAAACCTGTGTTGATGTCATCTTACAAAGTTCAAAGCAACCTTTTCATTGATGATGATCGTGTAAGGAAGACTCTATCTAGAATATCTTGTTTGGATAATCATCACAATGGATCTCACATTAGAGATCTTGCTTGTAGTTGATATATTCATAGTTGTGTTCCTTTATTTAAAGAAATTCCTTTCTTTGATGAAAATTTCCTCTTAAAAGATTTTGTGAGATGGTTGGTGGAGTTTGAAATTTATTTTGAGTTCAATAATATTGAAGAAGAAGAAAAGGTAAGGTTTGTAACTAGTTGATTAGTGGGTTTGTTTTCAATGGTATCAATTTCAATGAAGAAAATCCAAAATTGAATCACGGTCAAGGATGCATAAATTATTGATTTTAGAGTTGTAGTTTGAATATTATGAAGAGATTTTATATAGGTTGAATTGAAAATTAAGTTGATATTTTGAAAATTGATGTGAAAGTTATCGTTGTGCATTATAGTCATTCAATTTTAGTACAGAGCATGTATTTGAGAGGTTCAATCTATGTAAGAAACTAATGTCATTGGTTCTTGTGCTCCATTAGTTCAAGAATTAACAACTGAAGAAAATGTTAAGCTTATAATGTTTGAAAATCTTCCCTACTTCCTTATAGATTAGAAATATCAATTATTTATGAAATTAAGTAGAATTTCAATGAAGAGCTAGAGATTAGTGTCATTATTAATTTTGTAAAGAAGCATGTTATTAAATTTTGGCTTATAATGCACAAGTCTCATGATCTTATTGATTTTATACTTGTTGATTTTGTTAAAGTATAAATTTAATTAAATACATTGGGATTCTTTTTCATGACAAGATGGTACTCTATAAGGAAACTGTAGATCTCAGTGCACTCAAAGTATTTGTTTTTGTAGTATGAAAGACGTCAATTTCTTATTGTTAACTTGAAGGTGAATTTCTTTCAAGTAGAGGGGTTTGACGTAGGACACATTACGAAACTATTCTACAATTCAAGAATTATATGTGCTATCCAAGAATTATGTAAACTATTCATTATTAATGAAAACACTTTTTGAGATTTTTTTTTTCTTATGAATTCTAGAAATCCTTTCAAAAGTTTAATCCAATGTTTACCTTTTATTTATTTATTTTGGTTGTACTTTTACCCTATGTCATTAAGGAGTCTGATAGGCAATTCCATTAATGTTATTTCCATTTTTCATTTTCGTTATGTTGGTATTTATGATTATGATTCATTTTGCAATTTCGATATTATAGTTATAAGACTTTTACTTTAGTTTTGTGAGTGATCATACTATGTACAATATATTAGATGTATTACCTATACATAAGTTTAAATTATTGTATATTTTCTATTTAATAAAGAGAAAATTATTAAGAATTTGCTTAATTAATGTATTAAATGTTTTTGAAAGAAATAGAAACCTTTAGGTAGAGGAGAATGGTCTAATAGAATAGGCTTATATGTATGTATGATTAAGTTCCTTTTTATCATATTTGATTTTTCAATTTATGACTTTTTGATAATGCGAGGTGATTGAATTTTGGTTTCATTTAAATTGAATACGTGGTGGTTGTTTATAAGTTCGATATTGGTTATGAGACTAAAAACTTTAAGAGTATATTTTTTAATTATAGGAATGATGTACTAATTAAAGGAAAAAAAATTATAATTAAAATAAAAATTTTGGAAATAAAAACATGAAAGTTTGTTTGTTATGAATTGTTATATTTATATACATTATCCCTTACAAACATAAAATTGAGTGACAGATAATATGCATTTTGCATTTATTTGTTATATCCTTTATTGGTTATACATCTTGATGTAATGAAGGGGATTTAAGTGTAAATTACTAGCTATAATGTAACATATGTATATTTATTATTATATAGTCATAATTAGATAAAAGTGTTTTTCTTCTTCTCCTCTCTCCTTTTATGTTTAGAGTTTTCTATATTGTGTGTGTGTGTGTACGCGCACGCGCGCAGATAGTAATTGATTATGTTTCCAATTGTTTTATTTATTTTTCATTATATACATTTTGGTATAATAGAACAAAACAACTTTCATCCTATATTTCTTATTTAATTAAGTTTTTCTCTTATATTATACATATTATAACTACTCACTAAATTGTTAGACTTCCACTATAACTTTTAACAATTTTTAGAGTGTTTTTGAGCAATGTAACTATTATCTAACATTCTTGAATTCTTAACAAAATTTTAGGGTATTGCATTGCATTTTATCTTGATTATTTCTATCACTAGCACTCTGTTAAATTTTCCATATTTGGATAATTGTCATTTAGAGTTTTCATAACATTTATTATTATGACATATTATAAGTTAAAGGCTTAGGGCCTCGTGATGATTAGATGTTATATTTATATTTTTCAAATCTTGGATTATGATATCACATATTTGGCTTATGTATTAGTTTACTTTTCATACGTTGGAATGATATTGTCTATGTTCAACCTCAAAGTATAGTTTATCATTATCTTTTGCAAGTTCTTATTACCATTAGTGGGTTACTTACCTTATATAGCATGTTAGTCACAATCCTATTTTGAGTCGTGATAAAGTTAATATGAGAGTTTAGATTTATTTCTTTAAAATTATCCCTTGTACTCAATCTTTGGAAATGTCCATTCTACTTTTTCTTGGGATGTGACAAAGCATGCCATCATATCCCATTTTTATATAATGAGTAGGCTCACTTTCGTGCTATTGTTTAACTAATGGAGTATAAGATCACATATCATATTACATACCTTAATTTAGTATGACATTCAACATCGCAAGAGTAAAATAAATTCACTTAACTAAAGATAAATATTCTAGAAGTGAATTTATTAATAAAGGAGTTGGTAATAACTTTAAGGGTCATAGTTGATGTGGACTATATTCTAAAGGGATATAATAGTAAAGTAGTGGATTTATTAATAAGTTATGTACTTTTAGTTACATTTAAAGTTCCAATCATTTTAGTGGAAACTTACACTTGTTACTTTTATGATAATCAACATATAGGTTCATGTAATTGTTAATTTGCATTTTTTTTTTATTGTGATCATATGAGACATATGAACAAAGATTGTCTTATACAAAGGCCTTAGGAATCATTTAGGACTTCTTAATTATTAGTCTCTTCTCCTTTTTATATAAGACAAGCTAGTTACCAATATGATGTACATAAAGGCTATGACATTGGTGCAACAACTAAAAGATATTCTATTAATTTTGGGAACTTAGAGTTAGGGAAGTTAGTAGTTTAGGTTATAAACAAAGTGAAAAAAGATATGCAAGAGCATTTGCTATGTCTAAGCCGAACTCAAGAGTTTCCACTGTCATGTTTACAAGTATTAATATTATATTGTTAATGCTTGCTAAAGTTCCTTTTGATATAGGTTTCATGCATTATTTTATTTTGTGATTATTTGCAACTAGACTAAAATTTAGTTTAACACCTCTAAACATTCTTATTTCCTCTTACTCTTTCTTAGAAGGAGTTAAATGTCAACTTTGATGTGATTTTAGCAAGAAATTAATTAGCTGCACATCATGGATCCTTAGATTGCCATCGATAAGTAATGTATTTTGAGATTTTTAGGAACCTACATTTTAATTTCAAGGAAAATCAACTTTCATACCTTTGAACTTAATTAGTTAGCATTTACTTGGTCACTTAAGAAAGTTTATTGATAGTCAATAAGTTTTTGAAGGTCTTTTTAAAAGAATTACTATTGTTGCCACCTAAAAAGGAAATTGAGTTATGCATCAATATCATTTTTAGCACTTAACTAATATTAATGCCTATGAATATGATGGCACCAATAGAATTGTGAGAGCCTAAGAATCAATTACAAGATCTTGTGGAAAAGAAATACATTTAGCCTAATGTTTCATGTTAAGGAGCTCCAATTTTATTTATGAAAAGGTTTGCTCAATTAAAAATAAATACCCTTTGCCACAAATTAATCATCTTTTTGATAACATTAGGGCGCCTTATACTTTTCCAAGATTGATCTCCGCTTAAGTAATCAATAGTTAAGGATTAGAAAGAAAGACATTATTAAGATAGTGTTTCACACTAGGTACAAACATTATGAGTTTTATTGATCTTTTGGCCTTAGTAATGCCTTATTGGCCTTTATAGATCTAATTAATAAGGTGTTCTAATCATTCTTAAATCAATTTGTTATAATATTATTAATGATATTTTGGCTTACTCTAAGATAAAATAAAGGCAATGGAAAATATTTGAGAATGAAACTTTATATGTTGAAGGATAAATAATTGTATGCAAAATTTCACGCCTATTTGGCTATGTTGTAAATTTGTTATTTATTTTTATTTTCTTTATTGCTAACATCCATTTTATTATTTTTTTTACAAGAAAAAATATATAATTGATTAATAATAAATTGCACACAGCACAATATATTTAAAAAAAAAATGGAAGTAAGAAAATAATACATAAATAAAAAAAAGTTTATAATTTTTATAAGTCATAGTAGTAACTATTTTAACATGAATATTAAGAATAACTATTATATTGTTGTCATAATACTTGTGCAATTTTATCCTAAACTCAATTCATTTAAAGTAATTGACACTCAGTAATCTTAATTTCCTTAAAAGCCTCTAAAGTATCATTTTCATCAACATAAACATTTTCATCAATTTATTATAAAAAAAATCTAATTTTGTTTACATTTTGATAAAATTATGAAACAAATAAGTAAGAACAATATATTTTCACTTTTTTAAACTTATACACCAAAGAATCTTTTAATCACATTATGCAACAAAGAATGCATGTAATTGAATAATTATTGTTCCCTTTAAAGTCTTCATCCATGTATGTAGTCCACAAGTGATAGAGTTTCCAATGAAAAGGGATAAAAAACCTAGATATGTTGGTAAATTTAAAATTAGCTAAATAATACTTCCTTTGTAGAGGTAAGGGAAAACAATATTCTAGCTAAGATAATGTTTTCATAAGCACTATAGGATCATTGGTTATTCCTTTTTAACCTATCATGACTAAAATAAATCTCATATCAAAAAGCATATACACATGATATGTTTTGAGTGGTTGTAATCTTTTTTCCATGAAATTGGATTTGTCCAACAACTAGAATACATGTAGAAATATAAGAATAGTCAATTACTTCAATAAATTCATATTAAAAGTATAATAAGGAAAAAACAATCTATTATTAATAGGCTCTAATTTAAAAAAAAAAACAATAAAAAGAACAAGAAGGAAAAAAAATAGAGAAATATTTCAAGTTATTTTTAATCTTTAATGGAATTTTATTAATTTTTAAAGAAATAATCACAACTTTGGCAATCACATAAAGTACTTTTAAAACTTTTTTAAAGTTCCTAAAAAACAGTATTAATGGACTATTGAAATTGATTACCAACAACACTTTATCGCTCATTACAATTAACAATAATAAGAAATATTGCTAATTACTTTTGCACAAAAAAAGAAAAACCTATAATCAAACAATAACTTTCTTTCTTTCAATTCCTCACACAAGTTCATAAATATTTCTTTAGTCATTGTAAATAAGTCAACACATTTATTTGAATGACCATTGAAGCTTTCAATCATTAATTCATAGCTAGTCAACTTTGAAATTCTCTACACATTCATCAATCGAAAACTTAAATAAGTCCTACTTTAGCATATTCAAAACCCAATCTCTCTTTCCTGTACTTGCTATTTTCAAGAACATAAATCTATACCCTCTTTTCTATTGAACAATTTAACTACCCTCACAAATGATGCTCCATATATCCCTTTTAACTCATCAAGTGCTTCAATGCATAGTTCAAAAGAAAGTTTGAATTCATTTGTAAGTATATTCATATTTCCACTAACAAAAACTCACAAAATTGAACTCATTTTCTTCTCGAGCAACTTTAACTTTTTGTTTAATATTCTTTAATTAAGTTAAAAGAATTTTCCATGGTGCTTTGAATTGATTTTTCTTTCTTTTGGCTAAGTTGTTCTTGTGATATTGCCAATTTTGAGCCTTTTATCTTGGTGGGCATCATTAGCAAGCAATAACTTTAAGCCCTTCATTTTTTTTCGTTATTGTCTTTATCTTTAATTATAAAAGGACTTTAATTTAAAGCATAGGCACTCCAAAAAAAATACACAACTTTTGATAATTCCAACAACTCTTCTTTTGAAATCAATTTATGTTTTTTATCATTTATAAAAAAAAGTGTCTCATAATTAATTATACATGACAACATAAATTAAGAACTAATTATAAATAGATAAATTTCACACAAAAAAAGTGTTTTTTTTACCTCAAACAATTGTTGTCATTATCCATCAGAAGTTGAAACCATATTGGTTATAAAAAAATAGTTAACTCCTATTTAGCTTATGATTTTTCTAAAGTCTTTCTAATGACACTTGAGTCCATTAAATTTATTTTTTAATTAGATGTGAGTAAAAAGTTGATCAATTCTATTGTTTAAGTCATTTTAGATAGTCTTCCAAGCATTGGTAGTAAAAGTTGTCAATTTCTTATTAACTATTTCAATTCTTCAATTAAAGAAATAAAAAGGTCTTCAACTTTTTCTAGCCATGTGTCATATGATACAACCTCAATAACCTTATCCTCACTTACATGAATAGGTTGACTTGGTTCTTCCATCTAGATATTCATGAAAGCAACTATAAATATATATAAATTGTAGATGTAATAATAATAAAATAGAAATTTCATATCTTTCAAATGTGATCATGATAAGAAATAAAAAAATAACAATAAAAAGAAAGAAAAAAAAGAGGAAATTGTATAACCAATCAATACAATATGATTATGTACTAATATTCACTTTTTCCTATTTTCATAAGCCAATTTTTTGATAGATAAGATGGGAATAATGCAACCAAGATCCTTAAGACTGCCTACATCACAACAATGATGGATCAATAACTTAACAACAATTGTAATATACAAATCACAAATATGATTTTGATCACCTTTGCCACTAGCAAAAGAATATGAACTTGATGTCAAAATAATTGAACTATAGTAAAGTTGCCAATAGAAAAAGGAAGGAAAAAGGTGAATAAAATTCCAAACTATGACTAAAAAGCTTCCATCATGGCAACACTAAATTACCAACCATGCCTAAATCCTAATATTTAACTTTGGAAGCTAAACACCAAGAATAACTTTAGAGACCAATATTCATAATAATAAAGTCCATGGGACTTAAATTTAAAACTAAGATATTCTTTAAAAAGTACTTCTACCACTATAATATAGTCATGAGACAATGCCCAACTTATATTTGATTGCCTTTAAAGTTTAACATTATTAGCAAAACAAGAAAAAAAAAAGAAGTTTGACAAACAAACAAATGACAACAATTAAGGTCATGGATAAATGTTTAAAAGGTATTAAACATATTTAATTTCATTTTGACAATTTTATGTTATTTTAATCATTTTTTTCCTATCTTTAACTACTGTCAATCTTTCCATATATAGGCAGAAATATTTGAAATTCCAACGTATGCAAGCACTTCATAAAGGGAAAAGCATCACAATCAAAGAAATGACCAACCATAAGATGATAAGATAAGTGTGAAATAAGTAAAAAACCACAAATTTTGAGTAAGGAGCCAAAACCACTAAAGGTATTTCAATTTGTTTGCTTACAATTAAATTTCAACTTAGGACAACTGATATAAATTTAAAGCATAAATAATCAAAATATGTGGATATTGTAAATAGTAATAAATCATTACCTAGAGTTCTCTATTAAATTTAATCCTACCACATCAATGGAATTGATACCACCACCCCTACCAAGGACACCTCACCTTAACACCAAAAGCAAAGAAGAATGGTTAAAATAAAAGGAAATTTCTAAATTTGGTTGTTGATATTTGTCTCATAAAAAACCCTAATGTAGAGATTCAATTTCCTTTAACAATAAGAGATGAGAAGAGGTTGGGGAATGGAGACACATAAAAAGAGATAGACATAAAGTGACAAATTAAAGAAAACGAGACTTTATAAGGTAAGGTTAAATTTAAAAGAAAGAACTAACAAGAAATTGTTCCATTTTTCCTTTAAGAGAGAGAATTAAGAGACAAAGACAAAATTTTTCAATCTAATGTTAGGAAAGAAAGGATTGAAAGATAGAAAAAAAAAAAAAGAAAATGGGAAGTGATAAAGAAATTGTACCTAGGTCAACACTCTTTTCCCATAAACATAAGTAATTTTGGCAAAACAGCAAAATATGGTTTGCTCAAAGTCAGTAAAAATCTTATTTATATCAAAGGAGATAAAGTTAGAGCTTATGGGTGGGATATGGTATTTTTAAAGGTTCCCCTTGTGAGAAGGGTTGCTCAATTAGAAAAGGGAGAAAATTAAACCAAGATTTATTATTCCTAATGAAATTTTAGAATGGTTAGGCATGATGAACTATGAGTTAGCTTTTTCACCAAATCTTTTCAAAGTATATCTTGTGTATTACATATCAATGTTTTTGAAGTATATGTATGATGAGTCACTTATTCTAACACCATAGCCAATTAAGTTCAAGAGAATATACCATTTAAAGGGCGTCTTAGAATGATCTTAAGCCATTGTGTTAGAAAGCTTTATTCAAAGGAAATACAATTAGTGAAAGTATTATGATATAATTATTCAAATTAAATTAATTTGTATCATGAATTTTGACATGTAGAGAATAAAAATGTTTTGATTGGTTGAGAGATAAACTTACATAGGCTTGTCTTTCTTACTGCAGCCCTTTTCTCACCAACCTCCACTTTTTTCACGCCATTAATATTTCTCTTACCCTTTCCCAAAAAATTAAAGTCTTATTTCCCTTCCCTTTTCCCCTTTTTTCTTACCTTTTAAACTTGTGTTTTGATACCTAATTGATTTTCCAACAACACTCATTGCCAAACCAAGTCTCAATCAACAAATTAAAGTCACTATGAGTTGTAAAAACATATTTACAAGTTGATTTAAGAAAATTGAGGCTTAAAGTGAAGGGTTTGTCCAAGAACAAAATCCTAAGTTGAAAATTTTAAGTTAAAGATGAGTTTTTCTCTTTTATATATATTTTTAAAAATGTTTTTGTTAGTATGTATTCTAATTAATTGTGTAAGTTAGTACGAAGATTAGGTAGCTTTAATATATTATTGTAAAAGTGGGAATAGAAGCAATTTAGTTTAATTTGAGTAAGAAGATAAAATTTGTAAGTTTCATCAATCTACATAGGTCTAAATTAGATTAAGCATAATTCCTTTTCCTCTTTGAATTTTAATGTGAAAATTTACGAGTTACGGAACATAGCTTGAAAAAATATTTTCAAAATTTCAAAATCTTTGGATGAGGAAAGATTAGTGAACTGATTGTTAAATTCAAGGCATTTATTGCTTAGCAACATATAATTCAAGAATGTTAATTAAATATTGGGTTAGAATTAGTACATGAAATTAATACTTGACACATTAGACATGTATGCCTACTTCTACAAAATATTTTAAGATTGATACTATATGGATGTATTTTTAATAAATCTTTAATTTTTGTTGATTAGTGTATGGTGATTTTGGGTAAAAGTGCATGTTTCAAACTATGAGATTTTAGAATTACAGAGAGAATGTGCTATAATGTGTTGGTTGGTTTAAGGAGTCTAAGGAGCAAGTTTATTACTTACCATTTCCAATTTTCATTTTCATTATCTCAATATTAATCTTTATGTTTTCTCTTATACTATTGATAAGTTCAATAAATGCCAAATCACCATCTTCTCAATTATGATTGCAATAGAATGCTAAGTGTATTGTCTATAGACATACTTAAATTATTGCAATTTACTATTTAATAAAGAGGAAATCATTTTTTAGAATTTAATTAATTATTACGTAATTGACTTGGTAAATGTTTTTAAAACAAATAGAAATCCCTAGGTAATGAAGAATGATTTGCTAAAATTAGCCTATATGTATGTGTGATTGATTTTCTTTTTATAATATTTAATTTGCTAGTTTATAGGACTTTTTGACATTGTGGAAACCTTGAGCTACTTTTCTATTAATTAAATTTTAACTTTGTTTAAGTTTATTACATAATAGTTATGTATCTGTTTGTGATTTGTTATGAGATTGAAAATCTCAAAAGTATTTTTTTAGTTATAAAAATAATAAATGCTAATTAAAATGAACATTTTGAACATAAGAACATGAAAGTTTAATTATTTGGATTTGTTATATTTGGATAAATTAATCTCACAAACATATTTGGATCAAGAAATGATATTAAAACATTTAGCTATTGGATTTGGTGGTAATTTGATATGCATATCATGTTTATTTGTTATGCAACTTAGTATGATGAGGGAGATTCATAGATGAATGGCTAGGTAACCACAATGTAACAAATATAAGGTTGTGTGTGTTTGATTAGGTATAAGTATTTTTATTCTTCTCTTCTTTATTTATCTTTAGGGTTTTACATATTATGTATGAATATATATATACGAGTAATACGCAATTATGTTTTCAAATGTTTTATTTATTTTTTGTTATGTATATCTTTATATAGTAGAATTGAACATATCTTATTTTGTATTTCTTATTTGACTTTTTCTCAACTATGCACATTATAACTATTTGTCAATCTATTATACTTATCCAACAATTTTAACATTTATTTGTCATCTTGTAAGTGGCATGAAAATCCTCAAATGTTTTTGAATTCTTAGCAAAATGTTTGGGAATTCTTAGCACTTGTTATTATAATATATTATGAGTTAAAGGTCAAGGACTAGCGATGATTAGATGTTATATTCATATTTTAAGCTCCTAGATTATAGGCCTATTTGATTTACTTCTTGTTGATTGTTATTATTGATCATTATAGTCAATTGTTGTTGTTGATTGCTAATTGTTGTTGTTGACTAATATTACTAATGAATAAAAGGACATATATAATATTTGGTTACAACTAATATTGTATATTGTTATTTGAATGGTAAAATGACTATTTGGTAAATTTGTTTCTATTTTATTATAAAATATAATTTTTTCAGCTAGACAAAAAAAAATCTAAAATTGAGTGGTATTACATGTATTAGTCATCTAGTAACACAATAAATATAATATTTAACCTACCAATGAGTATAAAACATAAACAAATTAAAGACAATGTAAATTCACTTTAGCTAAAAATAAAGTTCCCATATAATTGATTCTTTAAAAAAACAAACCGAAAAACAAAAGGTTACCATACAATTTCCTACTTTTTTATACTTTTATGCTATCAACCTCATTACAAACATAAAAGAAATAAAGAGCTCACAAAAATTATAACCTTTTAGTTGTGCACCGAAAAAAATAAAAAATAAAGGAAAAACTTATGACAAGACATAACATGAAACAAGAATTGAATTAAGGTTTATGGATAAATTCATTTAAGAGAGAATGAGACAATCATTATTGGTTTAAGAAAGGAAAAAAAAGTAAAAAAGAATATTGTTATGGGTAATTTAGTCAAAAGGAATATATTAACTGTTGTTTCGCTCAAAAAATATCTCAAAATTGTCTTTGTTTTTTCTGTCAACTATTTTTCAAGACAAATAATAACCCTAGCAATAGACTTAAAAGTTCACCAAATACACTAAAACTTATTGTTTCAACCTGAACAATGATAGCAACCTTGAAAAAAAAAATACTCCTTATTTTATCATTGTCTTTTTAAGTTTTACGTTACCCTTGGTGTTTTATATGCCTCGGGTAACAAGTCAGTTATGACCCTATTTCAAGTCATAACAAATATGTCTTATTATTTGCTTGATAGGGGCAATTTGAATCATGGTTTCAACTCCTTTTTGTAAGAAGATGTTATTTCCTCTATCTATAATATGATTCAATAATTTGTTAGATTATTATTAATTTATTTATTTAATATTTGATTTATTGATATTTGATGTATTTTAGTAGGATGTTTTTTTTTTCAACTTATGGTTTAAATTCAAATGCTCCTTGATTTTACTTTATCAATGAGTAATGTGATTGGATTATTATTCAATTTATCTACCAAAAAAGTGAAATTTTCTTTAAAGGAATATTACAAATAGAATTTACTAGCAAACAAGAAAGATATGCTAGATTATTTTTATTCTCATTTTCCCGCTATAATTGTAATTCATAAAGCCAAAATAGTTTCTTGGAATCACTTTACAATATATAAAAAAAAAAAATTTCTTGGAATGTATATAGGCTAAATGGCCATAATAAGAATTTTGGTCTATTTGGCACTCACATAACTTAGATGAATTTTGACATAATTGGATAACATTATACAGGTAGTACGAAACTATTTGTTTAAGTATTTATCACATCAAAATATATTTCAATACTATTTCTAATTTGTTTCTCTATTTTATTTCTAAATTCTTCAAACTCTCTAAATGATTCAAATTTATATTTTATTAAATCCACATAATCATATTTGAAATGACCACAAGTAAATGTAATAAAATATGTTATGTCATTTCTTGCATAAATAGTTATTAGTTCATATATATCTAAATGCATTGGACATACAACAAGAGTTTGACATTATTACCCTTCCTAACAAATAAGATTCACATCATTCATATAATAATCAAATAGATTCAAGTAACCATATTATTTAGTCTAATCCTTTTTATCTCATTAATATGAGCAAAACAATAGTGTCATACAAAAGATCCATTATAATTATCCAATTTAAGTTTTTTATTATTTATGTCCAAAATAAGTTATTTTATATACAAATCAATCTTGTAAAAACTATATCTATAATAATTATCACCATTAGAAAGGGAAAAACCTTTTCCTTAAAAATTTAAAGTAAATCAATTTATTTTAAACTTGAAATGAAAATAATATTTATTGAAAGTATAGAAATATAACAACTATTAAGTTCTACTATTAGGCATAAAGGTAGAGGTATAACAAGTTCAATAGAAAATATAGCAATGATTGCTTCATTTACGACTCTTATATTCACCTCACCGTTTAGCAATTATACCTATAAAGAATGATTAGAAGTATATAAATTGAACTTAATCATAAATATAATTGAACCTAACTCCCCCTTTACCTTTTTCTCTTGTAAGATTGAAAGATACTCCTTTTAGTTCCCCTTCCAATGTCTTTTATTATCATAATGATAGAATGTGTCCTTATAGTCTTCATTTTTCACATCTCCTCGAGTCTTAACCTCATCTTTGCTTGCATTATTTCTTTCTTATTCTTCTTTTTAGACTTAACTTTCTAATCAAACCCAATTAACCCAACTTTTCAATGTAGCTTATCATCATTAGTACATGTGGGTTTATTAAAGATTCTTTCATCATTTTATCATAAAATAATTTCTTTAATGTCTTGCACCTCTCAATCATATACTATGTATCAAATAACGCTTTGAGATGTAGTACAATGTTGTTTGCATCTATAGTCTCATGTTATTTTATAAATTCGAGAGTCATTGTCTAAAATAACATCTTTAACTTGTTTGTCATTATGTTTATAATGATTATATGCCTTTATTTCTTCCTCATTAGCATTCTTAGCATAAGGATCAAAAACATGATTTTCAAGGAAATAAGATTTTGTTTCTTACTTGAAAAAAATTCATATATTTTGGTACCAATTTAGTCTATTAAATTTATTGGCATCCATTTAGCTACAACAAAGACATTTTATTAGTCTTTACCTTATAACAACATATATATACATTATAATTAGTTTAGATCTTTGACCATTTATTTTAATCATTTTCACTATTTGTTATTAATTTGAAAATTTTCAATATAAGATTTTCTAATCAACTAAGATCATATTCAATTTTCTTAATGTTAAGTGACTCAACAAATTAAATAATCTAAGTTAGGTTAGATTAAATAGCTTATTCATCATATATAGTTTGACTCCTAGATTAGTTAGGTGAAAACTCCAATCTAAATTGATCATCTATGTTTTCTTAACTATTTGTTTTTAAATTGATATGATCTTAAGTTAAAGACTTAGCCAAATTACATGAATTCAGTTAAATAGAACTTATCAATCATAGCATTAAGCATAATTAAGTTAATGTGACCTTAAATGATTCAATAAATTAATCCTTTAATAAAACTTTGGTTTCAACTTTAATCTTGGAAGGTAAGTTATCATGTTATTAACTCGTATTTATTATTTTAGTTAAGAGATTTTGTTAATTAATATTAGTCTAATACATCGACATAATAATTACAATATATACCGCAATGCCGTATCATACAATCATAACATGTCATTCTAATATGGATTATAATGGATTCTTTTTTAAACTAAATTCCTTTAACTATAAAAGGAAGTTAGATCACCGAATACTTAGATATTGCAATATGGTCTTCAAAAATCTTTTTGCTCACAACCTAATCATAATGTCTTCTTTAGTGCCCTTGTCATGATAAAAATTCTATCTAATTAAGTCCTAAATTCTATAATTATATAACTATTACATAATTCAAAGTTAAACCTCAAGACATATTAAAGAAGAGTGTAGATAAAAAGAGAATTTATAACCACAAAATAAGATAAAGAGAGGTAAGAAATGTAATCCTTATAATTCAAAAATAAAGAATCCATCCAACTATAAACACAATCACATAAGTTTATTGACTTTATAATTATCAATCATATCATCATAATCACATTATGTAACAAAAGATAAATGTATGTATATATAGAGTGTCAAAATTTACTTATTCTCATTAGTTCTTCAAGGCAAAAAAAATTATATGTTGGTATTTGTTTAATTTTAGAAACATTAGAAAACTTTCATATTAGTTAGAACAACTTTTCTTAAACTTTATAAGTATTAGAACTCTCATATTAATTAGTGTAACAATTATTAGTAGAAATTTCACCACTCAATTTTAATTTAATTTAATTACTCAAACTCAATCATGTTAACTTTAAAATATTGTCTATTTAAAAGAAAATCTTAATCAAGTGAAATTCTATATAGTTAATTAATTATTATCAGAAATCTTACACAATAAAATAAATATCATAAAACTTAAAATAATTTGACATTGTTTATTGTTTGTTTAATTATTTATTTATTTTATATTTTTTAGATTAATTTAGAAGTTTAATGAAATTAAAATTCTTAACATACATCAAGTTATCTTTTTATACCATTTATGCTCTTTTGCAAATAAATAAATAAGGTCAATATGACAAGTGTAGAATAAGTGTGACATGGAATATTAGTAATTATCTTATACTTGTTTTTCTAAATTATTGTTAGAATTGTAGCAAATATCGATAACTTACACAATGCTCACGATTAATTTCAATGTATATTTATATTGACAAAGTTAAGAGAAAACTCATTGATTCATTGTCAAAGCCAAAAAACCTAATGTATCAGCTTTGATGTTCATTCTTAGGATATTAATAAATTTAATTTTAAAATTTTAAGAATAATAATGAATCTAAATTATTTTAAAAGGCACTCATATTAACTAGAGTAATTAATCATAACTAAAAAAGTAAATATATTTTATCACTTAATTTCAATTTTATTTAATCCCAAATCCAAGCTCAAAAGACTCCAAAATAATTAAAGCAATAGTCATATTAATAACTTATATTAATTTCAATTTCACTTAATTATTTTTTTCAAATATAAATTAATTATAAAAGTAAAATTAGATTAATTGATTGCTATTAAAATTAGGGTTAAGCTCAACGCCTTGAATTTCGTTGTTTCTTGCCTGTTGCTTGTACATTTACTTTTCAATTTTTGTTCCCTTAATCCACTGATATGTTAGGTTAGGCTTCAACTTTATTAGTTGCATGAGTTTCTTAAAGTAATATCCTTTTGGTCCATTCTAATGCAATATTTATTGGATAATTTTGGTATATTCAACAACTCTGCCTATAAAACAATGTCTTAAAGTCATACATGCAACACATAATTAGTTGAGATAACTCTTTATCTACTATTAATAAGATTTTTTTTTTTGCTATATTCTATTAAATAGACTCATCTATTTGGATTTGCTTTACATATTAAACTTATTTTCACTTCTTACTAGATATTTAGTATATTTATATTACCAAAACTAAGAAAAAACTTAATCATTTTCAACCATCCTTGACATTTTTAAAAACTTAAATTACAGTGTTTCCTTAATTTTAAAAATATTTAGAATTTAATTTAAATTTTATTTTAAAAAATTTAGAGTAATAATCAAGACTAAAAACTTAAATTTTAAGTACTTTATGACACTAGTGTTCAACTAAGTAATACAATTCAAAGAAATATTTTGTCAGATAAAATTTTATTTAGTTAATTAATTATTATTAAAAATTAGTATTGTATAATAAATTAAAAAATTTTGAAATTATATATTGGTATTGTTTTTTGATATTTCAGTACACCCAAGCATGGACTCGTGTTCATGTGAAAATCTAGAAGGAAATTAGAATTTTTCCATGAAGTTAGTTTTTTTTTTTTTTCATGGGTTTGTAGGATTTCATTTTAATTTACAGTTATTTTATTCTCTTTACATTAACTTAGTAGTTTAATAAAATTAGGATTTTAATATCTTTTTGATCCCATAAAATTAATATAACTTGCCTTGAATTATTATTTGCTCTTTTCCAATGAGAATAAAAAAAGTAAGGTAAATATGACTTATAGAGAACGGGTATAGAAACCAGCAATTTTTCAATGTTCATATTTTCCAATTAATTTTTTTGCCTTTTCTATGAATTAATTTCTTAATTTCAGGAATTAATTATCTCCTCCGGAAAAAGGAAAAAAGTCTGGCTTGCTATATTTTCTTTTCTATAATCAACTTCTATTTGATCTTTTTTCCAGCTACTTTCCTTGTATTGTTTCAAAACCTGATAATCAACCTTCTGTTTGGTCCCTTTTTAGGTACCTTTCTTTTTTTTTTGATATATATATATATTGCTTCAAATTTTGATAATCTCAAATAGGTCTCTTCGGTTTGGATGATCGATGTTTCTTTCTAGGTTGATCTTCTTATTTCCATTGAATTTTTTTTTTTTTTTTGTTTATTTTTTTCTATGTTATGAGAATAAAGTCATTATTCTTCAGTTTTGGGTAAAAAAAATAATAATAATAAGTTGGGCCTTTTTTTTGCTGGTTTTTTTTGTAATGTCTAAAAAATGGATAAAACTGGAGACGGCCCGCGTGCCTGCAAGGAACAATCTATCCCAAGTACAGGATCCTCACCTCTTCAAAGAACCGCAAAGAAATCAAGAGTGGGACATAGCTCATTGATTTTTGCTTTCCACTTTTTATTTTGTTTTTCTCTCTTCTCCGAGGTCCAATAAAGCAAATGCAAACTAGGCACCATGGACATCGCGAGCAAACAACCCGTTCAATATAATTGGAATATAATTAAAAGTTTATATAATTATTAAAAATTTATGGTTTTTTGTACATATTAGAATGAGACTTATAAAACTCATTTTACTTTTCAAAAACTAATGCATATAAAAAAGTTTTATCCCAATGTTCATCGTCCTGCAACAGATGTCTAGAACCGCACAATGTGAGGGCTTACACCTAGTGTTTAATTATAATTATTGATTTTATGTGCAAGTTAAAATAATATTCCTAACAATTAGAGTTATTAAATTATATTAATTTGATGTTTTCAATTTCTAATAAGAATCCTAATCAAATTAATGTTCAATTAAGATTTCCAATCAAATTAGAAGTTATAACTGTACCAGATAGTTTTTGTCTAATCCACAAGGAATTTAAGCATGATTCATTTTTCAACCCAATCCTTACTAGGACGGTCTAGTTTTGAGAAAAATCTCGTCTTACTATTGAAAACAATTTTCTCAAATGGGAATCAAATTAGAATCCTGGTAATCCAAGTGTATTGAAATACTAGACTGGACACAGGTTGTTAGAACAGGACTGCCGCCCGGTTTGACCAGAAAACAGGAATTGGTCTGATTTTTGGTCCAATTAATTCTTAGATGTTGGTTGTGATACACACTGGTCAAGAACCGATGACCCACTTGATCAGACCGTGAGCCAGTGAACTGTTGATCATTTTTCCAGACCACCTCGGTGTGAACTCAGACCAATGTTTAATGATGATGCCACACTCTCGCCCACGCCCTTGGGAAAATCATCAAAAATGGGTTGCGTCGGTGCAGCTCGAAACCTGACCTTTTAGTGTTAAAATTATAACCCTGCTGCGAATGCTCAGTAATTATGTTTACCTTAATTGACTCTCTCTCTCTATAATTTTCTGGCTGACCCGTGCATTTGGCTTTAGTAGCTTCAGAGCTAAGAGGGGCAGGCTCTCAGAAACAAAAGATTGGAAGCCATGCAACCAGCAATGCTCCTTTAGTCCTTTACAAATTTAGTTGGTAGTAGAAGAGGCCGGATCTAATGAAAACAATCCTTAAAATTAAATTGCATTATCTTGATTGATTGATGACTTTATTCAAATTGGCAATAAAATAGAGTCATCAGTTGAGATTTTAAGAGTTCCAACTCAAATCAAATATGACTACATAACACACTATGACTCCTTTTTATTTTTATTTGTTCTTGGCCAATCAAATACTTTTTTTAATTGTTTAAGGAATCAACATACACTAAAATCTAGAAATTTACAAAAGAAAATGTTATATGGAAAGAGGACACAGGCCCGAAGGAGAGTGACGACTGCATGGTGTCAAATCTGTAGGTGTCCACCCGATAAAATAAAGGAAAATTTGAAATTTAAATTTCTTACCAAAGCATGACATGTTGTATAATAAATTGTCAACAAATATATAAGAAAAATATAATAATTTTATTTATCTTATTAAAAAAATTTTATAATTATATTTATTTATTTTTTAAAAAATTAAATTTATTTTATTAGTTAAAATATTTACTTTTGTTTGTTTTTTTTTTTAAATTTTTTTTTTCTAACATGTTAACTCATTAATCAAATTTGATATATATTAAATATTTTTTATTAAAGTAAAACCGACTTATGTTTCACATATTAAATATATATCTTTTGTACTATTATGTTATTAAATTTATTTATGTAATATTTTATTTTTAAAAAAAATATTATATTTTTTTATTTTTTTATAATATTTAAAAATATTTTATTTTATTATTTTTTTAAGAGATTTTATTTTATTTTTTTCATTTCCTCTTGGCTTTTGGCTTCATTGTTTATATTTTAGATGGTAATTTGCAACTGTATGAAAATTAGACCAATAAATTATATGATTCCACGCTGCACCAGTTCTATAATATGTAATATCAGATTTCGCACTTGTCTCGATTGATTTTTGTTTTGCTTTTTTTTTTTTTGTGAAAATTTGATATGTTATATGCTATAGAGCTACGGAACATTTGATTGAAAGTGCAATCGTTGTTGGGACATTGGAAAGCTAATTGTAATCGAGACGGAATGGAAACGCAGATGCAGATGCTATGAGAACAGACAATTCCATAGCGTGGCTTTGCTCAATTTGTGAAACAGACTTTAGTAAATCCAAAAACAGCTTAGGCACACACGCTTGTAAATAACAAAAGGAAAAAGGCCTCCCCTCGGCTTGTGTTTGAAGGCATTTATATGCTCTGGCAAGATGCTCAGTCGCTAACAAGCATATGACCTAGCCATGTAACAACCTGTTTTTCTAAGCCAACAACTGGCTTTCAGAAAGATAATCACATCGCAACCTCTAATCATGAAATTATCTTTGATGAGGCAATAATACAAATCATAGATAATGAAAACTAGACTTATGAAGCAAACAAATTAAATGAAAAATTTTGGCCAAAGCTTTCTCGACAAAATCGATGATCGATAAAAATACATTTAAGAAGAATTGCTAATAATAATATACACTGACTAACATCAACCCAGATACTGGGAAAAATTGTTACAGGACAGGATTCTTACATTTATTTGGACTAACCTTTATCAGCCACTTGCTGCCTCAGCCTCCCTCATTCATTGAATGATACAAGAAAGAAGGTTCCTCGGAGGAAATTCACAGGGCACCAGCAAATAGGGCCTAATCAATAAAGTAAACTGACCTAATCGCTTTGCTTTCAGAAACCAAAGGGAGATTTTCTTCTACTTCCGCCTTCTCCATACTGTTCATTCCATTTTCTAAGCTCATTCATGCTTGCGGCATCAAAGGCAACTGAGGGGCCCACCTGTTATACATGAAAATATTATCCTTTTGGCAATTAGCATGGCACAAAGGCAATTCATAGGATGCTGCAAGGAAGAATGTAACCAATGTAAAGAATCAAAGAGATAAATGAATTGACCTAAAATCATGCCCTTGGTTTGAAATTGAAAAGGTAAGAAGCAAGTTTGGTTGTAGCATGCATAATTACTTCAATGGAAAAATGAAAAAGAAAAAAAAAACCCTATAAGATACATCAAAAGAAATAATACTAATAATAATAATTTTCATCTATAAAAGCACAATCTAACTGTTTTGCTTGAAACTCACAAATTAAGTATAATATCAGTATCACCTTCCTTTTTAAATTTCATTTCCTATTTCAATATTTGCACCTTCTGCTTTTTCAGATGAAAAAACAAAACAGTAAAAAGTAAACCAAACAAGCACTCAACAAGTTCCTCCCTATACAACTTCAAATAAAGTCTCGCAACCTAAGTACTGCCAATGGCACCAAACACCTACAAATATTGCTGCAATTAAAAGCCATGGTAAACATATAATTTCATATTTGTGAATAAATCAAAATCTTTCAGGTACATTTCTACGAGCCAAAATAATAACGAAGGCAGTAATAACATATGCCTGCCTAACTCATTCAACATAACAGAACATAAATGTATGCATCTAACTTTGTACAATAGTCTACTCAAACAAGCACTAAAACAAAATGCAAGCAGGAAGGTCACAAGACCATCAAATTGCATGATTGATTTACATGTGAAATTTTTCCAAGTCTCAGACAAGCAGTTTTCCCCATTTGCCTAGTTATGCATTTGTAGCATTTTGTAGTCTTATCCTTCACATTGGATTAGAAACAAAAAACCCAAGAGATTAATTCATTACCTTTGCTTTTGATTGAACGAAATCATCCAAATTAAGGGGTCTCAATGCTGGACCTACATCATACTTGTGTCCCTGTAAGTGAAACATGATTAGATAATGAAGCACTCATCAACAACAAAAAAGTTAAAAGGTGAGCTAATGCCCTGCAAAAGAAATAAGCATAAAAGCTTAAACCTGCCTGCACACCTCTCTACTGCAAAAGACACAAGCATATACATGCTGGTGTGTACTTTTGTGTGCTTCAGTGTATGCTGGTGTGTACCTGTCTACTGCAGTGGAAGGGATATTTACAGTATGTCATCGGGTTGTAATATTTGAATTCTCATGCACCTAATGCCCCAAGGCAGCTAAGGTGCCTTTCAAGTGTTTTTTGGGACAGCCTAAACTTCACATTCAACAGACCTTTGCCATGTAAGCTTATTTTATTCATCATAAATACTACAGCTTATAGAAGTGACAAAAAGGAATAATTGGTTACACCAAACTTATTATTCTCCAGAGAATGGTAATCTGCTCAGGTCATATTAAGTCACAAATTCCTCAAGGCCAGTTTTAGACAGGCTATATTATGTTTGGATAATAGTAATTAATTGTTCAATTAATAAAGTATATGGTTGGGAATTATACTTGCAAAGAATAGTACATTCCAGCTTGTTCATAATAACTTTCATCAACATGTTAGAAATCCAATAACAGTTTGAATCTCAATTTTTTCTGGAGTGATTGGTGGTCACAACTACAGAGCCCAGAAAAATGATGGAGAGGGACAGGGATAGGAAGAGGAAGAGAAAGATAGCAAATAGGAGCACAGAGAACAAGGAAGCTGTTGGAAAAGTCAACCAAAAAAAAAACAGAGAGAGAGCGATGAAAGGTGGCAGGAACAGAGAATGGAAGGGAACAAAACAGAGGCTTAAAAGAGAGAGAGAGAGAGAGAGAGAGAGGATCAAACCTATTTCCTACTACTTTTTCTTAGTAGATTAATGGGAAAACAAAACCATTTTGTTTCCACACAGATATAAATCTTGTGTTTCCCGCCCCCAACACTGGTTTATGCTTTTATGCAACCAAAACAACAATTACAAATGTGATGTCTAAAAAAAGTTCCGATTTGTAATGAAGAGGTTAAAAAACACACAGATGACTGCAGTCAACACCAGATAGGTGTGCCTTGTGCAGTTGCAACTAAGGATAGACACCTGCCTCAACAAAACAGCAGGCGCAACGTGAAGTAAGCCTTCATTGTAGTTATCAGAAGCACTCCCCATAGGTGTGCCATTAATGATACTGCAGGAAGCATTCAAGCTCTTCCTCATCAAGTACTTAAATGAGAACATAAAAATGAAGGAATCCTTGGATTGCTATCTGTAGTTGCAGTAATGGCTAAAGCTATTGGAAGCAGCAGCCATGGTCAATGGCCTGGCTACTTGATATAGCAGACAAATTACAGAAGACAACAAACAAAAAAAATTGTGTGTTGCTGGCAGCTTACTTGTTACTGGTCCAAGGATTACTGTAGGTTTCAGCATGTGTGCACTCATGTATGCATAAATCAGTGGGTGTGCATGCTCATGCACCAACTTGCACCAACTCTTTGCATTTACCTTCCTCTTTTTATTATTTTTCTCTTTCCATGAGACAAGGTTCACAAGAATTGACGATGTCTATCTCAGCTTACAGTTTCACTTAATCAATCATAGATAAATGGGCATCAATTTTGAAGTGAACCACCAGATCTTATTGAAGAACACATAATCCAGATTTTAAAAGGAGCTGGGTCATTATAATTATGACCATTGAACCCTCATTCAACTATTAGCCAATTCCAAATAACACTGCATAATTTGCCACTTTTTTTAATAAAATATAAATACCAAAATTACATACACCAAAGCTTTTTACTTAAGTTCTCTCCTCCCATCTCTCTCTATCTGAAGTTTGAAAGTGTTCAGAAGCTTATATTACACACACTAACACACTAATCTTAATCTCTAACATCCTACATCTAAAATATAAGCTTCATCTCAAAGATTGAAAGAGTAATTTTTCCTTTTCTTTTGAATAATACATTAGACAATAGTTTTATAAATATTTGACCTAGTAACAAAGAAAATTGAAAAAATGTAAAAAACCCATCAAATCCCATAACTTACAGAAGACCTAAAAAACCTACTTAAATTAGTTTATTTCTAAAGATATATTCTAAAAATAGCTAATTATACACAGTATAGGCCACTAATCACATTTTCTCACTCCCTCTCAAGCTGGTGAATAGATATTTTCCATTCCCAGTTTGGATATTATACTTTGAAACACTAAACTGTTTAACCCTTTGGTAAGTACATTGGCAAGCTAACTATGTGTAGGCATGTAAGGGGTACAAATCAACCTGCTCTCTAAGTGTTCTTTGATAAAGTGTCTGTCGACTTCGATGTGCTTTGTTTGATCATGTTGAACTGGGTTGTGAGCTATGCTGATTGCGGACTTATTGTTAGTCTTATTGGGTCATCACACTTAATCTTCAAGTTTTCTAAAATGATCTTTAACCAAATTACTTTACACACACCTTGAGCCATCGCTCGAAATTCTGCCTCTACACTAGACCTGACTACCACATTTTGTTTTTTACTCCTCCATGTCCAAGGTTTCCACCAAGACAGATGCAATATCTTGACTTTCTGTCAACAATTGACCATGCATAATCAACATCCATGTATGTCTCAAGTGCTAAACCTTTGTTCCTTTTGAACAAAATACCTTTTCCTGGTACTCCTTTAAGGTACTTTAACACTCAGTGAGCTGCTTGTATATGAACTTTCTTTGGGTCATGCATGAATTAGTTAATCACACTAACTGCATATGTTATATCTGGTCGTGTGTGAGACAAATAAAGGAGTCTTCCTACAAGTCTGTTGATAAGTGATCCTGTCCTCTCTAATTAGGCTGTAACAATTGTCTCTGCAACCTACATCTTTTATGGAAAAATAACAATTCTAGGCAATTAAGGCCTTTCACATGAAGTAGAAATCACCAGCAATAAAGGCTAACAAAAATACTCTGTTTTGGTGTAAAAAAAAAAAGAGTAAAATAAATGAGGACTATGAAGGGAAAGGCTCTCATACCATCTCAAAAATTGAGAGAGTAATTTTTCTTCTTCTTTTGAATAATACATTAGAAAATAGCTTTATAAATGCTAGACCTAGTAAAAAAGAAAATTAAAAAAAAAGAGCTAAAAACCCATTAAATCCCATAACTTATAGAAGACCTAAAAAACCTACCTAAATTAGTTTATTTCTAAAAATATATTCTAAAAATAGCTAACTATGCACAGTATAGGCCACTAATCACGTTTTCCCACACTTCAAACACTACAAACCATATCAATTGTCTCCAAATAAATCTACACTCAATTGATGGTTGACTATATGTTATGCCTTTGTGTTTGTTTTTGTCAGAGGAAACATATGTCCTGTAATAAAGAAAGATGAAAATGCCAAAAGATCATAACTCACCAAGCATCGAATGGGAAGGTGACTAATAGGGAAAAGAAAACCAAGGTCCGGCTAGATTTAAATGACAAGAGAATGGCGTTTTTTAATAAGAAAATGTAAACTCCACCCAGGAGCATGAATGATGGAATAACCTAGACCTTCAAAATAATCAAATGCAATATGTACCTTCTTTTCTTCTTCTAGAAGTTCTTGAACAGGTCTATACGCTGCAGCAACACACAGATTCTACAAAACAACATTATGGAAAAGTATAAACTCCAGACACTCATGATAATTAGTTTATTTTTATCTTCAGCACATTACCTTCAAATCACTACCAGAATATCCCTCAGTTGCATTTGCAAGTTTGTCAAACTTGAAATCAGGTTCTAAATTCTCATGCGCAAGAATTATTCTAAGAATCTTCATGCGATTTTCAGCATCAGGTAGATCCACGTATATCCTAAATAGCCACAAATCATATTTCCAAAAGCAAAAATTGTTATTTCTTTAAATAGGAGAGAAAAGTCCCTTGGATCACAGAATAACTCGACATAATGAACTACGACAAGATATGCAGCTTATAGTAGTCAAAATGGGGAAGGCATTTTCCAATTATTAGTGCAACTTCTACCTTCTTGGTAGGCGACGAATTACAGCATCATCCAGATCAAATGGCCTATTTGTTGCACCCAGGATAAGGATTCTTTGGCTATCTTTTGACCTCAATCCATCCCATGCTGCCATGAATTCATTTCTCATTCTTCTAGTGGCCTCATGCTCAAAAGCACCACCACGAGCACCAAGTAAACTGTCAACCTGAGCATATATGTAATTTAAGAAAATCAACCAAATTGTTCTTGAGGTAAAAGCAATCAAACCAAATACAACTTATGACAAATATTACAACAATAACAAAGCCTTAATCTCAAATTTAATTGGGGTTAGTTCCATGAACTTTTTCTCATCATTATATTCTATTATATACTGAGTTTGATGCGAAGTGTAATTATTTTAAATCCTTACTTGCCAAACATTCTCAAGTTAACTTAGGTAACCCCTGCCTCTCCTCTTGTCATCTACCTAGATTTGGTCCCTCATCTTAATTAGAGCATTTCTAAGTTTATGTTGGACATGTTCAAACCAACACAAATCCTTCTCCCTCAACTTCTCTCCAATGAGAGTCTCACCGAATTCACTACAAATATCCTTATTTCTTATTCAATCCTTCCTAAAGTGGTCACAAGTTTATCCAACCATTCTCACTTTACTGCACTCATTTTTTGAGCATGTTATTTCTTAGTACCTCCAACACTCACTACCGTACAGCATCACAGGCCTAATCATTGTTCAATAAAACTTACCCTTTAACTTAATAAAATTTTGCAGTAACACAAAATTCTAGTAGCACACCTCCATTTTAGTCATCCAACTCTCACCCTTTGATGAAAATCCTCTATATTTCCATCCCTCTGTATAATAGAGATTAACTAACTAAATTGGTCACATCAAGAGACTTCTACACCACCTAGTCTAATTGTATGTCCTATCTCACTCCCAACACCAAAAATTACAACGCAAATATTCTGATTTTGTGCAACTTGACCTAAACCTCTTAGATTTTATGGTATGTCTCCAAATTCTAATTTTCAGTTGAACCATTCTAGTATCATCTATTAAGACAATACCGTAAGCAAATCACAAACATGAAATATATTCAGTCAATGCAGACATAACAAGGTCGAATAGGAAAGAGAAAGAAATTGAGGTGCAGTAATTCATAAAATTATGGTAGATAATCAACACTGGTAATATTCAATTTGCTATGCTGCTAAAGTAACACAAGTAGAGTTACAAATGAGTCAAGTTACACATTAATATGTAGCTCAATTTGACAAAGGCTCATTTGAGCTTGTTCATTTTTTTTAACTAGTGATTCCTTAACATAACTTTGAAGCTCACTTAGAAAAGGAGCTCCCATAAGCAACATTTAGCTCGGATCATCGAAGAACATGAGTGGGGTTGTTAGTAAGATTGTTAACAAAATTCATAGGCTCATTTTTAAACAAAGTATTACTTGCATGCAATTATATAATAATATTAAAGATTTTAGTAATTCGATCAATTGCTTCTATTTCCATTACAATGAAGTTTGCTATAAACAAACCATAACTTGTATTATTATTCTTAATATCACAGACATAAACCAGTCCTTCAGGAGTCGCTCAAAAGCTTGACTTCTTGACTTTCCCTTAATTGAACAAGGTTAGGTTACACTTGGCTTCGCTCACTAAGTAAATGGGCTTAATAATGAGCCTGATTTTCAGTATCATTTAATAAATAATGTGTGCTTGAGCATGCTAAAGCTTGACACAGCTCAGCTGGATAATCATTTTAAGATAATTTTTGCTAACAATCTACTAATTTTCTGGTACACTCCAGTCTCTCCTGACAAAAGATTAGAAAAAGTTTTTGCACACAATGTTACCAGAACAAAAACTTTAGCAGAAACCATATGAGACTATGAAGACCATAGCATACAAGCAACACAACTTTAGAAGCATATACAAGGGATATTTTTCAAAGCTATGATGTAAAAGTTAATGGGGAATAGCATGACATGTAATAAAAGTGGAGATGGATATACTATAGGTAAAACTGTGCAGCTGTGTATCTCCAATACTTTAACGGTACTTTGCAGAGTTAATTTATAAAGCAAATTGACAAACAAGAAGTTATTTTCTAAATCTAATATGCCAGGTGGCATAGATGATCCAGTATATAATATCATGAATAACATTTCAAAGAGAAAATGAAAGAAGAAACTGTGGTGCTCCTACAAATAAGTGTATCTTCTGGTATTCACAGAGCTCAACATCTTGCTAAGAGATTTTTATTTGTGCTTAACAGCTCGTTATCCAATTACACAGTTGTGACCCATCTAAGTGGAAAACAATAAATTTGATAAAAAGGCATCATGGTGCACAAGGTTCTCAAAACACAAAAATCTAGGCTTCAACATGCAGGAAAACAACAGCATTAATTTTACCATGGTCTTTATTGTTAAGTACTTTTTGTTTCTTTCTTCAAAGAAGAAAACTCACCTCATCAACAAATATAATGACAGGTGATAGCCTACTGGCAAAGGAGAAGAGGGCTTTGGTAAGTTTTTCAGCATCTCCAAACCACTGTAACAAAAGATTATAATATAACAATAAGCACTGCAGTGCAAGCCAAAAGGGCAGCAACTTTTGAAAATCTTTCTTAACTTTTTCAAATATTACTGAAGTTAGCACGCAGCATTTCTTGCCCAAATCACAAGTTCATGCTCAACACTAAACAGTCATAAAACTTGTACCATATATCACTCACACTATAACTGCACACACATGTTATGCATATATGTGAACCAGTGCACATAAATGGGTGTGTTGGTGTCCATATATACATAGAAATATATCAATGTATAGACAGACATATTTCCAGTGAGGCGGTGACCTCAACAATGCAATATCAACAAGAAGACCATCCCATCTCCCATAAGATGAAAATTAACCCAATGCATTTCTGCATGTCAACTCCTCTCTAGATGACAAAGATGGATTTTTTCCCCATCAACCACACTCATTAGCTTAAAAAGTTCTTTTTTAATATTTCATACACTGTTCAATGATATAGCCAATTAGAAAGAATTGTTAACCTAATAGCCAGATAAAAATCAACGACATCATATTTAGGATGAACCACAGATACATGGATATGGGAAACATGCATGAGGATGCACCAACCCTTAGAGAGTTAGGATGCCTGATGACTTCAAGAACTCAGATCATTTCTATCCTTTTCTTTTTCCTTATTTTTTTGAGCTAATAATTTATTAAGTATAAAAGTAAATTTCTCAAAATGTTGTGTAATTCTGAATTTAATAATATAAAAATCAATTTTCTCAAGAATAATGCTAAACTAAAAACTATCCATCAATAAGCATAATGTTCTGTTTTTAATCAGCATTGGCTATCCATATTTGATGAAGCAAACTGTGAGATATTTTGTCATTTAAACTCTTACAGCCAACCTTTGAAGTAAGGGTTGAACCAGTTATACTGATAAAGTTTGCGCCAGCCTCAGTTGCAAGTGCCTTGGCAAGAAGTGTTTTCCCAGTTCCAGGAGGCCCAAAAAGTAATATTCCTTTGCAGGGCTGGAATGAGGTTTACATAATCAGATATTGTAGAAAATATACATGTATATAGAATGATATATGTGTGCGCACTTGTGTGTGTGTAAAGAGAAATTATCAGTACTCGTAACAAATTTCCGCAAGAAAAAAGCTCCGGTCTTCTCATTGGAAGAATGACAAGTTCATTCAGTGCCTTCTTCACATCTTCAAGAGCACCTATATCATTAAATTTGACACCAATTTCACCAGGAGGTACCACAGCTGAGATAAAGTTGCTTTCATACTCATCCTTAGCAAGGTTCTGCTGAAATTCTATCCATTAGAGATAAACACAAGACGCAAATGTTTCAACATTTCAAGATCATTAGAAAAATAGAAGCTAATGTCAAGTCATGCCTTCAAATTTTGTGATGGCCTTCGAGATGTGATTTCTTGTTCCTTCAACCTCACAATGGCAATTTCCAGGCTTCGATGAAAAACACAGAAGTAAGTTTTACATAAATCAAAGTTAAGCAGACTTCTGATTGACATACAAGGATAAGGTATGCACACCTTTCACGAGGCAAACACAATCGATCCCCTTTTATAGATGGCAGCATGCAAGATGATAAATACTGATTCCTAGCCCAGCCAACAACCTTTTCAGCCTCTGCCAACAAAAAAGGAACGGGTAATTTCCAATTATGAATGGTAAATCAGAAAAAAAAAATGCATTAAGGCTTCATGTCTAGAGAACAGTAATGATACTTAAAGTCTTCGGCATGAAAGTTTTACATAAACATTCTTGATTCAGATTTGCATTATTTATGTACAATGAATGGCCACATCAAAAACAACTTCAACTAATAAGTCCCTTGACATTAAATTGGTTCCACAATTCTTTTAGCAATTGATCACAAGAAACAATTATGTTTTTGAGACTACATCAAAATTGATGGTTTGAAATTACCAAAGGCTTACTATGTTAAATGAAGATAACCATTTAGTAATGAAATATAACAGAAAATATTTTCTTTTCATACACCACTAAAGAGAGCATTGTCAAATACTAATATTTCTTGTTTCATGCAAAAAATGAGGTGACATAATTATTTAAGGCAGTTAGCAAGAATGCATGGTAGAAATTTCTGCCTCGCCTTCCATCATCCAGATGTTGTTAAGTCTCCATAGCCACCCATCTACTTGTATCCCACCATAACTAACAGCAATAAGAAATCAACAGCCAAAACTGAAGTTATCCAATAGTGGGTACACCAAGTTCTGATCAATGGCATTCCCTAACTAGCCAATAAACCCCCCAAGAAGATCTATTTAAACCCATCCTTACAGTTCAAATAGGCAATCCATCAAATATTCTTTCATCTCATCAATTAATTGGCACCCTAGTAATCATGCAAAATGACAATCACAGCTGCTTTCTCCCGCTTAAATGAAGCTCAATGTCTAAAATACATGGATGCTTATTCACATCCCCCCTGACAAATTTTAAATTTGACTGGAGGTGCAAAAAATGCACTCAATCTGCTTTTATTTATCACCAGAGCCACATCCAAATTTCCTCTCTGGATCATATTTCTCTCCAAATAAACTCACTAATTCCACAGAAATGAGAGCTGCAATTTGATTCCTTGACTATAGAAAATAAAGCAGTTTCTGTCCTATTTTCTCTTGGCACCTAATGTAAGTATACTCGTATGCATGTAAAGTGGAGACAGTTTGCTAATGAACCAAAATCAGTACTTTTGAATCAGTTTCTTACTCTGCTTAGTCAATATGACACCATCAGTATTCACATGCAACAGGTCCATGCACGACAACTCATTTTCTTCAAGGACCTGCATGTTAATCACATCATTGACAATCAAACATCATAGTTAAATGGAACAGAGGACAGTCAGTACAAGCATGTGTGTCTGGAAGAGTGGGGACGTGTGTGTGTGTGAGAGAGAGAGAGAGAGAGAGCAAAGATTGCTTACTGTGGTATCCAAAGGTACAACCAGCACAAAGATGTGGTAAATCTAACCAAAACAGTGCTGTTATGCAAAAAATACTTTCAAATTATACCTTATGTAGTTCATTCAAATTGCTCCTGGATATAATAATTCTCCTGTCCTCTTCAATCTGCTTATTGAATGTCCTAAGGAGATCTTCCTCCTGTAAAATGCAGGAGGAAAGAAAGACATTTAGGTGGCCAAAAGGACTTACAAACATTGAAGCCCCCAGCTGTCTAATTGTGTTTAGTTTTATGGATGCAGTCCTTCCTTTCCAAAACTCATAATCCATAGCTGAAATATGCTCCAATTGTAGCCAAATTTGATGTCAAGAAGGTTAAAGTAAGCCTAAAGCATGCTCAGTGGACACAAAATGGCATACCAAAAATGGAGCACTTCCTTTTAAGGCAAAAGAATGTGAGTCGAAGTGCAAACTCAAGATTTGAACACAACTTCTCTCCTTCTATGTTAAATATAATCCAACTTTTCTTTTTTATTTTAAACAACTGCTTAAGATTGACCAGTAACCCATTATACTGGAGATGAACTTCCCAAAGAAGCTTACAAAAATTTGTATATATAATGCCATTAAAGAGAACATAAGAATGAAATTAGAAGTGCAAAGAAAATCAAAGCCTTTTCCTATTTAGGAACTTTTTGGTACACTTCCATTAACCAATCAAATCTATGTTCCCATCTTGATTACATCTTTCCAAGAACAAGACTGAAGTTTGCAAATCTAAAGACAAAAGAATAACATACATCACACTGGCCAAACATTCATTTTCAGTTGTTTAGTTTGAATCTCAAAGAAGTCTAGACGTCGAGTGCAGAATCTGCATTTATCCTTCGCACAAATTGCACAAATTTGGTCTTTTGACCTAACTCGCTAAACTTTGTCTATGTGTTTTAGATCATCTTTTGAATATCAATTGGCACTACATTTTAAAAATATGCTCTTAACTTCATCCATGCTATTGTACTTTTCACCAAAACCACACTGTGAGTCAATTAATATTCACCAAGCACAGATTAACTTGTCATAATAGATCGGTGGTCCAACTTCAATTCACAATTTACTTGCAAAAAAAAATCAGCAGATTTAAATTTATTCCCCACCATCCTGGGTGCAATAAAAAATCCAACTACAACCTCCAATTTGTCTCCAAGGAAACAGAAAGATCTCTTGTACTACCATGGGCACAGGATTCACAGAACCAAGAACTAGTAGGTATGGAGACAGCTAGTTACCTTTGGGGGAATGATGCACATAACATTAGTGAAGAGCTTATGTATATCATTATCATCAGATGTCTTAGTTGCCTTAAGTCCTTCAGTAAGTTGCTTCAAAGAGAGAGGCTGTCAGATAGAAGAATTTGAAATTCGTATTAGATAGAAGTTTAAGAAGAGTATGGATGACATATAAATATGAAAACAATCATCACATGCAAAGAGTTGGTCCCCTAAGGTAAAACATATTTGGAAGGTCTGCAAGACTCACCAGCTTAGCCAAACGACCAAAGTTTGGGAGTATCATAGTCTGTTCAATCAAAACATAACATCATGACATGAAACACAGAAGAAATGCATTGAAAAAGCAGCTTTCAACCAGGTGTCTTCATCTGAATAAGCTGAATAAAGGCTCTTACAATGTTCTCTTTCTCCTTTGATCCACTTTCAACTTTGTTTTGGCCACATATCAACACAGCAGGACCAGGTAACTGGTCAAAAATTTCTTGCAACTTATGGAAAAATTCACTACGATTTGATTTGGGAACTGCCCTTGACAGCCACGAAGAAGAATCTGGAAAATAGACAATAAGAGGTTGCATGGAATGCAAAACCTGCAGAGAAAAGACAAAGGAATACCAATTCTTAAAAGAAAAATAAGAACAGGCAGCTTATGAGAATGAAAATTATCAGGCACTTATACCTCTGATAGAGCCTCCAATGCTATATAGCAATCTTCTGACTCCGCATCAGGATCATACTCAATGTCTTTCACTATACATGAGCAAAACTAATCATTTAACTTGCATCCGAACAAACAACTACTATTGTTTGCATTTGGATGTTAAACAGCCAAATACCATTTGCAAAGAGAACACCAAAAAAAGTAGGTAACAATGTCACACAAGAACTGAACAGAAGTGCCGTCAAATTAACTTTTTTGATTGCGTGTGTGGTGATGAGTGGATGAGCATGGGTATGGGTGTCTGTGGGGTGACTGGGGTCTCTACGGGTGTGTGTGTATGCATGTGCACACATGCATGAATGTGTGCATTTGTGTGTGTGAAAGAGAGAGAAAGACAGAGAGAGAGATTCAGTCAAATCAAATGTACAAGAAACCCCATAAACTTCACATTACTTTCTTCCCTCAATGCCTTGCAAACTAAAAAAGAACAAAAATCATTGATATTGCAGATGCAAAATAAAATAAAATCAGTGTAAATGGTCAACACAGCATCTTCAAGCAATATTAAATCATGTCTACTTTTCAAACCTGAATTTTATAAGTCCACAAGTTCCTTCCAATACTCTTTATACAATTAATAACTTTATAAGGTTTAATCTCTACATTTCTTCTTTTCATCTGATTAGCAAAACAATCTCAATAAGCAAGAGATTTACCATCTATCCAACAGACTGGAGCTTTTGTAGGCTGCTCTGCAAGTGTTGCATCCTTCACTCGGTTTGCTTCACTGTCACTAGCAATATCCAAAATCACAGCAACCCGATCTCCATTCACTTCATAAACTTCCCCACGTTGACCACTTGATAAAGTCCTGATGTTATATTGAACTTTTATTAAAAGAATCTCCATGAATTTAATCTCATAGACGTGGAAAACTTAAAGGTCTAAGATTGGTAACATTATTTGAGTAACAATGATTTTTCAAGGCTTAGTTCTACGACCTCTCAGAACCTTTTGTGCTAAGGTAACATCCCAGGTAACAGTTTCCATACATTAAGAAAATAACCAGAACTGAGTCGCCACAACATCAATAAATATGGCACATAAAACAATCATATCAGACACTGAAAACTCATTGAATTCCTAATAGACTCGATGGTTCAGAGTCGAGAAGGTAGGAGCAGTTATCTGCACGAAATGAAAGTACATGATGACATATAGATAGCACTAAGTTCAAAAGCAGATCTAGCAAGAAGAACCAGACATTTATAGCCAGTTACTGATCAGCTCAGATGATACACCACAGATCCACTGACAGTCACCCAGAATACAAGAATCACTCGCCCTAAATAGGCAAGCAAAATCCAGAAAAGTAAGTTTCACATAATTCAGTGAACTAATATTGCAACTCAGCTGTTGGATGCTGCTAATCCTGGTCCAGTTGCTGATACAGTACACTTATTCTTTAGTTTGTAATGTTTCTTGAAAGAAAGTCAGCAGATTCCTTGCAGTGATGTGAAAGTCAATTAAATGTAAAGGCAAGCATTTCCGTGAATGCTTGGGCACATGCATGAGAAATAAGGTCCACATGTATGATGAATCAATAGGGAAATTAATTATGCTACAGTCTCACCAACAAAGAAACTTATTCTGCACACGTTAGCCTCACCAGAAAACCAATATGACAGTTCTCATATTGGTGTTCCCAATTATGATGGTTATTTTCATTTGCTTTGACACAACTAGATTTGTTTTTTTTTTTTTACTTTTTCTCAATGTTAGTTCTAGCCGAAGCCTAGAGCACTTTTCTTTTTAAGTTTTAACTTGAATCAGTAGGTGGACACACCAATGCATAAATCTTTCCCATTCATAGTGAAAGCAAGTTTGCAGTTACCAACAAAGGCCTTAATCATAGAAAATTACATATGAAACCCAAAAACCTATCTACCAAAAGAAACGACCATAAAATTTAAGAAATGTGAACCTAAAGTTAACTTGCAAGTGTTTCACAATTTGAACATCCAGAGAGGACCATTCTTTACAAAAACTAGTTGAGCAAAACTAAGGGAAAAGCTGCTGACAGCTCCATTAATTTGGGAACCACATAAATCTACCCATCAAGAAAACTAATTATATCCTACAAAAATCCCCAACAAGGCCAATAAGAGGAAAATAAACCAACTTTGATACTCGTGTAGAAAATGAAGCACGGCGAATGAACCAACGTTTTTGAATAAAAGTCCAAGATTACAGTGGTACCCATGTGTTCTCTTCTAGACATCATGAGGACTTACCAACCCACCTGCCACGAATTATTGTAAAAGCATTTTTGGGACCATCAGACGTCACAATCTTCCCCAATATGATCCTGTGATGCCAAAGTTTGTGTGGGGGATAAGTTCATGCTAGATAATTTTTAAAATATACACCATGGACCAGACCTTCCTAACATAGGTTCATTTATCCAAAATAGTTAAAACCCAATTCATAACTCAGCAACATAATATTTCCAGATGTTTGGCAAAAATTCCAAATCCACGTATACATTACATGCCCTTGAAATGTGAAACGAACAAATCCAAAATAGTAAAAAACCACCCAATTAATAACTCAGTAACATAATACTTCCAGATGTTTGAAAAAATTCCAAATTCACATATATGCTATATGCCCTTGAAATGCAAAAGGAACAAACTAAGCACAAATTTTTTTCAAGGAACAGGGGAAAATGAAAACACAATTCCAGACTTGAGGATGGAATAAATGGCCCAATGCACATGTGAGAGGCAAAGATATTTAGCATTTAAGACGTAACAAAAGCAGCATCAAATACTTGTGCATGTATATGACAGTACAATGTTTGACAGAGCTGCGAAGCACCAGTGCTAATTACCAAGTAGACATTGGTGTGCATAGGGCCAGCACACAACCAAATAAGAATAAAACCAAAAACAGTGGACTTAACGTATTATATCAGCTCATGGAAAAATGATAGATGTATGATCATATGCATGTCAAATGCATCAAACCCAAAACCATAATCAGTTCAGCTACAGTGTGCACAACTTGAATGCATTATCAATGGATTAAGCTTGTTAAACTATAAAACAACAAATCAAAAGCTTTAAGAGTCTATAAACTTCAAGCATATCATTCTATGTGAACATATTTAGTGTAGCAGATGATATCAGATATTGAAGCATAAATTAATTACAACACTGCTACTAGCACATAAACACCAACACTAAAGCTTGATAAACTTTGTGTCATGCTGGGTCTTATCTGTTCATTAAAGATCGATGTACCTGTTATCAGCTTCAATGCGAACAGAACGTCCAGTGTACTTCACCCGATCCCCTACCAAAAGATGACAAAGCAAGAAGAAGTAAGCATAAAAAACTTTGCTTTTTAACTTTTCTTGCAATTGGTAGATTTGGATATCTAAGGCAAAATGTAAATCAAAGATTGTCTTAATGAAAAGATTTGGATATCTTAAGAACAAACATGAAAGCCATTATAGTTCAACTACCACCATCAAGGTAAAGAAAACCCCAGCAGAAAAAATTATCTAACCTCCAAATAACCTTGCTACACAGGGGTTAAAATGCTAATCAATGAGACAAGAACACGAGGCAGATAACAAAAGAAATAAGACATTAAAGGACTCATCATTTGAGATGCCTCAAATTGACTGCAAATAGAAAAGGGTTAATGCGAAATGAACTAAAAGAATAGGGAATGACTAGAAGGTGCCTTGTTAGAATGTTTATGGAAAAGAACCAGAGTCAAATTTCAACAAAATGCACTAAGCAGGCACACACTAAGTAAATAACGACTTCAAATTTGCAAGGAATAAGAGCATCAGATTCTTGCAGTATGTATATTCAGAGCCAAAGATGTTCTCCCTTGAAGACATTCCTCAACAATCACACAAATGGAAAGTAAGCCAGAATACAAAACAAATGAGGAAGAGATTAAGCATGTTAAATAAATCAACAGAAGGTAAGTCAAGGTGAGGTTCCTATTGAATCAAATGCTCCAGTAGTTAGAAAACAAATCACAGATGCACATTTGATTCAAATTCACTTTTTGAAGAAGCCTCAACATTTGGGGAGGCTAACACAGAGCAAAGCAGAGAAGTTTTAGAAAATTTAAAAAAAAAAAAGGACAAAAAAAACTTGATACCATAAGATGAAAAATGTTACCCTTTCCAAGTGGTCGTTTGGAATTATTAGATGGCTCAGAAGCCTCAGAATTTCGCGTCTTTGAAGAATCTTCAGGTTCTCCAGTCACTCTCTGCCAAAAATTGAACCGCCAAGATCAGAACTTAAGTCACTATCCAGAATAACTTGCTAGCCAAGAGGTACTCAGAGCATGCTCAAGGACACACAAATTTTCTGACCAAGACAAGGTGGTAACAAAAAGGGCAAGTCACCAGCTTTAAGCAACTCAATAGTGTAAGCACAAATTCTACCTATACTTTTTTTAGTTCTCCATTCCATGCATTATAGGTTCAAGATCAATGTCCTTAAAAACATTTAATATTCTCCTTTCTTCACTTTAATTTTTATATGTGATTTGGACTTCCACTTAGATTTTGTTTAACTGGTTTGTAATAAGTCTTAGGACATCTATTCTTCAACAATAAATACATTGGTGAAGCAAGCAAACAATTGTTTTATTATATTAAGTAGACAGATAAAAAAAAATCTGTGTATGCCTCAGAATGAATCAAAAGTCAAAATATACTGTTAAAATTAAAACCAAGTATAGCATGCTGCGGAGAAGATAACTAGTTCTATTTACAGCTGAAAGACCATAAAGTGCACCTTAGCAAATTCCTCAGCAAATTCCTCAAGTTCATTCATTGGAACAAGCTTCTTGATTGCTGCCTCGGCAGTTGCCTGTGCATCAACTACATCATCAGCATCTGATCTGGCCTCCGCACTGCTTGTCCATTCCTCTTCAGTATTTGCCTCATTCTCATCCTCAACCTCTGACTCTGAAGTACAGTCCTCCCCAGATTCTGCAGTATCTTCAGCCTCTGCCGAGTAATCATCAGCATCCTGCAAAAAAATCAATAGATTGTTCTCAGGTTAGAAACTAATGATTTCACAACACATCAACAAAGGATTCTAATTTTCTTACGTAAGGAGCAAGAACACTGCTGTCAAGCACCAGTAAGGGAACTTGTAAATCCCGTGCAAGTGCTTTAACTATTCTCTCTCTATAAAGCTCAGTACCTGCAATTGGCTTTGTCACATAAATAACCAGGAACTCAAAGACATCAAATACAATGAAGCATAGAGGAAAAGATGGTAAAATCGACCTGGAATACTCTGAAGCAGTATTCTACAGCTTGAAGATATCAAACGAGCTCCATAACTATCCGTAACTTTCTTATGCTTCAGGTGGGAAGCAACACATTCCACCAAGATACTTTTGGCATGTTCACTAAAAGCAGATATTAATTATTAACAATTGTCCATTTAAAATGAGTACTGACTTTGTATAGAATGAAAACTAACAGTTTATAAATATTAACAAAGTGAAGACCAATAGTAATTACTTGATATAGTATGGGAATGTTTCCCAAGAAACGTGTATTTTCTCCCAAGGAACAACTCTCCTTAAAAACTCATTTTTAAACTTCTCGTGTCTTGTTAAAAAAGGTGATTCCTTCTTTTTACTTTCTATGGCAAGCTTCTCATTGTTAAGCCATTCCTTTTGATCTTGCTCAGCTAGCCGGGCATGTGCATCACTGTGCCTTGCATCTTCTCTAACTGTCTTGTGCTGATTACTTTTTTCAAAATTAGCCCCATCTTGTACAGGTGTAGGTTTATCCTCACTTGTATCCCTTCCATCACCTTGTGAACTATAAAGGCGCAATTCACTACTCCTTAAATATAAAGACCTTGGATGCAAACCAGTATAAATCTTCCTTGGAGTGGGACTTCTAGATGAACATGAATTTGATAAATATCTTTCAATAAAAGTACCATAAAAGGTGCAGCATCCCACAACATTTGGGCAGCTCAAGGATCTGAAGGAGGCCTGGTCTTTCCAGTTTGGCCTAATTATATATTTGGATGGCCGAAATATCGTACCCAACATTTGATTTCTTCCCTTTATTCTCCTTGCATACATTGCAGTTTTCAGCTCTAAACTGCACCACAAAAAAAAGGGGGCAGGTTCATGTAGATTCCAAAAGTTTGTGATTAAAAAGCTAAGTTTGATGCAACAGTACCCATGTTTATGTAATAAATAGTAGCTAAGCAGACCTTTTAACATGAAAATACATAAGCATGAAAAGCAAGCAAGCAGCAAGCATTTTTTCCCAGTGACTGAAAGTTAAAGACATAAAACGAATAACATCATTCTATCCCAATGTCCAGTAAATATCCAAAAAACAAAAAAAAAAAAACTTTTCTATGTGTTTTTTGACGAGAAGTTTGATGCAGAAACAACAGGGACACCTAAGGGTCTCTATTTGATACAACTGTATCCACATTTTCTTTCATTGAACAATATCACTCAGCACAGCATTTTAACAGCGGGCCGCAAAGGAAATTGCTGCTGTCATTTCACCGTATTGGTACCTGGTGGTACCTCCAATTCGCGCAACAGCAATGTGTTTGGAAATCAAAACTTCTATTTTGGTGTCATATCCATTGGACAGGAATAAGAAAAAGCTAGCAAGAGTCACAGGACAATGAAACAGGGAAAAGAAAGAGCAATAGCCACACAACCATCCACAATCAGCACCAGAAGTACGAGAATATTCAAACCCACAGAAAAAAGATTTCAAAATTTCAACAGATTGAGGCAAGAGGAAGGAAGATTTCACGACCAAGCTATTCAAACTGGGCAAAATAAATCAGGTAAATCAATTTTTTTTTACCTCGATGTACGAAAAGATTCTCAAGAATCGGTCTATTCTATTTTTTGATGAAGAAAAGGAAAGAAAAGAAATAATTTTTTTTTTTAAATGCCCAAGAACGCTTGCTAACTGCATGGCGATTTTCAACATTAAAATTAACATTCAACTGAGAATCGTGAGGCAAGCAATCTACAAAAGAAAAAAAAAGCAGAGTACAAGATTATTCAATTCAGAAACAAACAGCACAAACCTATGAAACATGAACAAGAAAACATCACCCATTTATCCCTTTTCCTCACAATTTTAATGTCCGAAAAGCGAAACAAGAGAAAGAAAAACAAAAAATCGACATTATCAAAGAAAGACGTATAGAGTAAAAAGAACAAGAAGATAGTTGCAGACCTTGGATTACGAGAAACTTCAAACCCTATCTCGGCTCATTGGTATATAAATTACAAGAGAGGAAGAGCGAGAGAAATCGAGAGAGAGAGAGAGAGCGAGAGACAGAGATTGTTACACGAATCTGGAATGGAGGCGAGAACTTGTGAGTGCTAAATTGTTGTTACACCGCCTGTTTGGTCCTTTTTTAAGGTTTAAGGTTTTCTTTCCATTTTCTTTCTGGGGTTCTGGTAACTGGATTTTATTTTTTTTTGGGTCAAAATGTATAATTATATATATATATATATATATATATGAATACTACAGAATATATTTTTTTAACGCAAAATTTATAGACTAATTGTATCAAACAGCCAATATAATAACAAGATTTGTACTTAAGAATATTGATTTATTTCAGACAATTTGGGCTCTTTATCATTGTTTTTTTTTTCAGCCCAAACCGATTACGCCGCACCCACATCCCTGGCTTAGGGTTTTTTTTTTTTTTTTGTAATCTCGTTATTTCTTAAAGGAAAAAAAATACAGTACTCTATATATATATTTAAATAACATTTTTAATATTTTAAAAGATACCTTCATTCCTACATTATTATTAGTTTTATTCTTTTTCTATTGATAAATCAAATAGATATATCACATGGTATCATGTTAATATTTTTTTGTGTTAATTAAAGCATTATGTTAAACTTTTTTAAGAGTTTAAAAATTTTAAAATTAAAAAATTTGAAATATTTTTTAAAAATTTATTAAAAAATGTAAACAAATCTTAAAAATTTTTACAATTTTATAAATTCAAAAAAATCTAAAGGAAAAGGAAAGAGAAGAGAGACCAAGATAGAGATAGCTAAATATAAAGAGAGAGAAAAAATTTATTTTTTATTTTTTAATTTTTTCTTAAAAATTTTGAATTTATAAACTTTCTTTAAAATTATTGACAATTATTTTAAAATTTTGATTATGTCATTAATTTACTACATAACATTTTAGTGAATACTAAATAGCAAATATAACATGCCACGTAACATAATCAATAGCAAACTAACAAAAAAAAAAAAAGACAAAGCAATCAATAGCATAATTGTGAAGGGTCTAAATTAAAAATGTAAATATGTTATGGATATTATGAATATATATATCTATATGAAATGATTTTTTTTCTTATTTTTTTAAGTAACTTTTTGTCTTTCTTTTAAAATATGAGAATTTGTGAAAAGAGTCTTGAACTTTATCCTTAAAATTATTTTGAACCACTAAAATATAATTTAAAATGTTTTGGTTTTATTAAGAATTAAATTGTAATATAGAAAAAAGAATGTGTATTTTTTTATAATTAAAAAACAAAATTTTCTTAAAATCATGCATATTATTATTACTTAGCACATGGAAATTGATTTGTTTAACTGTAAATCAATAATTATTTTTACAGTTTATTTAATATTTAAATTGAATATTTAATTAACTCAAATTTTATTAGTAATTTTAATTAAAATAGAGTTAAGTAGAATTGGAGTTTAAGTAATTAAATAAATTTTATTTCATTCTCAACTTTATACAAATTAGAAATGAATTTTTTTATTATCAGTATTAATATTACCTTATTTATTTAAAATTCTTCATTTGTTGTTTTATATTATCAATATATCTCCTCTTACTCGTCTTCTCCACTAAGGATTAACCAATTAATTCCTGACCCTTGCATTAATTTGCAATTATGTTAGCTTACCTTTTTCTTTTTAATAGTTCTTTGTTGAGTTTTCTTTTTTATCGAATGAAATCAATGTAAAGAAATTCAAAAAGTGTACATTATTAACTTTCCCAATATTTTCAAGAAATTTATGTTAAGCATACTAAACTAAAACCTAATTACTTTAAACATACCATATTATTAGAAATTTTGACAAATATACTATAACAAACATAAGTTAGTTAAAATAGATATAACTAGTAAAAATACATTACTATACTTACATATAAACTTAAAAATGAAACAAACACAACCATAACTTCTTCTATATAAATTCTTGTTCATATCTCTTGGTTATCTCTCTCTAATTGCCCTCTCCTTTCTTTTTGTTGGTTATCATTATCTTTCTTCCTCTTGCATTCCCTTATGCTTGGCCTTCTTTTTTTTTTTTTCATAAAGTATCTAACGTAAACAGATGAAGGAGGAAATCCATGCAACAATTATTGGTAATGGAAAAAAGTTTTTGGCATTAGAGGTGCTTATTGGACATTCAACTAGTGTAGTAACATTAACAATGCTACAAATAGAGTAAAAAGTGCTAACAAGTTTGATGCTTTTATATCAAGATTTTGACCCTTCTTTAGGTGAAAACCATAGATTATTAGCAAGTGGTGCTGAAATAAAAATTTTTATTTAAAAGTGAAACTTAAGAATAAATTTTTTATCTTGTTTTTTTTATAAAAAAATAAAAAAGTGAATCTAATTGGAGTTTGCAGTAGTGAAGGAACTTGATTGAAAAGAAGAGGGATTCTAGTTGTAAGATATTTAATGAAATTGTTGTTAGAATTGAGATCTCATTCAAAGAGAAAGATATCAAATATCTAAAGTTTATGGATGATCTAATCGACACATAACAGATTGGTAAACTTGAACCTTATTCCTACATGACCCTTCTATATAATATATGGATGATTCAATCAACACTTAACAGATCAGTAAACTTAAACCTGGTTCTTATATGACCCAATCAATTTGATTACGTATTTATCATATATTTTTCTTATTTAACTCTTTGACACCATAAGAATCAAAAGTTTTGCCCTCCTTCTCTATCAATCCAAAGGATTGAAAGGCAAAGGGCTTTGGTGTCCCTTTTAATCAAGGATTAGAGCCTCATAATTACTAACCAATAAGCTTTTCTCTATTATATATGGTTAAACTCTTTATAACTTATTATCAATAAATATAATCCTTTTAGTCTAAATAATTTATTTGAGCATGAAGGTTTATATTTGGACATTTTGTTTGGTCTACTTGATTTATGTTTTTAATTTTCTAGTGTAGACATTGGCAAGAATTGATTGAAACTTTGGCATAAGCTCATGAACGTACACCTTTGGCTAATTTGATTTGATAAAGAGATAAACTAATAGCTTTTTCCATTATGCAAGTAAGATTGGTTGGATTAGTTCACTTTTTTATAGGTTATATCTTGACTTATGCAACTTTCTTAATTGCCTATACTTTAGGAAAATTTGGTTAATTCTTTATATGTTATATCAACAATAATGTCATTCCTTTTGATGGAGAAAGAACATTTTTAGGTTAATTTTTTTCTTTTTATATGAAAACAAAAATAAAAATTAAGGAGTAATTTTTTTATCTCTTTTTAAGAAAAAAAATTAAGCTAATTTGATTCAATAAAGAGATAAACTAGTTTCATTGTGTAAACAAGATTAGCTGGATTAGCCCACTTTTTTGTGGGTTATGTCTTCACTTTTGCAGCTTTCTTATTTGCCTTTATATTGGGTAAATTTGGTTAATTCTTGATATGTTATAACGATGATAATATTATATCTTTTGATGGAAAAGACAATTCTTTTTAGGTTAATTCAGTAAATTTTTTCTTTCTTTTTTAATGAAAACAAAAATAAGAATTGATAAGTAAATGTTTTTATTTATTTTTAAGAGAATAAATAGGGAATTTGAGGTAGTATGTTTCTTTTATAAGAAAAAAAAAATGTTAAGATAAATAAATGTAAATACATATTTAAATAGATGTTCAATAATATAATAAAGTTAACATAAGTGAAAAAACTCAATCTTATAAATACAATCTTATAAAAACTAATAGTAAATACTTTTCATATCATTTAAAATTTAAATGAAAAATATAAAAGACGTAATAATATTGGAATTAAATATTAGAAAAAGTTAAAAGTTAATAAATAGCAAAAATTTATGTTATGACTTTATTACATTGTAACTTTAACTCATCAAATAATAGAAAATAGTTAAAATTAAAGTATAAAAGCAATGAAATTTTAATTTAGAAGTATAATCACACGTAGAGAAAATTAAAGAGAAAAAAATCTATGATAAAAGTTAAAAACTTAGAAGTATCAAAAGACATATAACATTCTTTTTTCTATTATGTTGTATTTGTCTTATATTGATAAAAATGAATTATGAATAGTCTTCTATTTAATTTTTAAAAGCGATGCAATGTGAGTAATTGTTTTTTTTTTATTTGAGATTCTTAAAAAGATTTAAATAAGTTTCTTTTAAAAAGGAGAAAATTAATAAATATTTTTTCTTTTTCTAGGAAACTTAAATGATATAATTTATTTTTCTTTATAAAAAATGGAGAAATTAAAAAAAATTAAATTATTTTTTTCAAAAAAGGAAAAAATATATAAAGAGAATTAAATTTTAAGTAAGATTTTCTTTTTTTTCTTTTCAAGAAAACAAAAAGGAAAATTTAAGAGAAATGTTTTTCCTTTTTTCTTTTTTATTTTCCTTAATTTATAAATTAAAAAAGATCATCATATGACAACCTCAACTTATGAATAAAAGATAAATCGTTAAATGGTAAAAATGGAACATTTAAGATTTTCTCTTAATTTTGATAATATATATATATATATATATATATATATTAAATTTTAAGTCATCCAGTGAAATAATAAAAAGAAATATTGTCTTTGATCAATATGTACATGTACATATATGCATATGTGTATACACATACACACACATATTGATTTAAGTCATCAAGTGAAATAATAAGAAGAGACATTATCTTTAATCAAATTGAGTCATAATTAATAAATGGGGAATCAACCTTAATAATTGAGTAATATAGACTTATGTCTTATTTATGTACTTGTATTCAAACTAAAATTGAATAAGATATAAGTAAATAGGATCATTTTTACCTTTGTGTTTGCTATTGCAATAAACCTATACAATATGGTTATTTGTAATGGTGGGAGGTATGAGTGAGGAGATGATAAACCAAGCAAGAATGCAAACATATTCAATTAGGAAATTTGATAATTGGTCAACAAATACACTAAAATGGTGTACATGAAATACTTTATTTTATTAAAATGAAATATGATGTCTATAAATTCTATTGGCCCAACATATGTTGGCCAACCCAACCTATTAAAAAGAAGTTAGAGGCATGTAAAATTTCTTCCTTATTATAGATACACATTACTGAAAATATGTTCAAAAGTATAGTATTTATATTGATAAAATGGTTTTTTAGACACTTTCGAAAAGTTAAAAAAAAAAAAGAAATTTTTGGTTAATCTCTCATACTTTGAAATAAGAGAATACATATTCTCTATTAATTTTCAAAGTAAGAGGTTCTTAGCTTATGAATAAGGTATTATCTAATATAGTGATATTAGCTTAATTACAAGAAAATTTCAATTTGTTAATGATCAATTTATTGCTAACTTTTAGAGGTCTTTAAGGATAATTATGATCCTAATTCTTTATTCTAATATTGGTATAAGAGCCTTCTTAAACTAAATCTGGCATGAAAAAGGACATGAAAATTGATATTAATGTTTTTTTTGTTATTTTATATGTGATTTTTGTGTATATTTTAGGATAATGTGTTTAAAAATTTATTTCTCTCATATACATTCTTATCTTTTTATGAAATTTTGCGTGTGATAAAATACTAAATTGTGAAATATATTATAAAAATTTCATATTTTTTGGTTACGTATTTTGTAAAAAAAGCATTTTTCTTATCGTATGTTATCTTTCAAAATTAACACTAGAAAAAAAAATTATGACACAATTTACGTTTAGAGAAAATATTCATGATAGGTTTTCCAATCATTTATTATTTTTCCATTTTTGGATATGCCAATTGAGAATACTTGAGTCTCAAAGTTTTAAATCAAATTATAAATTTTAAGAAAAAGGCAAGGAATTCTTAAAATAATTTTCAATCTTATGTGTTTGTATAATTTTTTTTATCAAATACACATTTTCATTTGTTACTTTTAGAAACCAACTACACTACGACATATGTCAAATTATGATATGTGTCTAAAGTTCACAGTTGTCAGATGTTCGGACAATGGCTAGTACACTACACTCTTTAGGTAAGGGAGTGAAATGAAGTGTCTATTTAACTAATTTGATGTAAGAATGACTACTAATACACATGAATAATTACCATTAACAAAATTTCACATGATGAACTCAATAAAAGTAAAAAAAAAAAAGGTCATTATGAATTTATATTTCACCAACAAATTATACAGTGTCATGTGTCACGTACTGATTAATGAGAATTGGTAATTTAATATTATTTTTTTATTATGCTAAAAATAAATTATTTTTTTTTTAAAATTCATATTAATTAGTAAGAATGTCAAAAAAAATTTACACCAAAATTTTTTAATTTTTTGCTCTACAAGATTCTAATATTATATTTAAAAGTTAATCGATTATAAAAGTGATATTTTTTTATATTGATAATTTTTTATATCATATTATTTTTATTTCAGACAAAAATATAACTCGTATAATATGAACTCTAACTAAAAAGATCATTAAAGAGCACCTTAAAAGAATATATTTTACGCTATTTGAAAAATTGAAAAATCTGTATAGCCTTTAATTTTTTTTCACTTTTAAAGAATGCATAATGGAAAATGATGAAGAACTTATAAAACATGTGAAACATATGAAATTTTTAATTGATCATCTTAAAACCTTAATAACTAGAATGCTTAAAGAAGAGGTAAAGATTAATATTATGCTTTTGAAATAAATTTTGCACAAATTGAAATAAATTAAAACAATCTAATATTAGTATGAAAGAAGATCTTTAGGAACATTATGAGCTTTCAATTCTTTAACTAATTTTTAATTATTTTTAATATATTTTAATATTAGTGCAAAAATGAATGATCAAAGTGTTAGTACTAATCATTAATAAATGTCTTAAGGTTATCACAACCATTACTGTAAAGAATATTGTTAATAAGTTTAATAAAGAAGATAAGTTGAATAATGAAAACTATGACATTTGATATCGTAAGGTTTAGTATATCCTAAAAAAATATAAAGTATTGGAAGTCATTAACCAAGTCATGGTGGACCTTTGGAAGGGTTCGTTAACTCAACAAAGACGTGACTAAAAGGCCTTTAAAGTTTGAAAAAGAAATGATACTATGATTTGCATAGCTTTGATTAAAAATATAAAGGATGATCTTATACATGAGTTTAAAGAGAACAAGATTGCCCAGACAATGTACTTGGCTTTAAAAAAACAAGTTTGAGGATACTTCGACCACTAAATTGAGGGAGTATTAGTCAATTTTGATATTTATATTGAGAATTCATATCATAATATGAGGCAACACTTGAGGGTCATGCCTAATATGATTAAAAAGCTCAAAACAATTAACTATACCCTTATTGATGAACAGTAAGTTTAAGTTGCCATTCACTCCATTTCTTCAAAATATGAGCACATGAAAATTAATATGAGGCATAATGAGACTATTAAGTCCTTTGAAGATATCTTACGCCATTTAATTTTATAAGATAAGTGCTTTAAGGTTGTCAAGTCTTTTAATGAAGTGAATGTGACTGAAGTTGAGACTAATTTAAAGGTTGTTTCCATTTGGAATATAAGTAGGATTATAAGTATCATAAGAAAGAAAAAAGGAATAGACAACCACAAAAGAAGAATAAGAATGATTGTCATAAGACGTGTGGTAGCAAGAAAAATGATAAGACCAAATGACATCCTATAACTGTGGCAAACTAGGTCATGTTGCTTGTGAATGCACTTATCCAAAAATGGTATTGTTTACTCTTACATCTCATTGTTTAGCTAATGTTGTTAGCTTGGTATCGCTTATTGAATTTGATTCTTTACGGATTGTAAACTTAGGGGCTATAAACCATTCAACTCAAGATTAATAAGCATATATGAAGCTTCATTGAATCAAAGCTTTTTCAAGATTAATGTATATTAGGAATAAAATAAGGGTAAAAGTCAAGAGGATTGATAAATCCAAATTAGAAATGTGAGATGGTCAAACCTTGCTACTTCACGATGTTCTTTACGCACCTAAAATTTGACGAAATCTTATTTTTGTTTTTGTTCTTTTAGGTTTAGGTTATAAATTTATTTTCAAAGGCTATGTTATAAATATTTATAATGACACTTTTGATGTTAGTTGTGAACATTTGTCAAATGGTTTATTTGTGTTAGATATTAACTATAGTGTGTTTAATATCTATAATAGTTATTTTTCTATTATTACATCATTAAACAACAATGTCGTAGATGCAAATATCTATCATGTTAAACTAGGTCATATTAAGTGAGAGAGAATTGGTATATTAGCTAAAGGGGGCCTTTTAGGCTCACTTGAGAAAATTGAATTGCTTATATGTCAACATTGTTTAGCAGGAAAAGTAATTAAAAAACTTTTTGGCAAGATTGTTAAAGCCAAATTTTTGTTACAATTAGTCTATTGTGACATATGTGGTCTAATAAATGTGAGGGCGAGACACAAAGTCTCATATTTTGTTACTTTCATAAATGATTATATACATTATGAATATGTTTATATGATCTCTCATAAATGTAAAACATTAGAATGTTTTATAAAATATTTAAGTATGGTAGAAAATAAGTTAGATAAAAGAATTAAAACCCTAATAACCAAACAAGAATGCAAATATCTCTTTAAACAATTAGAGGAACTATATAATGAAAGGGGCATAGTCAGACAATTAACTATTATTGAAACTTCAAAATAAAATGATGTTACAGAGAAAAAAAAAACCCTATTAGAAATGGTTATGTCCATGGTGGCATAAACAAATCTTCCAACATATTTTGGGGTAATGCTCTATTGATAACTGTGTATGTACTTAACCGTATCATATGAATTATGGTTAAGATGAAAACCTAAACTGAGTAATTTATGACCATGAAGGTCAATAATTTATGTTCATAATCTATCTCATAAATATGAGAAATTGGGTATAAAAGGAAAAAAAAAGTATCTTTATAAGATATTATAAACACTTTAAGGGGTATATGTTGATTGGTGAACAAATGGATGAAAGTATTTCATAATTGAAATTATATGATGTCACATTCTTAAAGAATGAATTTCTTTGTAAGGATGATATTTATAAGGATTTTTATCTCTATGAGATAAGTAATCCATATGTTATAATACTCTAAACCTAGTAATGCAAATAGATAAGAAAATGTCTCAAACTATCAATTTAAGTAAAAGCGTTATATTACAAGCTAGGTAAAGTTTACAAGAACTTATGTTGCACAAAAGCAATCATAAAAGTATTCCACGCCATTATTTCAAGATTTAAGAAGAAGCTTTTATGATAAAAAAAGATTAAAGCAGTTATTAAAGCTCTCGTGCCCTACTAAGGAATAATGGAAGAAGAGATAAAATCCATGAAATCTAACCAAGTCTAAGACTTGGTATATTTGCTTTAATGACACAAAGCTATTAGAATAAATAGGTTCTCACAATCAACCATAAGACAAATGGATCCATAAAAAGGTATAAGGCTCGCTTAATGGTGAAAGGTTATACTCAATATAAGGGTATAGACTATAAGGAAAATTTTTCATTAATAGTAAAATTTACCTTAATTCACCTAATTCTATATATAGTAGCAAATATGAATTTAAAATTACATGAAATAGATGTTAAAATTACTTTTCTCAATAGAGAGCTACACGAAGAAATCTATATGAAGCAATTTATAGGTTTTATTGTTCAAGACCATAAGAATACAATTTGTAAACTCCAAAGATCAATTTATAACCTAAAACAATTATCTAAGTAATGGTATTTAAGATTCCATTATGTAATAATCTCATATGACTTTGTAATGATTAATAAGGATTATTTCGTGCATGCCAAAAGATTTGAAAATAAATTTGTAATTTTATCTCTATATATAGATAAAATTCTACTTGCTACAAATGATAAGAAATGATTTACATATTAGAAGTAAAGATTTATAAGGATCATTCTAAAAGACTCTTAGCTTTATCATAAGAGTTTTACATCCATAAAATCCTTATGATATTTAGAATGAAAACTTATAAATCTATTGACACTTCAATTACTAAAGGTAATGGTTTGAGCCTTAAAAATGTGTTTTAAAACATGACAAGAGTATGAATGAGTTTGATCATAAACCCTAAAACTTAACTAAACTAAACCTAAGAGATATATTTTAATCATAATTAAGTTTAAAGACTTTATAGAATTTAATGTGTTGTAATACATTGTAACTATGTGTTGTTATATAATTAAAGAGTTTCTTTCTTGTTACATATGTATTAGCAATATCATCCTAAGTGTTAATTGTTACACAATGAGTTTTATATAAGATCAATATTAATACAAGTTTCTTTTTATGAGAAAAGTAAAAGTATGCCAAACAGGTTAAAATTGGTTTATGTACATTGGCAATCACCTCTAACGTTGAGAGAACATATAGAGATAAAATCATCATATGAGCAAAATTTTATACATATAAAGATGGTCACCTTAAGAAGATCAAGATAAGGCTATATAATGTGTAAGAGTGAGTATAAATTTTCACTTTTTATATAACCTATTGAAAGCCATATATGAGATCTCAGTTTGATACTTTTGATTAAAGGAGGTCATTTAGAGAACTCCAATTAAACGCTTAAGAGTGATTGAACTAAATCTATATGGTGATGTTATAAAATAATGGATGAAATGACATTTGCTTTATATGGAGAATAATCACCATAACAAGTGTTTTATACCACTCATGCTATTTGACTAATAAGGGAAATAGAAGACTCAATGTTGTTTCTTCATTGTGTAAGTCAATTGAGGTATTATTTCCTACCAAAAAAAAAAACAAATAATGTGCCCTACATGAATTTTGACCTTGTTCTAACAGTATAATATTATAGAATATTGCTAAATATTCTTGTGTTTTTTAATTTTAATTATTATTAATTTTAGGAGATTTCATCGGCTTAATTATTGCTATTTTTGGAATTTGATGAGTATACTTTCCTTTTTTTAGATGTATTATCATATATATATATAAGTTGGTATATTACACTTTTTGGAAAAAAATATAAATAAAATTTAATCCTCTTTTATTTCCTTATGGTATTAGAGCTTATTTTCCAAAACCTAAAACCTAAATCAATTTACCTATGGTGAAATTTGGGATGACCACCGAAAAATCCAGTTCCTCCTCTATCAATTATGATTTCACTTCTCATTAAGAATCCATGGTTTCAAATCAAAGTGGAATGACAAATGATAGTCAAATTTTCATTACAAGACACAAACTTAATGAGAACAATTATCTTTAATGGACTTAATTTGTGATGATGTTCATATGTGGTAAAGGACAAGATGATAATTTGGTAAGAGTAGTAGTCTCTTAAAAAAAAGCAACCTTAAATAAAAAAATTAGAAAGTAGCAAGCAATATGTTTATGTCATCATTAATGAATTCCATAACCGATGAGGTAAGAGAGAATTTTCTTCTCTATGGGACAACAAAAAAAGTCTGGGAAGCAATAAGGGAGACTTATTCAAATAAGGAGAATACCTCAAAACTATTTAAGATAAATGACATTCTACATGATTTACGATAAGGAGATAAGGTGGTAACTTAATATTTGCACACCCTTATATGTTATTGGCAGTAAGTAAATATGTTCAAAGAACATTCATGGCATTATCTTGAAGACGAAGTTAAGTGTAGGTAGATTATTGAAAAGAAAAAGGTGTAAAAATTTCTATTTGGGCTTAACAAAAACCTTTATGAAGTTCAAGGAAGGATTATAGGAAGAAGACCATAATTTAGCTTTCGAGAAGTTTTTTCAAAGGCTTAGAAAGAAGAAAGTAGAAAAAAGGGTATGTTAGGAACTTCAGCCTCCATACCTTAAATGAAAATTCTTCCCTTGTTGCTCGTGGACCTCAGAATCAAGTAATTAACAACCAACAGAGGAACAAATATTTATACTACAAACAATGCTGCAAGCCTGGACACTCCAAGGAGACATGCTGGAAGATTCATGGGAAACCAACAAATTGGAATCTCATTGTGCACAAAACCAAGGCAATGTAACAATTTGAGAAGAAATTCTGTACCTACCAAAAGTAACCAATTTAGCAAAGAACAATTAAAGATTTAAAAGCAATTAATCAAGGAATCACAAGCAGTTGATTTTATCCTTGCAAATAGGACTGGATCTTTAGCTCAAAAAGGTAATTTTATAAGTGCATTAAGTGTTAAAGAAGATAAATTGAATTCATGGAATGTGGATTTAGGAGCTTCAGGCCACACTTCAGGCCACACGACATGAGATAGAGAGATTTTAATAAATTTCAGCCCATGCCATGCAAATATAATAATCAAGATAGCAAATGGATCACTTTTAAAAGTTTCAAAAGATTTTACACTTAATACTGTTCTTTTAATGCCTAAATTAAATAACAATTTACTATCAATCAGTAAACTCACTTGGGATTACAAGTGTGTCACTAAATTTTCTCTTAACTCTTATGAATTTCATACCTTAGATTTAGGGAAAATGACTAACAATGCTAAGGAGTGCTTAGGGCTTTATCTACTTGCAACAAATGATTCTTCTAAAAGGAAAGGTTAGAATACTAATTGCTTAGTGTCTGTAAGTCAAAATCCAATTTATGTTTCCTTAAAAAGAGGTAATGATAAGGATAATGTTTTTATGTTATAACATTATAGGTTAGAACACCCAAATTTCATGTATCTTAAAAAAAAAATTCATCTCTTTTCAATAATAAAAATCCTAATGAGTTTTAATGTGAAATATGTCAATTTGCAAAACATTTTCAAAATCTTATTCCTAACCTACCTTACAATGAATCAAAACTTTTTTCATTAATCCATAGTGATGTGTGAGGACCATTTAGAATTAAAAATATTACTGGCATTTATTGGTTATAACCTTTATAGATGATCACACTAGACTTACTTGGGTTTTACTAATGACAGAAAAATCAAAGGCAAGTCTGTTACCATGGTTCAAACTCAATTTCAAACCTACAAATCTTGAAAAGAGATAATGTAAAGGAATATTTTGAATCCACCCTTAATGATTACTTGATAAGTCGAGGGATTATTCACCTTATCTCCCATATTGATATACCTCAATACAAATAAACACCTCTTAGAAATAGCCAAATCTCCCATATTCTTTTCATATGTACTAAAATAATATTGGGGGGAAGCCATGCGCATCGCAACCTATCTCATAAATAAAATTCCTTCTCAAGTCTTTGATTCTAGATTGTATGTCAGATCCTAATTAAAAGATATCTAACCACCCATCTCATATCCTTTATCCCTATCAAACTATTTAATTGCTCAGCTTTGGACCATATCCATAGCCAACACTTGGGAAAACTTGACTTTATAGCTATTAAGTGTATCTTCTTAGGTTATTCTTCCTATAAAAAAGGGTACAAATCTTATTCGTCAATTACATGAAAATTCTATAACTCTATGGATTTAATATTTTTTGAACATCAGTCAAATTATCCAAAATCTAACTTTTAGGGGAAAAGTAGTTTCATACAAGAATATTAACTTTGAGACATCAATATGAAGATTAGTGATTTAGGTGTTACCCATGTTTTATCAAGACCAGCCAATACCTAAACTCAACAAAATGAACCCATTGTCCTATATCTTGACTCAACTACAGAAGTACCCAACCTTCCATACATTTTCTCCTAGAGACTTGCTCTATTCCAACCAATGTTCAACCAAATGAAATGCCAAGCCTTTCTAGTCTTAATTCCCCAGACAAGACTCAATCCAAAAACAACAAAGACTTTATTACATATTTTAAAAGGGAAAAGGACCAAACAAATATGAAGCATCAAATACCTCTTAAGTAGATCCAAGAATTGGAATTAAATGCAATATCAAAATATCCACAAGGTAACCTTAATCTTGAATCTTCCAAAAATATTGATTTCTCTATCGAAAAAAAGAATGCGTATTGAAGAATGCAAAAGGCATCCAATCTATAACTTTGTGTCATATTTGGGACTATCTAATAAGTACAAGGCTTTTATGGCAAGCTTGGATCAAACTTAAATTCCAAAATCTATACAAGAAGCCCTTATAATACCAAAAGGGAAGGCTGTTATGGAAAAAGAGATTCAAGCACTAAAGAAAAATAAAACATGGGAAATCATTGAGTTGCCATTTGAAAAGCATTCTGTATATTGCAAGGTCTTCTTAATTAAATACAAAGAAGATGGAAGTGTTGATTGATTCAAGGCTCGACTTGTTGTAAAAAGATTCACACAATTTTATAAGATCAATTAAGAAAAAACTTTGGTCTTGTAGCCAAACTTGATATAGTTCGAGTTCTCCTATCTCTGGTAATTAATCTAAACTGGCCATTTCATCAATTAGATGTCATAAATGCTTTCCTTAATAGAGGTTTAGCTAAAGAAGTCTACATAAGTGTCCCTTTTGGATTTGAGCCACACACCATAATTAACAAAGTTTACAAGTTAAAACGATCCTTATACGGACTAAAACAATCTCCAAAAGCATGGTTTGACAAATTTACAAAAGTAATCAAACAATATGGCCATCATCAATGTCAAGCAAATCATACCCCTTTTGTTAAACTTTCATCTTAAGGGAGAATTGCAATCTTTATTGTATATATAGATGAAATTATTCTAATAGGAGATCATATATAGGAGATAAGTACACTTAATAGCCTATTAGCTAAAGAATTTGAGATCATAGATTTAGGAAGCTTCAAGTACTTCCTCATAATGGAAATAATAAGGTCAAAAGTAGGAATCTCTATCTTTCAATGAAAATATTTTCTAGACCTTATGAAAGAAACTAGAATGATTGGATGTAAGCCAATAGACACTCCCATGGACCTAACAATCAAATTAGGAATCCAAAAAGATTATACACCTATTGATAAAGGCAGATGTCAGAGACTTATGGGAGAACTTATATACCTATCTCATATGAGACTCGATATTAGCTTCTAAGTTAGTATGGTGAGTCAATTCATGACTAATCTAAATGAAGAGAATATAGAGGTAGTCTATAAGTATTTAAAACTAACTCCAAGAAAGGGCTTATTTTTCAAAAAGCAACAAACAAAGGCATTGAGATATATAATGATGTTGATTAGGTAGGATCAGTAATAGATTAAAGATTAACTTTTTGCTACTACACATATATTTGGGGAAACTTAGTTACTTGGCATAGCAAGAAACAATATATTATGTTTAGAAGTAGTGCAAAAGCTAAATTTAGAGTAATGACACAAGCTATATGTGAAGAGATATGGTTACGAAAAATATTAAAGGAATTAAGGATTGTCGTTGAAGAATCGGTAAAGATGTTTTGTGATAATCAATCAACTATTAGTATTGATAGAAAAAAACATATGAAAATTGATCACCACTTTATAAAAGAAAAGATAGAAAAGGGAATAATTGGTTATTACATCTACCAACTAGTCTTTAAACAACAAACATCCTTAATAAGGCTTTACCAAGAAAGAACTTTTAAGACTTAAACTCCAAGCTAGGCTTAGTTAATATCTATAGCCTAGCTTGAGGGGAAGTGTAGAATATTTTAAAAGATTGCAAAATATTCTTGTGTTTTTTAATTTTAATTGTTGTTAATTTTAGGAAATTTGATAGGCTTAATTATTGCTGCTTTTGGAATTTCTTTGGTAGACTTTCCTTTTTTAAAAAATGTATTATCATATTTATATATAGGGTTATAGAATACGCTTTTTGACAAAAAGAGAAATAAAATTTAATCCTTTTTATTTCCTTATTCTATTTCCTCAAATATGATGTTAGCTAATTTAACATATTACCTACGATTAAAAATAATTTAACTTTTTGTTATATGTTTAGGAAAATAGTTGTATTATGGTTAAGGAGCATAAATATAAAAGGAAGATTATTATTATTTGACATCTTTCATATTTATTTATTGGTTAATCAATTATGTTTATTCATGATAAGTGAAACTCAATTATGGATATATATATAAGGAAAATACAATCTAACTCAACCTATGAGAGATAATGGTGAGTTGAGATTGATGCAACAAAATATGTTTGGGACATAACAGGACATTTTTTTTAACAATAAGGCTCATAATATTTTAGGGTTATAACATTATATATCTTTAACAAGTATATAAAATAAGCTCCAAGTGTAGGTGTACTCACAGGGCATATGGTTCATTTGCTTGTATGAATTACTTATGAAGAATTTAATGTTGAAAATCCTTTATTTATCAATAACAAGCTATTTTGATTTGTCATGTGCGAGTGAGAAACGTAAATTTTATTAGGTTAGATTAACCTACACATAATGGGCTAACCTAACCCATTAAAGGAAAGTTGGAATGAGTTAAAACTCTTTTCTCACTACAAATACATATTACAAAAAAATGTGTTGAAAACTATAGTATTTGTGTTGATAAAATGACTTTTTAGACACTTTTAGACAACAACAAAAAAAAAAAAAAGAAATTTTAGTTAATTTCTCATGCTTTGAAATAGGAGAATACATATTCTCCATTGTTTCTCATAGTAAAAGGTTCTTGGGATATAAACATAGTGCTATTTGATATAGAGATATCATCTCGATAGCAAGAAAAGTTTGATTTGTTGGCGATCAGTTTACTACTAACTTTTGAGGGTTTTTTTAAGGTAATTATGATCCTAACTTTTGATTATAACAATATCTATATGACTAAGAAAACATAGTGCTAATATTTCTATTAGAAAAAAAAAAAGTAAAGTTCATATAGTTTGATTTCAATGGAACACTCGATACATGTGATTTATGTCTCTTTGATATCTTGTTGTTATTCTTTTTCTAATAGTAGGTGCCTAACTTTTCATACATATAATTTTTGATATTTACAATTAAAACTTGATGAATCATTCCTCAAAATTAATTACATAAGGTTATGATGAGAACTTGGTGTGGTGCATCTCAAAAATAAATTCTAAAAATTTAACTTTTTTTATGTTATTGATAATGATTGGTGTTATACTTATTGCATAGAGATGGTGAGACAATATTGTCCTTACAGTTTTAACCAAGTACTTTAAGCCTTTTTTGTACTCTTATTGGTTAAAGAATCAATTAACCCCTAAATTCTATTATTGCAATTACAACACCAGGTAAAAAATAAAATATAACTAAATTTCTTTTAATTGAAACAAAAGAAGGTAGATAGTTTGGGATACAAAAAGATTGTGAATTGAATAATTATCTACTTGAATGTTGATCTAACATCAGAATTATATGCCAAAATTAAATAGTAAGATTCTTAAATAGTAACCGAAGCATGGTCTAGATATATGCCAAAATTATTGTAAAGTTATTTAATAAGGTTGCCATATACAATAAATAGCATGAAATGATATATAAATTGTGTACTTTAACTATATAGTTCAACGACTATATTGTTGAATATTTACCTACAAATGATATGTTTTGCTTTGACAATATATTCTCCATTGTTATCAATACGTAATATTTGTAGTCCTTCTCTACTTGTAGCCCTTAAAATTGCTAAATACAGTATCCCTTGAATGAAAAGTTTTTTTATTAAGTACAATCCAACTTTATTAAGAGAATTTCCTTAGCTTTTGTTTATTGCCATTAAAAAAGCCATAATTATGACTTAAGGCTTTTTTAAACAAAAAGCAACTTTGTTTCAATTGGAGACAGAGTGATACATGGAATAAAAACCTTTTGGCTAATATTTTTCCTAATTGTTATCTATGTTAAATTGAGTTATGAGATACATTCCATTGCACAGTTCCCTACCTTGATCAATGTTTTTAGTCAACATCACAAATATTTTTTTTTTTAGCTTTAATTGATGTAGGGCTAATCTTGGAAAGTTATGAGTATTAAAACATTCAATCAAATATAATAAATTTTGATCATGGTATGTTAGGTCATCCTTACCAATTAAATTTGAACTTAGAAAAAGAGTTGCTTCTCTTAACAATTGGTCTAATATGTATAAATTGATTTTATGTACCTGAAAATGGTTCTCTGAAATAGGTACTTTTGATTCAGATAATTGATTTTCAAGTGAGGACATGTACTCTCGATAATAGCTTAAGGGGACTCTTACTGTTGAATATTAATAGACTTAGTAGAATTGACATCAATTGCTATATAAGTTATCATTTTGTCCCCTACTAACTTCCACAATCCAATCTACAAACTTCTTTGGATTTATGTATTGAATTCTTATTGTATTTAAGCCTTTTAGTCTTAGATTTTTGGTTAATGTATGTACCCTACAATATTTCTAGAGGTATGATGAGTTAATTATTGCATTAACAATATTTTCATGCCTATCACTACGTTAAAAATGGGTTTAGGCAGGACATCTCACTAACTACCTAAACACTTTAAATTGTTACTTATTATCATTAACAATAATTTTCTAACTACAACATTATAAAGGCACTGCAATAACTTTTATTCAACAATTTTGAAGATTATTATAGCAAAAATAAAATTGTTGCATAAAGATTTATACAACAGTTCTTGTGATCTGTGACAACAATTTTACATAATTTTAAGCAATAGTTAATAAGTGTATAGTTAATGATATCTTAGTTAACAAGCACAATCTAAATTTTCTATTGCAATGGTTTTGGTACAAAAAGGGAACAATGTTGGTACAAAAAGGCAATAATTTTAAGATGAAATGACAACATTTTTAAGATGCAAAGGTAGTGATGTGGATGAAAAAAAAAACAATAGGTTTGAGATTAAATAATTATCACCATCATTATTATCATTTTACAAAAAATATACAGTTAAGTAAACATGAGTTCCATAAATATACAGTCTAAATTTAAGCCGCAAAACAATTTTCCAAATCAATACCATTCTTTCATATACAACTATACTCTTATACATGAAAGTCATCTAGTTTACATTTATGAGTCTTTTGTTTTCAAAATCAATGACATTCTTTTACATATAAAAATCTAAATGTAAACATAATGTTTGTACTTCATATCAAGGCTATAACAGATTAGTAAGGTATTAAACGTTATCTCTATCAATTTACTTTCAACATTTGGATGATCACTGGCGACTAAGTTGTATAACAACACTAATTTATAATAGATCTACAAATGCAAGATAAATGAAAGTAAAAAAGAAAAAAAAAAGTTTCCAATAAGGGAAGTGACCTATTCCTTAAGTCGCATAAGCTATTATAAAGTTTTATTCCAAACTTCCATGGCTTTTGGTAATTTTGTTTCTCAAATAGAATTTTTTGGAGTATAGATATTTCTAAAATTTTCCAACAGTTTACATCTTTAAGTATACTTAGATGGACAAACTATGTGCACTCACTAAAAATTAATGATTCCTTGGTTGGTTATGCCGACATAAAGCCTAAAGAGCATTATCAAGCAAAGTAGCTCTTAGAAAAAACATAGCTAACATGTTAGCATTAATGTTTAGACTATTCATTGTGTTGTTGTAAGCTTGAGAGGATTATAATGAAGATTTCTTGTGTCATTATAGTTTCTCAACCTCCAACCTCTTTTGCACTTTTATTTCCATATTCTCTTGGATAAATTCCATAAAATCTATAGCAGCTCTCATAATATCATCAATAACTTTCTCAACCTTCAAGGTAATAAGGTTTCCACCCTTTCCGTAAAATAAAGCGCGCACTATAATAAAAGCATTGACTGTTTGGTTGCTTACTCCTCCTTTTTATTAAGTGTCCTTTATTTCAACCTAAACCCAATAACAATATGTTGTTTAAGGTAAACAAAGTATAAAAATTTATGCATTAATCTAATGGTATAGGTTAAAACATATAATACTTACAATTTTTTTGACTTATGGCTTCATTTAATCACTTGTATACTTTATCTAGGTTTTTTTGTATGGGTAGCTTTAAATATGTTTATTTGAAAAAGGTTCCCTTGATTGGGATTCTCATTTATATATTGATAAATGAAAAATGACAATAATCGAACACTTTCAACCTAAAAAACTCAACCCTAATCCCCATGAAATAATAATAATAAGAAAAGAATAATGCACACTTGAACATTGTTATAATCCCATAATAACATAACAAAAAACTAGTCCATAAACTAAGGAAAAGTATAAAAAATATAATGAATAATTAAATCATAGCCAAACCCATAAAAATCAATTACTTGAAAGAGCCATGGCCATAAAAAAACAAAAATTGAAATTTTCAATCAATAAAAATAAAATAAAAAGTCAAATATATTCTTACCAATAATATTGATTCTTACCATTTACTCTTGAATTGGAGCAAATCTCTTTCAAAATATTATGTAAATATTTGTTTGCTTTTTTTGATTTTTTATATAAGTTATATACATATTTTAAAAAAATAGCTTTAAATTAAAATTATTTCCTTTGTAAATTTTTTGAATAATAATCATTCAACTCTAATTTAGAAAAAACCCATTCCTAATTTTAGATATAAGCATAATAATTTTTTGATAAAGTAAACCTATGATTCTTTTAAGTTCCAATATACAAGTAAATGAGAAATTACTCTATAGGTACATTTTTTAAACGGTTTTTTATCATGACTTTGTTGGTTTTGTATTTGGTAAAGTAATGTCTCTTTAACTTCCCTAATTATGTTTAGTATTCCCTTCTTCAGAAACCAAATATTTTTTCTACACTAATTTAAATACTTGATTAATAAAATAAAAATAAAAAATGGCTACTTGTACTTAAAAAAATTCTTTATGATATTACCTCAACAAAGTCCTACAACTAATCCTTATCATTAATTAGCATCTTATTCTAATTTTTAATATTTAGTGGTAAATTATTAAGATTTTTGACTAGAGTACCAAGAAAATTATTGAATTCATTCAAAGTTCTTATTAACGTTTAAACATATAGGTTTACAGTCTTTTAAACTTCTTGTCAATACCTCACTCTTTGGAGTAAGATCTGGTTTTTTTTTTTTTTTTGCATTAAAATGATGCCAATGAATTGAAAAATAAGTCCAATAACTAGCAAATTTAACTAAATTATGCTTTCTAAGTGATCAAGATCTATTATTTTCAAAATTTGCTACATATTGTTTTTTCTTTTTGAAAAATCCTAATCTTATTAAGTCCATAACCACATGCTTCAAAATTATTTTTCTAACGACAACTTAAAAAAGATAATGCATTAAGAAATGTATATCATGAATAACAATTCTTTTATCCTTATCATTCACTTATTTAAATATGTTAGATGCATAACCTTGAAGTAGTTTGGCACCTTTAGAGCTTGACAAAATATGGTTTTATTTTGAGTAAAATTAAAAAGCATGCTTTAGAAAAGAATATATGCTAACATTATAAAAAAAATAGATTAAAGCTCTTGTCGTATGTCTATATCTTGTAAATCAAACTTAGATTTTGCTTGATTTTTTATTTTGCTAGGAATATCTAATAGTATGCTAAAAATACTATGACAAATATTCTTTTCAATATGCTTAGCATTTAAATTATGATGACATTTATTACTTTTACAATAGGGCAAGCAAAAGAATATATGTCATTTCTTTAATGGGCTATTAAAGTTATATTTTTATTTTTATTTTCTAAATTGATTATCAATGTTAGACAACTTTGATAAAATTTTAGTTTCATCCAAAGGAGTAGAAGCAATTCTTATCTTTATTTGACCATTAAAAGACTGTATATCTCATCTTTAATGGTGATTTGGATCTAAAAACCTAAAATGATCCACATAACAAGTTTTTTACTACGATCCAAATATTAGGAACAAGTGTCATAATTACAAATAAGATATGTTAGCATGCCTTTTGTACTCCACCTAGATAACATTGCATAAACTGGAAAGTTGCTCATAATCTCTAATAAGGCTACATGCATTTTAAAGGAATGATTAGATACATCATGGTTGTTATTGTCAAATTCTCATCTCTTTCAATTCTTGAATTAATGATTGTAAAAACACATTTATATTCTTTATGGTGAATTAAATCCTAAAATAATCAAAGAATGCATATATGTATTTTGGTTTCATATATAACTATAGTGACAAGTTGTAGTTAATGAGGACAACTACATATATGCTATGAAAAATGCTCATGGTTCTAAAAGGATTGAATCCATCAGTAGTTAAACTTAATTTCACATTCTAAAGGTCTTTTACAAATTTTGGATGAAACAAATCAAAATCTTTCCAAACTTAACCATCAATAAGATAACTAATATTTTCATCCTTAGGTTGATGCTTTATGTGCCAAACCATATCATTGATCATTTTCTAGCACATAAATATTCTTTGAAATCTATATTTTGAAGGAAGATGTTTAAAAATTTTGGCTAGAACCTTATTTTTCTTTAAGGGTAAAGAAATGACATCAGTCCCTTTGGAATCCTCAATTCTTTTCTATTTAAAGACTTTATTAATGTCATAGACTTATGCCCTCTTATGCTTGCCCTAAAATAAGATACAAACATTAAACATGCATGTTTAATGATTTTATGTTAAGCCTTAATCTTTCACTAAGATTTTAGTTTTATTAAAAGAACTAGGCCTCTTTACATCAAGGAATGCCTCTTTTATTCACTCCAAAATATATCTAAATGCTACATTCTTGAGGTCATAAAGACATTTAAGGAAATTCAATCTAATTGTGAAAGATAATTCAAAAGAGTTTTTACAACTAAGATATAATTCTTGTTCTTATTCTTCTACTAGTTTGTAAAACTTTATTGCCTTTGCCCTTCCCTAATATTATTAAACTCTAGTAACTCACTTACATCCCTAAAAGTGTGATGTAATGGCCTATTAATATCATTATGCACATCAACTTCAAGTTTATCATCATTTACTCCTCTTAATGTAAGTTTTTCACCATGAAAAATCTCTTCCTTATATCCTTTCATAAAGCCTTCAACAATTAATGTTCAAAGACATCTACAATACCATTACCGATAACAACATTTCCTATGACGGCGAAAGATTTCATGACCTACTACAATCCTAGCAAAAGCCTTATTCAAGAAAATTTCAATCCTATCCAAGTATTTATTTACTCAATAATATATATATATATATTATTTAATATAAATTTAATATAATAACTTAATATATAATATAATAAAATACTTTTCTAATTCATATTATTTAAAATTTAATAATTAGTTTTTCCCAATTCTTTTTTTTTTCTTTTCGAAAGAAAAAATAAAATGAAATAAATTGAATAGGATATATTCATTTTTGTGTTTATCATTTAGGTTGATGAAGTGAATTGGATAGTTAGAAACAAATTATATTTGTTAAGAAGTGAAAAATCGTATGGATACCAAAAAGAAAGGTAAATTCATTGATTGATTTCTAATAACCTAAGATTTCATACTTTTATTAAATGAAAAGGGGATCCACCATAGCAAAAATACTAAAGATGTAAGATATAGTAGGGGAATGAATTTTTTTTTCCATGAAGCAATTAAATTTTTTTTTTCTTATTCTTATTAAAAATCAAATACTAGTTTTGCTATAATTCTTTAGCCATTTTTTATGTATTATATAAAGGTCTCATTGGTGTGCATCTAGTAAGGAAACAAGTAGGATAAAGCATTGTATAACAAATTGAATAAAAATCAAAGGTATTAGCTTTTCATCTATAAGGTTAAAACATGATATAATAACAACTGACAATATATTCATGTATATAATTAATTCTACTTAAAGAACAAAAACTAGCAAGGCATGGATACATAGAAAAATGATTACCTTATTCACTATAAGTTCACACTAACTTCCTTTTCATAAACTCACTTAAAAGAATGATTCAAAATTATTCTTAACTGGAAAGAAGAAGATTAATATTAAAAAGAAAATCCATATTCCATTTCCCATATAGTAAATCTCAAAAAATAAAAATGAACATTTTTTTATTAAGGAAATGTGAAATGCTATTGATTAATATTTGGCCTATCAAGTTTATATGACATTGCAATAATTAGTTAATTACGTAAAAATAGACAATTATAATTTCTATCATTCAAGGATAGAATGTGCAAGTATCTTTTTTGTTCATAACTTATAATCTTAAATGATAGTTTATTAACGAAACATGTATAACTAAAATAATTAATTAGTGGTAAAAAAATATTACACAAACATTTCTATTAACTTAAAAAAGAACATGCCATAGATATAGATCTAAGAAAGCAATAACACATAAATAAGTTCAAAGCTTTTTCTTTAAATAGCAGTATCCATTTTTTTGGGGCAAAAAATGAAAAAGACCTATAACATGAGAATCTTTTGAAATAATCTAGATAACTTAACTAAAATTCAAACCATTTTGTAAAAGCCTAAGTGTGTAAATCATATGATAGTGGATAAGTTGTCAATTGTGAGGTATTGGAATTAAAGCATGATTTAATAACATTAATTTTAATACCTTATTAACAAAGAAAAAAATGAAGTTGTACAAGAAATTTTGTCTAAAACCTAAATTGAAGCATAAAAAAAAAGTTTCATAATCAAATTTCTTGTCTTAAAAAAAGTTAAAATATATATATATATTTTTATAGATAGTGGAGGAAGAAAAGTGAAGAATGAGGTTGGTTTCCAGCTTTAAATTCTTAATCCTTAGTTTTTAAAATCTTAAAAATAAAAATTATAAGTTAAAACCAATCAGCTCATTTAATCAAAAACATTAAATAAATATCAAATGATCAAAATGAACAACATTTTTTTTTTCAAATGTCTAAGTATCGAAACACAAGGAATAAAAAAGAATATGAAATTAGATTGAATAGAAAATCAAACCTATAATTTAGTGTACTTTGATCAAAAATTTTGCTAAAACATAACTGGTGTGTGGTAGCGGTTGTAAGAAATGTGGCAATTAAGGACTAGGACAATGACAACAACTGGTGGTACAACTTTGTACCTTAGGCCTTTATATATGTTTTTTTTACTAATTTCTCAGAAATCACACGCATGAATCACCATTATAAATGAAAAAGAAAATTAATCAATTAAAGCGCAAAGTTTAAGTTAATTTTAAGGTAAATAGTCTTCAATATAGTTACAAAGAAAGGAAAACATAGTTAAAAATTAAATCAAATTTGACTATGAGAAATAAATGAAACTCATAATTTTAATGGCGAAGATCTTAACAATCTGTTTCTTTGATTAAAAAAATGTGTTTAGCTAACAATAGGTTTCCTATTTCAAGGTGTTAATTTCAAATAAATGCCATAAAAAAAAGAGAATAATTTGATTGATGGCATAAAAGAGTTATGCAAGTGCTGAAGAATTAAAGGGGTTGTCCATGACTCAATTTAAAGAGAATAGGAGAGGAATTAATTGATTTAAAAGATCAATTTTCCTGCTCATTTCTTTAATCAGTTTCTTAAGGGTTTTAAATTTTTTGTAAAAAGAAAAAAAATAAGAAGAAGAAAATGAGGCATAAAAGATATAAGGTTGGGGAGTAATGGTTAAAATGATATAGTTTTGGTGTTAAAAAACTGGTACCAAAATGTAATGTGGGTTAAGAATTATTGCTCAACCCATTTAAAATCAGTGTGTTTAAATACACATGTTGTCAATTTTAGACTGTTGTATTAAAACCTTTGCTTCAAAGTAGTATAGGTTAGAAAACAATGTTAAACACATTCAAATTTTCTTGTTTCAAAACATATGATGTTAATTTTTAATCATTGCATTAAAACTGCTACTTAAAAGTAATATGGGTTCAAAACTACTACTCAACCTATTATAAACTACTAACTTTAAACATATATACATCAATTTATAATCGTTGTCTAGAAACTATTACATATAGCTATTATTGTCACCTTTTGCAAAATTATTTATACGACACTTATAATCATTGTCTTCAATCCTTTAGGCAATAATTTTAAATTATCATAATGAAACCACTACCATAAATACTTTATGTTATAGTGTACTTTTAGGAATGACATGTAATATTTTCTTAAAATCTCCACCTAATGTTACTATAATGCCCCCAAAAGGCTTGCTTTCAAAAACATTAAATTTGTAATGCAATATATCTTGTAGGATTCTAAAGGGCTTCAAACAGTGATTTTCTTGCCATAAAGTCTTCATCTTATATGATTAATGAAGTTGACTTAAGAAGTTTAGCTAAATTTTGTCCTTTCCTTGATCGAACAAGTTTATTATGTGGACGAGATTAATGGAATCTTGAAGTGTGAATGGGTTGTCCTCCCTTCATTTATTAAAAGTGATGTTATACCAAACAAAGCACAATTTAACAGTATAATGCCCTTAGATACTAAATGGATTACCATTATAAGTCATAAAAATGTCTTATTTGTTCCTCCACTCCATGACCATAGATAAAGAAAAACTCTCTCATCATTTTATGCCAATTACAGTATATCATTGTAACATTTTTTTTTGCTCCTTATTAAATTACTGGAACAATTCTTTATGTTCTTTGTTAAGCTAAAAAATGATGTAAGATAATTCCTCTTTTACCAACTAGTGGTTATATCATGATGTAAATAAAAATCTAATGCAAACATTCCTATAATAAATTAAAACTGAATAAATTTCTTTCTTCATTAGAAAAAGGCATTTTAAAGAATGAAAAAAAGCTAAGCAATAAAAACCAATATAATTAAATCATTTTATGGTGTTTCCTTCGCCAAGTGATGTTGTACAATCATTACTTGGTCAAAATAAGAAAATATCTTCTATATATGATGTTTATGTCTAGACTCAATGTTAAATCTTATTACTATTAGTTGGTAATCAATTATCATAATTCATATAAAGGTAAGAGAAAGGAAAATCAAAGTTATTGCAAAATAGGCATATTCTTTTATACAAAGGATGATAAATTATATCATTAGATTTATTTTGCTAAACATTACACCTAAAAAAATAATTGTTGTCAACAAAAAATATTTAATAATGTCGATATAGTCTTTACCATTTTTATATATCATAGTTAAAAGTAGAAAAAGATTGTTTTTCTTATAATTACAAAGGATTTTATAAAAATGATGCACAAGAAACTAATTTTATGGCTTTGCGATGCTCTAAAAGCATAAGAACAATTGTCCAAATTTTAAGATTAGGGAAACTAAATTAATTGGACTAAAAACAAACAAAACTTACATATAATTAAAGGCATTATAGGCATATATTATATGAATTAAGATTAAGCTTTTTTCATGTTAAGGATAAAATGATAACATACATTAGCTAAATTCAAATTATTGATTTTAATATCAAAATTTGAGATTAAGCTTTGTGATTTTCAATCTAAATCTTTAATTTTTACATTAAAGATCTAAACCAATGCTAATATGTTTACTTTAACATTATAAGATCTCAATTCAAGAATTAATAACAATCATAGTCTCTTATCCATTGTTGCGCTTTTAATAGAATATAACATTTATTCCTATTAGAGTTTGTTGGCTTGAATTCTATTCAGTTTATTTTGGAAAGCTCATGGGGTAAAGAACACAAAGAATTGCTTCCAAGCTTATTAGGGCTTTCTATTATGGTAAAATAAGCTATTTAAAATAATCTAATAGCACTTCTTCTTCGAGTTAATGAATTTCCTTCTCTCTATTTATGATTTTTCTTTAATTTAGAGCTTTTCATGTAAATTTTGTATGTTCCTAATTTAGAACTTTTTTTTTAGCTATTTGCAATATTTTTTATTTTAAACTAGTATTTGACCTATACTAGATTTGATCTCCATGATGGCAATAATGAAATATGATATTTTGCTTTTGGATTGCAATACCAGAAAGTTTGTATATAGCTTACTTATGATAAAGAAGATTAAGCATTAATTTTTTTGTGTTTAATTTCTTTTTTATATTCAACTTTTTTATATAATATTTCATATAGTTATGATACTTTTACTTTAAATAAAGTATATGATACTCTATTCTCTAAAGAAAAAATTAAACAACATAGGGTTAGATCTAAGGCTTAAATAAAGAATCTTATTGTTTAAAAGACGTTAAAGCAGAGGAATTTTAGTGGTGATGAAAGAATCAGATTGAAGTAAAAAAAATAGAAATAAAACCTATAATTATTGTAAAAAAAAAAGGTATATCAAAGTTAAATGTTTTAAGTTGTAAAATAAGAATGAGAAAGTTATCACTAATATGAAGGAAAAACAATTGGAAAGCTCTGGTATAACTAGTGTTAATGAGGATGCTTCCAATGTTAAAGAACTTCTAGTTATTTTTTATGACAACTTCAAACCATGTGAGAATTGGATTTTTTATTTAGGTTACAATTTCATACATGTCCTAATTGAGACTAATTTTCAACATATGAAATAATATCTACAGGTGTTATGTTGTTAAGAAATAATGCACCTTATAAAATAACTAGTATTGGTACAAAAAAATTAAGATGTTTAATGATGTTATCAAGACACTTGGAGATTTGAGATATGCTTTAAATCTAAAACGTAATCTTATCTTTTTAAGTACTCTTGATTGAAATAGGTACATGTACATTGGTGAAAATATAGTCTTAAAGATTAGCAAAAGTACTCTTATTATGATGAAAGGATAAAAAAAAAATTATTAGGTAATATGTCTTACAGGGTTTTATAGTTATGGGTGATATAATTGTCACTACTTCTTTTTTAAATGAAAATGCTACCAAAATATGGCATATATGTCTAAGACATATTCACAATAATGGAATAGTTGAACTAAGTAATAGAAGTCTTCTTAATGGATAGAGTACTACCAAATTAAAGTTATCTAAACATAGTATTTTTAGGAAGTATAAGAGAGTTAGTTTCAGCAAAGGCATTTAAAATACAAAAAGGACACTTGATTATTTACATTTTAATTTCTAGAACCCATTTAAGGTGTCTTTTAAGATTGCTTCTAAATATATGTTAACTATCATTAATGACTTCTTTAGAAAAGTTTAGGTGTTCTTCATGAAACAAAATAGTGGAAGACTCTAATTAAGAAGCAAACAATAAAGTAGATAAATCATCTTTACATTGATAATGGCTTAGTTTTGTTTCGATGAGTTTAATAGTTTTTGCAAGACAAAAGGAATTCTGAGGTATTTAACAATTTTTGGTAATTTGTAAGAAAATGACATTACAAAGCGAATGAACAAGAATTTGATGCTTTCTAATTCTAATTTAGTTAAGTCTTTTAGGGCTGAAAATTTTGCTATGATGTGTTTTCTTGTGATTCATTCTTCCTTAACTGTCATTGAAAAAAAAATAACTCAAAAAAAGGTATGCTTCTGGAAAGTATTTTGATTTGAAGACCTTTTAATGTCCTACATATGCTTATGTTGATAATGGAAAGTCATAACCTAAATTTAAAAAGTGTATCTTTTTTGGTTATAAGCCTAATGTTAAAGAATATAAATTATGGTGTCTATAAATCAATAAAGTCATAATTAGATTATTATACTTACTAGCTTTCCTTTTAGAGATTTGTTTTGGTACAAGTCAACATAAATCAAATACATAAGTAGAGCTTCAGAATAGTTCAAGATTTAAACTAGATTCTATACTTCAATCTAACTTAGAAAGTTCTTTACAAGTTCAATATGTAGAATGTTAAACATGTCAATACTCCATTAATTGCACATTTCAAATTTTCATCTATTTTACCATTGCAATTAAATGATAAGGTTGATTATATATAATTAATACCCTTTTCATGTTTTTTCAAACTAATCTAAACACTTTTAAATTAATCCAAAAAATTGCAAATGTAATTACTCTTAAATGGCTCATTCTAAAAACATGAAACATGATTCATTAGAAAGCTCACAATAAGATCTTACAATCCATACCAATTTTGTACTATGAAAACACCTTTTCCTTTGTTAAAAATTAGAAATTTTGTGCAACTAGGGTCACAAAAAATGACACCAAACAACATGAAATATTTACAACATGTAACACATATCAGTAGCTAATCATATGAAAAATTTCATACCAAGATAATAACATATGTAAGAAATGAATTTATGAATAAAATAGCCCAAAAATAACATGAAATTTCATATGATAAAAATCAAAGAAAAATGAACAACAATTTTTCATGCTAGAATCAGTCTTATAGGTTTTGATACTAATATTAAAACAAAAATATAAATAATGAAATAGAAAATAATTGCCCTTTTAAACCTCTGAGTTAGATCAAACAACATGGTCACCAACTTCTTGAACTTATGATGCATAATAAAGCCTAACAAATGCATAATCATGGCCATATAATGCAATGATAACAATTATGGTGTAAGTTTATTCATCATGCATTAATTGATTTAGTCATCATGCATTAATGGGATCATTAGTTGATAGGATCTTAACCACCATAGGTGTAGGTCTAATAACAATCACATTTGTAATTTGATTATGCTTGTAGAGCCTTTTTTCCATATCCAACACATCTAATATAACACCACCTTGTTTGGTGTCAAAGCCCATTATCTTAACACTAATCTAAAGGATTTTAATCTAAAATAAATTTTCACATTAGTGTTTAGATAATTAAGAAATCCCAAATGAAAGCATTTGGTAGGTGTATTAAGTTAAGAATAGATTTAGTTTGTGTATATAGCATGTAAGAACAAATATAAAACCTGAGAAGCTTCATCATAAATTGGTTATGCATTTGTGTTTTTATTGTCAATTATAGTTCACCCATAAAAAGATTTAAAATATGTAATTAACAATTATAATATGCAATGTGTACACTTGTGTTTGTTTGACACAATATTTCTTCACATTAAAAAAATGAGGTTCTTGTAATAAGACTTAAAAAAAAAGTGATATCACTTTGTTTTTTTTTTTGGCTTACTTTTACAATCCAATCTTGTACATAGACCTAAAAAGATTACAATTATAATCAAGAAAAAGGTGATGTGCACTAAGGTTTTTAAGTGTAGAAGAGGACTAGAATTGACTAAGAAAACATTAAATGAAGATAGAAAAGTAATAGACATTAAGTAATTGTAAGATGTTATTTGTTTTGCAACATCTTGATTTCCCATATTTCTAAGTTGATTAGAGTTTTGAAGCATTAGTAATGGATAAAGTACATTGGCCCATTGTTGTTTGCAATTTTCAAACATTTAAAAGCTTTACGAATAATTGAAATATAATAATTACAATCCATGACCAAAAGTAAAATAATAATAACTTTAAAGTTTAAAAAGTTACCAATTTTTACTCTTAAATTTTTTGACAGTTTTGTTTGTTACTAAAGTAATTAAATGGCTACCAATTAACTTGCACGAATCTTAAAAAATCCAATTTTCCCTTTCATTTTGTAGGATAATACTATCATTTTTTTTTGCTACATTTGTAAAATTACACATGAAAACAGATATCAAGAGTGAAATATAATATTTTTGGAGAAATAATAAAAAATTAGTTTCCCTCTCATTGTTACTTTACAAATTACAACTCGTGCTATAGGTCATGAGTAAGGAGCCAAAAATGAAAATTGAAAAATGGACAATAAGAAAAAACATGTGAAATGTAACATAATGAATCAAGGGATACTAAAGAATAAATCTTTTCCCATTTTTATTTTTAATAACTTACTTTAATAATGTGATTTTAATGTATTTTTTGAAAGTGTCTTTTATATAGGCTTGGACTGTTTCTTTTTCTTTAATTGATGTTAGCTTGGTAATAATGTTTGAATAATTGAACCTCCAAATTATGTAAGCAATATTTGTTAAATTAATAGACATAGTAGTTGATGATATTTAAATGGGGTGTATACACCTATGAAATATGTATTATTATTATTATTATTATAACAACATAATATGGTTGGGTAATTAGCAAAATTGAATTTGTGCAAAGGTATTTTTAGACACTTTCCTTAGATTTTATCGATTGTAGTATTTTCTAACAAGATAATTCCTATGGTGTTCGGTATAGGTTGATAGTTTGTTATTCAAATCTTCATTTTAAATTTGCCAAATATATAAACATCACTTAATATTTAAGGCAACAATTTTCTGAGTGTCATTTTTTATAAACATCGTAATAACTTTTATGTAATGGTTTTAAAGGTTATTGTTATGGTAAAACTGTCATTACTTTAAAGGTTTGATCAAGCAATTGTTGACATTAATGGCATCATTTTTTGAGAATTAAGGACAACACTTTATATGTGTATAAGCAATGGCTAGCTAACCAACGATGACTATTTAAATATGTTATTATAGTAATTTTAGGTTGTAAAAGCAACGATGTCAATACCAAAAGCCAACATTTTTGACACAAAATAATAGCATTTCTGAGATTCAAATGCAATAGTTTTAAGATACAAGGGCAACATTTTTTAGTAAGGAAACAAGTTTTAAAACTAAAGACAGTGGTTTTGGAAAATGAAAACAGTAGTTTTGAGTAATAAGAATATTAGTTTTGGAAACTAAAAGCAATGATTTTGAAAAATGAAGACATTTGTTTTGAGTAATAAAAGTAGTGATTTTGATATATTACAACAACAATTTAGGTAATTAAGGTAGCATTTTTGAGTAATAAAGGTAGTGATTTTGATAGATAACAATAGTGATTTTAGGTAATAAAGGCAACACTTTTAAGACTAAAAGTAGCATTTTTAATCCTAATGGTAATGATTTTGGCAAAAAAAGCACATCAATTTTAGATTTTTTATACTAATTTCCTACCTCACTTACTTATAATTTTTTAACAATTTTTGAAATAATGAATACTTGGTCTAATTACCAATCATCCTAACAAACATATAAGGTCTATAAGTATAAAATCTATAAAAATAGTATCATTATGTGCACATATTTAATATATTTTAGAAAAAAAAAAGTCAACCAATCAAATAAAAGTCTTAATCCATAACATATCAAGTCAAAAGGCATTATTATCAGCAACATTGTTATCATCCTACAAAATAAAAAACAATCAAATGAGTATATTAAACATATAAACCCATTAAAAATTAAAAATATGAGTTCTAGCAATCAAAGATTCATCCCACCAAATAAAATTGGGTGAGCATGATTCATAAATCAAATAAATAGATGACATGTCTTTGGCATATCTAGTTATATAAATTATGGGCACCTGCTGAAGATTGATGATTCCTTGACTTGTTATATAAACATAAAGCATTGAAAGAGTAATTAAGCAAACCAATAACTAGAAAAAAACATAACTGACATGTTAACATTAATTTTTAAACTAGGATTGATGTTGTAAGCCTAAGAGAATCATAGTGAATGTTTATTGTGCTATTGCAAGTTTTTTGAGCATTTAACTTTTTTTTTGCACTTCAAGTTTTAACTTCTTTTGTACCTTATGTTCCATATTTTGTTAGATTAATCACAAAAAAATTTGTAGGCATGCTCACAGTATCTTCAATAACATTCTTTTTTTTTAAGGAACTAGGGTTTGCACCTCTTCATAAAGTTGTACCTATCCAAGATGCTCCTACCTCATGACTACAACAAAAGGATCAATTATTTTGTTGTTGACTTCATTTTTCTTATTAAATGTCCTCTATTTTAGCCTAAACATAATAAGAACATGTAGTTTAAGACTATCAATGTATAAAATTTGATTTTGTACTTAAAATACAACTTAATGCTTAACATTTTTTTGACTTGTAGTATTAGTAGATTATTTGTACACTTTGTTTGATTTTTTTGTGCAGGTAATCTTGAACATGTCCATTTGAGAAGGTGGCTCCTTATTAAAAAATGACAATAATCATATGAACAACATAATTTAACCAACCAAAATCAGCTACATGAAAGATATATGGCTACAAATTGCAAAATTTGTACAAATAAAAATTAGGAAAATTAAATATTTATTTACAAAAATATGTCTATTCTTACCATCTTTTCTCAAATATGTGCAAAACTCTTTCGACCTATTAGATGCATATTATTTGTTTTTATCGATTTATTATGCTGTTTCTTGTCATTGCTTATATATATGTAAAAGAATGAAATTAAAAATTATTTTTTTGTATAAATAAGCAATAAATTCATTAAATATATGTTTTAGTTGGAATGAACCTATGAATATACAAAATTTCAACATGCGAGCATACTGAGAAATTGCTTTATAGGTACATTTTTTAAACAATGCTTTAGTTTGACTTTGTCAGTTTTGTATTTGGTGAAGTGATCTCTCTTCAACTAGCACCTCTACGTTCATTAACTTGTTGCTACAGGTTGTTAATACTCATTTTTTCCCTTTTTTAGGAACCAAATATATTTTTAGCATTGTTTAGAATATAATTTATAAGCTAGAAGTATTTAATAAGTAGGTAACTTATGTAATGATAAAAAAAATGATCAATATTACCTATATAAATTTCTACATTTTTTCTTTATTGTCCTTTAGCACTTATGTCAATTATTTACAGTCAATGGTGCTTTGTTAGCATTTTTGACTAAGGTACTAAGAAAATTGTTGAATTCATTTAGTGTTTTCTCATTAGGACAAATAGGTTGGTTATTTGCATTCAAAAATATGAGTTTACATTCTTTATTATAAGATAGGGTGGACGACAAATGGAAAACAAGAACTTAGATACCATTTCTAACTAATTGTTTGAAGAAGTGTTGAAAAAATAAAGATGATCATAAAATTTAATTTTTCCTTGCATTAACGAAAAGAAAATTTATATGCTTTCTTAATGAATAAATAACATTTAAAAAAGGACAATAACAACAAAATATTATCCCAAATATAGATGGTTACCTTTTGTCTTTTAATAAAATCTTGCTATTTGAAATCATATAACTAGAACGAAACTACAATAAAAATATCATTGCTTCAATAGTAATAAAGCTACATTGACAATATTACAAAACAAAATAACAATAAGTACTAAAAAGGCATTTTAACTGCATATCATGTTTTATGCTAATGAAAAAAGAATTATAAAACACATCTCACTATTCCAACATACTTAGAAAAGGAAGAAAAGAGAGGATGAATCTTATTTGATTAAAGATCAATTTTATGAATGAAAAATAACTTGACTTGTAAGTTTATTTTGAGTAAAGAAGATATATAAGCAAAAAGTTTAATTTAAACAAATTATTCAAATAAATTTATAGCAAACTAATAGCTAAGAGTCTGGAATGCCCATGGTGTAAACATTTATGTTTGTAAGTCTATTTTGATTAGAAATTAATTCTATGAGAGAGAAAAAAAAACTGCACTTTAAGTTTATTTTGATTAGAAATCAATTTCATGGGTGGAAAATAATGAAGATAAATTTTATGGAAGAAAAATAACTTTCTTCTCCATTTGTCACAGTTTGAGCACATCATATTTAGATAAACATTATGTTTAAAAGTGGTTTAGTCTTATTATCTTATGAAATTGAAATAAATGAATAAGAAAACCAAATTAATTATTTTTTATAATTTAAAACCTTATAATAGTTTTTTTTTTCAAAAAAAAAGAAAAAAAATGAGTCTAGATAACAAAACTAAAGTTTTCTCCGTTTAATCAAATATTTAATTATATATTTATATGTATTATATATTATTAAAATTCAAAAAAAAAAATTGGTGAGATACTTATATAACAATGTCTATTTAATTTTTAAAATATCTAAGTATTTAATTTAAAATTTAATTCCTTGTTGATAAACTTTTATAATTTGTGAAAATTTTCATTAACTTAATAGTTAATTTATATTTTTTTAATATTTTAATAAAATTAAAATTTTAACATTCATTTAATTTGCACAATTTAACCACTTAATTCAATTATTTTATTTCATTCATATTAACAATTTTTTATATATATTTAAAATTGACATAATATAAATATTTATATTTAAGAAAAATACTAAAAAAATAATAATTCTTAAAAAAGTAATCAATTTTTTTTTTATATTTTCAAGAGACAAAAAAATACTTAGAAATTTATTTTTTTTCTAAAAAGAAAAAAATTCATAATTTAATTTTTTTTCATTTTATTTTATCCATAAATTACTCTTAAATTTATATTTTAAAAATTACTCATAATTTAAATTCTTTTTATTCTTTATTTAAATAAAAACAAAGTAAATTATATTTTTAAGTAAATATAGTAAATTTATACAAATAAATCATAAAAAAAATTAATTAGTTAAATTTTTTATTTTTTTAATAATGAATCAAAATTATTTAATTTGAACATGTTTCTCTTTAATTTAAAGTAACTCCCTTATTAAATTTCGGCCAAAATTTACCAATGTTAATGTAGAAAAACCAAAAAAAGAAATAAAAATAATAATAATGAAAGGAAAAGGAAAACGATGGCAAACCCCGACCAGCGTGTGGAAGCAATAGCATAAGACGTCAACCCGCTGAAACCCTAAAGAACCCCCCCCCCCCAACGCGGAGCAGACTGTTGCCCGGTATATAAATACATCACCTCGTACTTATCTAGCAATTTTCTCGCCACTCTCTTACATTCTTCTCTGTTAAACCCTAGCAACTCAAAAAATATCTTATTTTATACAATAGCACTTGGGGGTTTTTCGCAGAAACCTCCACTCGCTCCCCAGCTCTCTCTCTCTCTCTCTTTCTATAAATATATATTGGATATCTTTCTTAGCGAAGCCCTCGAAAAGCGTCTAAAATTTCAGTGAATCATGGGCAAGTCTAGCAAGAAATCGACGCTTAAGGTCCTCTATTCTTCTTTGTTTTCCGTTTTGTTTTTTGTTTCTACTTTTTTTCTGTGGAAAATAAGGTTTGGTTTTTGATAGGCATGTGTGTTTTTTTTTTCTTTCTCTAGGTCGATGAGGCATCCCCCTTAGCTGCCGTCTCTAAGTCTGGAAAGAAAGGTATGATTCTTGGATTTCGATTATTGCATGTCTTATGGTGCTGTTCTTGTATTTGTTTTCCAATGGTTCTGTTCTTGTATTTGTTTTCCAATGGTTCTGTTCTTGTATTTGTTTTCCATGGTTCTGTTATGTTCTGCCTGGAGTTAGGGGAAAGAACTGGGTTTCAAAGATTGTTTCTTTTTGGCATGTTTCATCTTTGGAGTATGATTTCCCTGTTCTTTTCTTGGTTTTTACTGTATTGTGTTTTGATGTGTTATTACTATCTTTTTTTTTCTCAGTTTCTGGTTTGAACTTTTTAATGTTTTGGGTCTTATGACACTGTTTCGTGTTTCTTTAAAATTCGGACATGTTAACCTCTTAGCCAAACATTTGTGACTTTGGGGTCACATTTGAACTTTGATTCTAGGTTTTCTTATAAAATTTTGGTGCCCAAGTTTGGATTTTTTTTTTCCTTGTTGGTGTTTTAGGCGATTTTTGAGCTTGTAATGTTGAATAACATTTTTCTACATTTACATACTTGCACGTTCACTGTAGCCATGCTTATATAGTGGCTGTCTTTACTTTTTGCATAACATTGGTTGTGAGCCTGTTGTTATATGTATAAAAAAAAGGGCCTCGTTGCAAGTTTGTTTCACCCTCAGTATCTTGTTTGTTCTCTTTTCTTATGGAAATTGTTCTTTGGAATTAGGTAAGAGAGAAGCTGAACAAACCATTGAGAAGCTTGCAAATGTGAAGAAGCAGAAGAGAGACAAGGAGTCTCAGAAAGAGAAAATTTTAAAAGCTCAGAAAAAAAATAAAGAGGAATCCAGTAGTTCTGATGGATCTTCTTCAGAAGAGGAACAGCAGGTAAACATGTTTACTTGGTATAACTATTGGCTGATTTGGATCCTATGATTTATTCTGTTGAACTTCTTACATTTAGTTTTTCATATCTAGTATTTTACTTGACCACCAAAAATTACAAAGATTTCATTCATTTTCATTATTGTGTATTTAAATGATGTTTTTTCTTTGGATTCACTTGCAATTAAGCATCTGTTAACTAACAATTCTGGAAATAATTAGGTAAAAGTTAAGACTAAGGTGGCAACAAAGGCAGTGAAACCACCTGTAAAAGAATCTAGCAGTGAGGAATCATCCTCCTCGGAAGAGGTGAGTAATTAATAGAAATTCTCATTTATGCTTTCCTTTTTCTTCTAAAGTTTATTGAACTGTCTTTCATGTGGATCACCTTTGTCTCAGGAGCCTCCTGTCAAAGCTGCTATTCCTTCAAAGAAACCACAGGTTGCAGCAAAGAATGGCTCAGTTGTTGCTCTTGCTAAGAAAGGCAAGGAGGATAGCAGCAGTTCAGATTCTTCTGAAGATGAATCTGATAGTGATGAGGTTGAGAGAAGCTCAGATTAGTCTCGTTATGATCTAATTTGTTGGAATGCCTTGTCTAGTGAGCCTGAGTTCATGCACATTTCCTTCATTACAGGATTCTAAGAACAATAAAGTGCAGACATCTAAAAATGGCCTGGTAAGTAAGAAAGAGGAGTCAACTGACAGCTCGAGTGATTCAGATGAAGATGATGTAAGGGCTGGAGGGTTGTTATTTTTCCATTGAACCTCTGAAATCATGCTGTTGAATATTGGCATATATATTTTCAAATGCAGAAAATTTCTTCTAAGGCAATAATCCAAGAGAAGAAATTGCCAGAAACTGGCACGAAGAAAGAACCATCAGAAGCTTCTGAGTCATCCAGTGAATCTTCCGAGTCTGCAAGCTCCTCAGATGAGGAACCTGTTAGATTCTTTATTTCTTTTCTTGTTTGAATATCTGGGATTACTATAAAATGGTTTCTGGTCTTAGAAATTAAGTTAAGCATTGGATATGTAGCACAAAACAACCAAAGGTACTTACAAAAAAAATTAATGTAGTGGCACCTACTGCTAATAATGGTCACAAATCAAGTGAAGTTCAGATTAAGAAGCTAGGATATGTTCCATGAGGATATCAGTGTTGGTGTCCCATAGTCGCTTGTTTTGCGTCATTATGCTAGTACTCCAATGTGTCACACTCCTTTGGCTTGAGACAATTTCATTATTGAGGTTATTGTTTCATACCTAGTAGTCTAATTTTCTTCTTAGTCTAGATTACCATGAAAAGATATTGTAGTGTTTGTGTTAGCATTTCTATCTAGCTAACTGCTCTTTCATTAATTTGAACCTTAGGCGCATCCATGGTAAATAATACTCTTTTTGTGACATTCATTGAATATTTTTGTGTAGGAACCTACTGCAAATACCTCTGCACAAAAGAATGTCCCTGCTGTAGGAACCAAGAATAAAGCTGAGTCTAGTGATAGCTCTGAATCTGATGATAGTGATTCAGATGAATCATCTGATAATGATGAGGTGTCTTTAACATGTTTCTTTTTCTGTTTACAATTGCATAAATACTTGATAATTGGTTTCTATTTGTTTGTTTAATTAACTGTTTTGAATTTATTTCATGGCTGTGTGCTAAATGCTTGCTTCACTTTTCTGATCTGTTTCTAACATACGTCTGTGAAGGAAACACCTGCAAAGGCTCCTTCTGCTAAAGTTCCTGCAGTTGCTAGCAAGAATAAAACTGACTCAGATGATAGCTCTGATGACAGTGACTCATCCTCTGATGAAGAAAAGGTAACGATCATATGTTACTTGTGTCTACCTTAAGTATATGTTTTTTGGTTGATAGTCCTATGTGCATGTCCTTAATATCTTGTAATTGAGATGTTTATTGTGTTTGTTTGTGTAGGTTGCTCCTGCAAAGGCTTCTGCCATTAAGAATGCTCCAGTAGTGCCCAAGAATAAAGTTGAAACAAGTGATAGCTTGGATGATGATGATTCCGATGAATCCTCTGATGATAATGAGGTATTGTGTTCAATGTTTTATCTATTGAAATATATGGCCTAAGATTCAGATGACTTTGATTGTGGGGATGGTGTGTGGGCATATTATAATCATGGTGGCTAACTATATGGAATGTATTTTAGTTTCATGATTTTATGCATGACTGGTTGAGCACTTTCAATTTTCTTTTCTTGATTGTTATATTGCCAAATGATTCAGAAATTGAAATTTTGATTAGTTTTTTGTATCTAATCTTAACCCTCTGTGAGGGTCATGCTCTTATAATGCCATAACAAAATTTGTTTTTGTGCATCATATCCAAATTTTCTTTCTTTTATGGCAGGTAGAAGCCAAGGTATCCATTGGTTCAAAAAGGCCATCATCTGCCCAGCCAACAGATACAAAAAAGGTTAAGCTTATCATTTTCTACTAATCTTAATCTAGCTCTTGTTTTCCTTCCACTGTCATATCAAATGCCTAGACATTTTGTTGTAAGGGGCTTTGCCGTCAGTGGTTGTTGAACTTTGAACAATTAAATTTTATTTGTCAATTGTAACATGATGTTAAGCATGCATTTTGTTGCTGCATCACTCTCTTTAAATGTCTCAATGATTTGATTATATTTTCTATTATTGAGCTTGTCTTGCATTGAGAAATGAGCAACATATTTATTTGAGTGGACTATCATCAAGCTTTCTAATGTTTTAAAGGTAGTGGAGATGAACCTAAAATGAAACATTCACCGCTTTAAATTCATGGTATCATCATTTTCTTTCATGTTCTACAGCTGACTTTTTGTATGATTTTGCTTCAGGCCAAGGAAACAGTTCAAGAGGAAAGTAGTGATGAGGAGACCTCCGGTGGTAGTTCAGAAGATGAGGAAGATAGCGAAGATGAAAAACCTGCCAAGACCCCCAAGAAAAAGGTAAAATTACCTTTATCCTTTTCCTGCTAATATCTTATACCCATAATATGTTTTTCTTTAGAAATAGCAATAAAAAATTATTACAATAGCTTTGCTTTTGATGAGGGTATTCATATAAAACTGTTGTGGGGTTGCTCTAGCTTAGAATTTTTAGAATTTGTGCATCATCATGGCAAAATATGCTACTAGGTTTACGATTTAGGCAAACTGACACGGTTCCATGGTAAAAGGAAAGATGTAGGTAGAACTTATTGCACAAGGTGGCAAGTTAGAGGAGTTTTATAGTCTTGGAAATGTAATGTTTTGCACAACTGACTTCACTATAAAATTAACTTATTCTTCAATGTATAGCCATCTGGTTCTTGAAATTTTCTTGTGATGGTGTAATTAGTCAAGTGTGTTAATATTGTACTTTGATTGGAACTTTCACTATTAATGTAATCACTATGGATGATGTTAAAGCAAATGCTAAGATAAACATCTTAAATGCTTTGTATGTCCATGGAACGGCTTTGCTTGGTGCACAGTGGAAATTTGTGATGAGACATCCGAGTCAGGGAATTGAGTGTAGGAATTTAGCTTGAGGAGCAATATATAAGTTTTTGTTTAGTGGTTATGTCTCCAATCATGACAAGTACATTCAGTCATTAAAATACTTTTCAAGCATTTTGCATATTTCATTCAATGCAGTTCTATCTTAGCATTTTTTTAGACTTCACACTGGTCTTGTAAGGATCAAATCATTGGCCATTTTGGTATGTTACGGTATTACTTTTTCTTTGGATGTAGGATGCTGATGTAGAAATGGTAGATGCTGCAACACAACAGACAACACCCAATCAGAGTGACTTCAAATCTTTGAAGAAAGCTGTAAGGCATCATTTTTCCTCCTTTGAGTGTTTAATTTGTTTTGGCATGTTTGTGTGAGATTGGATGACATCTGTGATGAACAAGGATTTTCTTTTTATTGTCTTTTATGCAGCCTCAAACCCCTGTTACTGCAGAGGCTGGATCAAAGACTTTGTTTGTTGGCAACTTACCTTATCATGCTGAACAAGCTGATGTGTATGTATATCTTAGTAGCTACTAGTGACATGAATATTCTTAAACAAATTGTCATGTCATCTATCTGTTCCTGCAGGGAAAATTTCTTCAAAGGTGCAGGGGAGATTATTGACATTCGCTTTTCTTTTGATGCGGAACAGAGGTTCAAGGGCTATGGTCATGTTGAGTTCGCCACAGTTAAAGCAGCACAGAAGGCAAGGTTTCTCTTCTTCATACTCCTCCCTTGTCTTGCTCCTTCCCTCCTTAAATATCCTTTGCTATCAATACTGATGCTGTATTTTCCAAATAATCCAAATTTGTGAGCCTTCTTTGGGATTGTAACCATACCAAATGCTTAAATTTTTGTGCTCTCTCATTGAGTATTGTATTATATTTGATATTCCTTTTACAATGAAGTATTTTATTATGATCTTTTTCAGTTTTTTGTTTTCAATTCAAATTGATGCATCAAAGTTATGTAAGCTCTTGTTTGGATTTCTCTCCCTTTCTGTCTTCTAATTCATCATCTTTGTGGAGCACTATATTGTTATCAGTAATTGAGACATCTGTATTGTTGTCACTTTACTCAATGTAGAATGTATTCTTCAGTTCTAATTTCTTTATGACCAACTATATCACAAAGAATGGACCATGAATGAGGTACCTTCTCATTCTTTCTTTATATGAAAGAAAGATCTTCTGATAAGCATCATATGTTGGGTTTTTGGGTGTCTGGCATTGTCACCTGAATCTTTGGTTTTTTTCAAATGTGAATAACATTAGACAACTTTTAATTCAAAATTGGTTAGTTTTAGTGTATATTATTTTTAATGCAATATATCAAAGCCTTGGTAGATGATATTCTTGTCTTTTTTGTGTTTTCAGGCTCTTGAATTAAATGGTCAAAGCTTAGGTGGACGAGAGGTGAGATTGGATATTGCTCACGAGAGGAGTGCAAAGGGTGATAGGGGCTCATACACACCGTATAACGGGTATTGCATTCTGCCATACATTAACAATCCGTTAGGTGATACATGTATTGTCCCTTAATTCTAGAATTCCATATTGCAGTAAGGTAAGTAACTCATTTCAAAAAGAGCAGAGGGGTCAGGCCCAAAAGATATTTGTAAGGGGCTTTGATAAATCTCTTGGGGAAGATGAGGTAACATTTTATTTAACTTCTCATTAGTTTCTTATTCCAAGTTTGTGGTCAGTTCTCAGTATTTCTTCATCCAATTCTTACAGATTAGGAGTTCCCTCCAGGAGCATTTTGGAACTTGTGGAGAGATTACAAGGATATCTATCCCACCTGATTATGAAACCGGTGCTGTAAAAGGGTTTGTATTTCATGTTTTTTGTTTTTTTTTGATAGATTTGTTTTAAAAGACATGATCATGGGACTTAGCTAGTTCTGTTAATCTTTTTATTAATTTTTCTGGAGTTTACCTGTTTATTTTTAAATAACTACATTGAAGACCAGTTTTCCTCTCCATGGTCATGTCATCTCTGTGAAACTACAAGGATATCTATCCCACCTGATTATGAAACTGGTGCTGTAAAAAGGGTTGCTTCATATGTTCCTAAGATGTTTATTCTTTTTCTTTTTTTTTTTTTGAGGGGGGTGAGGGAATGGGGATATATTACTATGAACGTTTTGATATTGCCATATGTTATTATGCATTGCCATAGGTTGCTGACTATGTAATTGCAGGATTGCATACTTGGAATTCAGCGACACTGATGCCTTCAACAAGGCTTTAGAGTTTGGTGGCAGTCAACTTGGAGATCATTACCTAACTGTGGAAGAGGCTAGACCAAGAGGTGATGGCCGTGATGGCTGGAGTGGTGGTAGAGGTGGAGGTAGAGAAAGTGGTGGGAGGAGAGGTGGTAGAGATGGTGGTGGCCGATTTGGTGGTAGAGATGGTGGAGGCCGATTTGGTGGTAGACGTGGAGGTAGAGGTGGTGGCAGAGGACGTGGAACACCTAACAAACCTGGTGTGACTGCAGCTGCTTCAGGTTAGTGCATTCTTGTTCTTTTAATTAAGCACCGAGCTTGGACGGGAAGTTTTTGAAGTACAGGGATTTATTGTACTAGAAATTGTATGGTAGAATTTCCATTTGCTATTGTTATATTATTCTTTTCATTAATGCAGGGAAGAAGACAACCTTTAAAGATGATGATGAGTAAGTCCGTGAAGAAAACGAGGATGAAGCCTACAAGATTTTTGTTTGGGTTTTGATTAAAAATTACAGAAACCCAAATTGTTGTCCTTTAATTGTTAGGTGTTGTATGAATTGCCAGCAAATGGTTAAATTATGTCACTAGTTTGCCAAACTTGAGGATTAAAGGATCATGAGAAATTATTTTAATGTCAGAAACTTGGGAGACATTGGACTAGTCATTTTTTTGATATACGGAAGCTTCTAAGCTTCATAGTTTACATTCTCTCGGTTCCCACTTTTGTAAGAAGGAAAAATAAAGAAGAAAAGAAAAGTAACCTTTGCTTGGGGCCCAACTTGGACATAAACAACAGTGCACTGAACCAGAGGCAACTCATTAATGTTCTTTTCATCTGGGCTGTTATTGTCCTCTGGGACAAAGTCTTGATTACAACTTTGTGCAGATAATGAGCTGTTCTCTTTAGATATTGAGTGCAGGAATTCGATCAGAGGGATTTTAGTTATAGAAGATTTTAAAATAAGTGTAGCCAAGTGCCTTATGATAATGCTCTTAGGTTGGTTATTTATTCTCGCCTGGTTTTTGTGTTGGATGGTTGTGGGATTTATGGCGGATATGTACCTGCAGAAGTATGGGAGTGAATGAACATAATTAGCCATATACCATCCTAAAAGGATCTATGCTTGCACATAGCTGTTGGATGAGCAAGTGATTCTCTGTGGATAATTACGTGCAAAATAAGTCTGAAACAAGCGATGTGACTCAGAACGGAATGGAACAAGTAAAAACCAAGCTGGGTCAGGGGCACAAATAAGATGGTGGAGTTGTTTCCTTGGGTAAAATTTCCACGCCAGTGGTGCCCTTTGTACTCCGCAGCTTGGTAATGGTACTCGTGGAATGTGGAGGATTTGCCTGGGTGCGACGATATCGTCTCGACTATCTTTCTTGCATGCATTCAACTGGTGTATGAAGGGGAAATATGGAGGCAAGGGAAGCTCCTCTGTTGTGAAACATGCATTGGATATTATGGTCCATGTCCGGTGAACAAAGGGTGATCAGCTAAACAACTGTGATTTTGCAAAATTAAGGATCATGTTTTACTCTCTACCCATGTTTTTATACGGATCAGAGTTAGTTACATAGTGGTTCTAGAAGTTAGATGATGATAAAATGGGAAAATAACATGAAAATGAAATGAAATTGTTTCTAATGCCAAAAATTCCATTCTTCCCTTCTAACGTCCCTAAAACATAAATTCAATCAATTGTCAATTGTTGCCACTCCCTGAAATCACCACTTGTCCTTTGTTTTGAATTTTATTTTTCCCGCAAGGCCCCTCCCCTAAAGCACTCTTGTCTTCACGGGTGTAGTTAGGATACCTTTTCTGAAAATCATAGAGATATTCTCGTGTTGGAACGATGCCTGTAGACCACTAAACAAATACTTGGATGATCGTTTTATTAGCGCGTTTAGCGATTAGACAATCCAAAATTACCTAAGGAACAACCTTAGTAAAGAGGTCTAGCATCTCAGGTGGTAGCTCTGGTGTATAATTTTGAGTGTGGCCAAGCTTTGCCTTTAGTTGAGATATACTTAGAAAGTGGAGTGAATCTTAGCTTGCAATGGAAGCGCCAAGCGGTAGGCCACTTTGCCTACCTTAGTAAGAACTTGGTAAGGGCCAAAGAATTTGGCAGCAAGTTTCTGGGAAGGACGCTACATGAAAGAGTGCTGTCAGTAGGGTTGGAGTTTAAGGAAAACACAGTCTCCTACTAGGAATTCTTTGTCTAAAAGGTGTTTGTTTGCTTGCTGCTTCATGCATTTTGTGCTTTGCTGAGTTAATACTTTTAACTGATGAATGGTGGCCTTTTTGACACAGAGCTGTTCATTAACCAAAGCAACCACAGCCTCTTGGTATTTAAGGAAGATGACTGGGAACAGGGTAACCATATAAAGATTCAAACGGGGTCGTTTGGATTCTAGAATGAAAATGGGTGTTATTCCACCATAAGTTCTAAAGGTGAAGTACATTTCAAGGCATCGATTGATGACTTTTGTCTAACCATCGCTCTGAGGATGATAGGCCATGGAGAGATTAAGTCAAACACCTTGAAAGCAAAAGAGCTCCTACCAGAAGTTGCTCCGGAAGACTAAATCCTTGTCGTGAATGATCTGTTCTGGCGAATTGTGAAGCTTGAAAACATTGTCCAAGAATGCCTTGGCCACGATATTGACCGTCAATGGGTGAGTTAAGGCAGTGAAATGGCTGTATTTGCTGAGATGATCGACGATAACCAAGATAGTGTCCCTCCCTTACACTCCGCAACAACCCATCAATAAAGTCCATGGTGATACACTGCCACATACCCCTTTGGTACGGGAGGTGGCTATAGCAAACTTTGGAGAAGTGGTGTGATTGAATTCATAATGCTGACACGCGTATTTCCAAACATAATTTCAAACATCTTTATTGAGGTCTTTCCAAAAGAATCTGCAACTCGCCTTCCTGATAGTGTCGTGAATTTCCGAGTGCCCACCGTTTGACCCCTTCATGCCAGTTACTGATGATTGAAAGATACAATTTTGAATTGGATCCAGTAACCAACTGACCCTTCCATTTAAGCAAACCCATTATTAAATTCATAAAAAGACTTAGTTAATTGCCCTTGTTGCAATTTAGTTATCAAGAAATCCAGGCTTGCATCCTCCCTTCAAGATTGCTTTATGTTCTCCAAGAGTGGTGATACTATAGTAGAAATGCAAACCGAATGCTAGATCTCCTGTTTAAGGCCACTGAGAAATAAGCTAATAGCCTACTCTTCTAAGAGAACAACTTGACTGAGCATAATATCAAATTGATTCTGAAACTCTACCACAAAGCATTCTTATTAGAGCCTCAATAGCTCGGACTTTGGGTCGTCAAAAGCTCTAAGACGAAAATGGGCAGAGATCGATTGAACGAACGCAGCCCATTTAATAGTCACAATGGTTGGCTTTATTTTGATATGATTCTGGTAGCATTGGAGCCCCACATCATCAAGGTGATTAACGAAGATCTTAACCTTTGCCTCTTCAGGTGTTCCATCAAAATTAAAAAAATTTCACGCCAATACAACTAGTTTTGAAGGTTGTCCCCAAGAAATGAGGAAACTCTACCCTTAAGTCCCCTCTTAGTGTTGATCAGAATGGTCAGATCCATCACCTGGAGAGAGGGTACAACTGCTCGACGTTGGGAGCAACATTGACTAAGTTTGAGACATCATTTGGCTCTGTTTTACATTGATACGGTGACCCACGAGCACAGCTCCTCTCAAGCAACGTTATATTTCTTACTTGGTTCCTGAATCGACGATCGGACTGTCTCATCGTGCTTTTTGTTGCGATTGGCAGCTCTACTATGGTCGACCATGGGTGATAAAATCATCAGTGGCTCTGATACCAATGATGCCAGAGCTTTAGATTCTCAAGATTAATCAGCGGGAGGTTAAAGGTTTGAAGAATCAATGAAGAGGAGAGAAGAAGTATTTGGTGAAAAAGGGGAGATGGAGGGTATATTGATTGATCAAAATTGGATTTCTGATAACACACTAGTCGTCGTGTTCTACTCTCTACCCACAATTATATACTGATTAGAGTCGTTTAAACAATGGTTTTAGGAGTTGGACGAGGATAAAATAGGAAAATAACATGAAAATGAAATAAATTTTGTTTTCGATGCCAAAAAAAATTTCATTCTTCCCTTCTTTTGCATCCCTTGTAACACAAATTCGATCAATTGTCGACTGCCCCTTGTATTACCACATGTCCTTTTGTTTTGGATTTTATTTTTCTTGCACCAAAAAAAGTTAAAATATCAAATAATAATATATATATTTGAAACAAAATAATTTTTTAAAACCTCTTTTAATCTTTTAAAGAGGTTCAACAATAAATTATATATTTATATTTATATAAATTATCTATTTCTGTGTCGCAGGTGACACACTTTTCTTACAATTTTTTTGATCAATGATATCCACTTCAAAAAATTGTTTGAGAACCTACTAGCTATCAGTTAGTGGGAGAACCGGACTCTTCGAATCTAACCGCACAGTTAGTACTCAATCAAATGGGTGTCGGTTACAAGCTCAAGAGATTCCTTGAAGAGAACCGAGATTGTGATCCTTGAGAATTTTCTTCGTCTCCCTAAATATCAATTCAGCACACACAAGCTTAGGGTCTTCCCAACCAATTTTCACACACAGAAATTTGTACTGAAACCAGTCTAACAAGAAAAACCAAGTTCTTTGCCGTGCTAAATGCTTCATCAATAATTCACCCGAGGATTATTTATTTATTTATTTTTTCCAGCACAATTTGAGGATCGGCTTAATTCGGTGCAGGAATAGCTTTGGCAACGTATTATGATGGGAGGTGCGTGCTTTCATTGAACTTCATCTCCACCCCAACATTTCTCGCCCAGCTCCACCAGCTGTGGTTCTACGTGATTGATTGGCAGGCTACCAAAGGTTTGTCCTATTATCAATTTTTCCGTTTATTGTTGACGATGACAAACCTTCCGTCTATTTGTGAATTGTTTTACTTTTCCTAATTATATGAGAGTACTGCATGTCAAAGTGCATGGGTTGCGCCCAGACTTCCCTGTCCGTATATGCTGTCAATTATTTTGTTTTGTCTGCTCACCATGTATTTGTCCAAGTTTCACAACGTATGCTTCTTTGGAAATCCAACCAATAATCTAACTTAAAAAAAAATAATTTAAGTTAGTAGAACTAGTATTTAATGATAAATAAATATTTATTAATTATTAATTAAACAAATAACAAAAAATTATAGATAAAATATTTTAACTAAAAATAATTCTCAATGATTAACTTTAAACGTTTTTGGTAAAATAAAAAATTATAAAAAAACTTAATTGTATATTAATTTTTTAATTTTAATGATTATATTAGAATTTTAGATAACATTTATGAAAATTATATTTAAATTTATGAAAAATAGACTATTCCTTTGTTGCCTTCTACTACCAATTGTTTGTCACTATTTGTTGCTATAGCATCGAGCCATCAGCTTTGCCATCACTGATTGTCGCTTTACCTCCTCAGCCGACCGACACATCATTATCTCATCGGAGTCTATTCTCTCTACCAGCAGCAACTGTATAGAAGAGTAGAAGAAAGAAGCAAAAATTTAGGGGTCATGTTGCAAAACAAAAATTATAAAAGAGCTAGATTGAAAGTAATAAGAGTTAAACTGAAAAATTAAAATATATAAGAGTTAAATTACAAATAATAAAAGGTTAGGTTTGGATTAAAAAAACTTTGGGAGTTATTTTGAAAAAATTATGAATTTTAATGTGAATAATACAATCATAATTTTAGTTTTTATTTTGAATGAGAAGAATTACAATTGATGGTGTTTGCAGATGAAATTATATTTAATTATAACAAATTATTGAATAATGTAGAGTATGAAGTAAATAGATGTAACTCTTTATTTAGAGTTACAAAAGAATAAAAGAAGGATAAAAAGGTTTCATACTTCATTCATTAGAGGGTGAATGATAAAAATTTTGAACTTATCGACATCATTGTAAGGTACACATAAAGGTGTTATGCATAAATTTTGACAAAACAAATATAAGATAAAAATAAAGTTAAAAAGATAAAACTTGACATGATGTCAATTTGAGCTTTTGCAAATGAAAGTTTCAAAAACTATTTTAGTTTATATAAATAGAGTTATTACCTTAACAAATCAAATGAAAATTTATAAAGAACAATTGAACAATCAAGTGAAAGTTGAAAAGATATTATGGACATTCACATCGTGGTACAAACATTTCGTGGTTATAATAGAAGAAAAATATGATTTGTCTCAGATGTTAGTTGATGTATTGACAAACACGTTACAAGCTTATGAACAAAAAGCATATTGAAAAGCTAGTAAAGTAAACACTCCAAATTTAAAATTCTACCAAAAGTGGTCAATTAAAGCAGAAGCAAGACTCTTGTTGTAGTATAGGACAAGGATGTTATGATAACCACTATAATAATTGAGATGAAGGAGGTCACTATAATAATTATACTGATAAAGATGATTTATATAATGACCAAAGGAGATTATAATAGACATATAGAAGTCAAGGTCGAAATTGTGGTAAAGGAAGATATGACAAATTTAATGTTAAGTGTTACTTATGTCACAAGCATGCTCATTATGCTAGTGAGTACAAATCTAAGGAGAACAATTAGACAACACATTATGTATAAGAAGAAGATGAAAATGGTGAAAATTAAGTTCTCATGATGGTTATTGCAACTATTGAAACACTAAATTATAATACATAGTTTTTTGATACTAGGTGTACTAATCACATGTGCGGAAAAAAGGAACTATTTATTGATCTTAATGAGTCAATCCACTCTATAGTCAAGTTTACCAATGATAAAAGTGTACCAGTGATAGGAAAGGAGTGAAATCTCATCAAGTTGAAAAATGAAGATCATAATTACATCTCAAAAGTATTTTATGTGCTAGACAACAACTAAATCTCCTTATTTTCAACTCTTATTGAAAAGTACAATGACAAAGATTATCCAAAAACAATGAAAATGACAAACACTTATGAAAGCAACAAAGCAAGAAAAACATATCAATAAACTTAACAATTAAATCTCTTTATCCTTTACCTCAAATCTTAAACTACAGGAACACATATTAGTGGCATAACTTTATTATATCTATTTTGATGAATGAGACCTTATGCTCATTCACTCTTATTATTAGATATAGGTAAAATTAATTTGTGAGTAATGAATATTAAATTTGAATTATAGGTTATATATTTGAGTGCAAAAAAGAAAAAACAAAGAAAGTAAAAGGAAAAGAAAGAAAAAAAGAAAATAAAAAAAGAAAGAAAATAAATAATTAAATTGTTACAAATTAATTTACAAAACTCAATATATATTATATGATGTATTCTTTACTCCTAAAAGGAATAGTTGACAACTTTTTTGGTTCTCAAATAAAACTTAAAGTTAAAAAAGTATTATTTTTTAGTATAACTTACATCATTGAATCACAAAATGGCCCTCCCCTTCTTGAAGATTCTATGCCAAACATCCAAGTACAAAAATATTAGTTAGTCAACTCTCTCTTTAAGGCTTAATAGCTCAATTTAAGTGTAAATTGTGTAAGTCAAAAGTCTACAAATATTAAATATGTGCAGAAGTAATCATAGTCATTTAGCAAAAAGTAAGTTAATTTGAACTAGTTGACAAAAAGTAATCAAAGATTAATGGTTGAGATCAAGCAAGCTTTACTATAAAAAAAAAATGACCCTTTTGCATTACAAAGAAAGGGTAACATTAAACATAAAGACACATAATTGGCAAAGAAAGAGAAAAAAAATCATCATGTAGCCCTATAAATGAAAAAAAAAAGTGCATTATTGTTAAGAAAGCCAAAAGAGTTAGAGTATTTACAAACCAAATACCAACATGAGAGAATAATAATAAGAGCATTTAAGGCCATAAAAGTGAGGCAACAATAAGAATAAGAATGACAACATCATAAAACGCCCAAAAAAAAAAAGTTTAAGCATAAATATGAGGACCATTAAACTCCCAATATAAGTGGATCCATATACTTTCAACATGCCCTTATAGGTAATTAATATCAAAATCACCTACAATTGCATGTTGGGTTGCCCATGAACCCATACAATAAGAGTCATTCTTTTTACCTTACATCAAAAAGTGAAGTTTATCATGAGTGACCAGTTAATCGAAGTTTGAATAGAATATAATTTTCTTGTCTTTAAACCTCTAACAATGTCTTTTATCGAGGTAACTAAAGAAGCATTAGAATACACATTTTGGTTTTTTGGAATTGCAAATACAACTCTTTAATTAGAGGAGTTGTTCCTTAAGAAATCATTTTTGCCATTTAAAACTCTACTGAAAATGGCTAAGTCATGATGGAAAATGGTTATTGTCTAAGCAAAGGAATTAGAAAACATTTTAAGGGTATCACTACCTCAATACCTAACAGATAGTTGGACCACTTTGGAATTAGATACTGACCAAACCAAGACAATATCACTAAACAATGCTTAGATGATGAAGTAAGTGAGCTTATGCTTTCCCTAACTCACTACTTCAAGAGTATAAGATTCACCAAACAAGTTAATGATAAATGCAATAAGTCACCTAAAGTCATTGTTGAAATTGATGTATTAATAATCCACGTGATCTCTAAAAAAGAGGAAAAAGAAATGCCTTAAGTTTCACTAATTTAGCCATATAACCCTAGCACCCTTGTGGGAAACTAATAGGCTTAGGAGATTTCTTAGTCACTCGAGTCTTTTACAAAGTAATGTAACCCAAAAATCCTCCTATTTGTTGATGTATGTGCCATTTAAAAGGAGCTATGTAATAAAATGAATGACCTTTTGTCATATGTTAGGTAATAAAATATGTTTATATCACTTGCACTTATAATTCTAGTCTTGTCATTTTAATTATCATCTCAACATTTACTTTTATATGCATAGGTTATCCCAATAATACTCATTCATTTTCTTAGCCTTTCATTTGTTATTCACAATGCCTAAAGATAAGACCGATAATTTAATCAATGTTTATCTTAAGGAAAAATCTAAAAGTACCTTTAATGTGCCAACCCTGGATGATGTCAAAAGCGAAGAGATCCTATCAAACCTTTAGCCCTCATTAGGCAAGAAGAGAGACAATCTATAGCTGAAAAAGAGTTGGTTAAGCTAGTTAACTTAAACACTATAAGAAATCAATAAGAAGTCAAAATTAGCACAAGATTTTCCTTATAAAGTAGGTAGAGAATGTTTTAATTACTTGAAGAATGCATGAACATATTCACTTAATAATACTAGGACAAATCAGGCTTAAACACTAACATAATGGTTTATAGGCTCCCATTAAGACCATAATGCAAACCCACTGGGCCATTCCTAATTACAAGTCAATGCAGTTTGATTTCTTAGATAAAGACATCATAGTCATAGATTAGACTTTCCAGATATTGAGCTCTTGAAATAAATAATTAAAAATTTGGTTTTAAAATAAAGTCAATTTCAAATCAGTTGACTAATTATGAAGTAAGTTAAACTCTAAAACCTTTTATATTAGTATCTTTAAATTAATAAATAAGTATTTCTCAAATTAATAATTTTACCATATAAGTAAAAATAATGTCTAGAATTAAGAAGAATAAAGTAATAATTTTCTCTCATTTAGGCAAATGTTATATTGTATATATATAAGTGATTAACTTTCAATTGTTATGATTAAATCATCAAACTTTTATTTTAAAATAAAATAGAAAATGTCCAAAACATTTTCAATTTAGGACATTTTCTATTTTATTAAATAAGACTATTAAACATTTTCTTTTTTTTTAATATATAAAAAAACTAAATCAACATTATTATATAATTTTCTTATGATATAACTTAGGTTATTAACAATTGCTTTTTTTTTTTTTCTTTGCAAAATTCATCTTCATTATTATCTTTTGAAGCAAACTAGTTGAATATATTCCTTAACTATTTTTTATTTGATATTAAAAATCATCAAGCTAACTACCTAAGATAATAATCGTGAAACATGATAATTTGACCAAACCAAAATATTTGAGAATGGTTTATTAAATTTTTAAATAATTCTTAATGCCATGTTTCAAGGTAGCCAATTTTCAATTGATTCAATTGAAAACACTAGTTTGCACTAATTTTCAAAATATTGTTTTAAACTTAAAAGTATGGTCTAATAACATATTTTGGATATTAAGAGCTAGGGTATTCATGGTTCAAATAACCAACTTAACCCTAAAAATTGAAATCAAGCCAAAAAATTTAATTATGCTAAATTGAAACTAAAATTTTGATTAATTAAAGTTTAGTTAATTGAAAATTTTAGTTTAGTTTCAATTAATTGCTTAATTAATCAAATTTAATAAAATTTTTTAAATTATATTTTAAATGTAAAAAATATTTTTGAAGTTTTTTTATAAAATATTTATAATTTTCAATATATATAAGATAAATAAGTGATTATTCAAGATATAATAATAATCTATTAACAATTATTTGTTACTAATAATTGTATCAATGATGCTTTTTAATATCATTAGAATAAAAATAATAATATGTGTATGTGAGTATATATATTATTGCATTTTAATTTGATTTAGTTTAATTGAAATTTTTGATTTTTTTAACATACTTAATTGGGAGGGAAATAAGTAGCTATAGAGGGTCAACTTGAGAAAATATGTTTGAATATGAAAATGACATGCATAAGTGCTTTATGGGTTCCTTAAATAGGTTATATTATCAATAAAACACAATGGTAGATTGATTTATATGTGAGATAGGGACGATAACTTTATTATGATATCTTTTTTGACATTTTAATAGACAAAGATGAGGATGAGAATATATTATACCTGTAGTGTTGAAAAGATGGGTACAACCTAATGTCAAGGTTTTTTTTCTTGGCAACTACGTATAAGGTGACAGCTTAACTAGATAAGGTATTTTGTTTGAGAACTTTTCAATGATTCTTGATCTTTTTGCATATTGTTGAAGAATTAGTATCCTACATCTTCTTACACTACAATAAGACATGAAAGGTATGGATGACGTGTGGAGTGTTGTAGGCTATCATGGGTTATTAATTCTATTATATCATTTGAATGTAATTGATATTGGTTCTAGTTTTATAAAAGGGTGGATTTCTAGATTTCTATTATAGTGTTTAATTCATGAGCATACAAGTATGTACGAGTATGATGGATGATAAGGAAACCCAAGTTTGATTGATAGGCCTAAAAGTGTTCATGATGAAATGATGAGGCAACCTACAAATCTAGAGTGCCTCTTACAAACTAATGGCCAAGTCAAGATCTCTTGAAGATTTCTATCATAAGCCTTAGCCTTTACACTTATTTTGGACCATACCTTGAAGATTAGACCTCTCACTAGTACCATCACCATTAAATTTCATTTGATGAAATATTCTATAAGCCTATAAATAGGCTTAAATCACCTGGATTTGAAAGGTAGACGAAAGAGAAGAAAAAGCTTTACTATTTAGTCAAAGATTTAGAATGAAATGCAATTGAGCACATATTATTTTGCCCAATTTGTTTTTTATTGAGTTTGTTTACTTTAATTGTAGTACTTTATTTTTGGTTGTGGGATATTAGCACTTGTGTAAGGAACTTTTCTCTCACCCACACACACAAACACACACACACATTTACTTTCTCTCTCTATTTTTTTTTTTTTTTGCTTTGGAGCATTTTAGGTTTGTAAAGAATGTCTTCCATTTATGTGGATTTATATATACTTGTTTTCAATAAATGAAAAAGGTCGGTAAGTACAAAAATTTATAAGAGGGAGAGCTAGATTGAGCTCATATTATAGACCTTATGTGTTAAAAAAATAATTTTTTTCTTAATTTTTCACTAAACTAAAAAAGTTGGCAATCACAAAAATCTATTAGAGAATGAGTCAAAATAAGCTTGTCTGGTAAGTCTTATCTATCAAAAAAATAATTTTTCTTTTAAATTTTAAACTTTGTCAATTGAAAAAAAACTAAATGTGCAATAAATATAACAAAATATACAATAGACTTTACAAAATATGCACCAATCCACCATTTCATTTTTAGGTAACTAGTTACACATTTTATCATTCTTGTTACTCATCATATGTTTTCAAGGCAAGAAAGATTAAAATTCAAAAGAAAAAAAATTTAACAAGTTAACCTACTATACCAATTCATTATGGCTCTCCCTTTAGCATATTTTTATGCCCATAAAACTGCACTCTTCAATAAAATACAAGTTTCATGTTGATTATGAAAAAATACCTAATAAACCTTTAACAAAAATAAAAAAACATAAGTGTGATATACAATATACATGCATGAAATATCACAAAAGAATGATGTCTATTCATGTTAGATATAATTGTATTCATGAACCATTGATTAAGTATGTTTTGGTGAAAAGAAAAAAAAAATAAAAAATAAACAAAGAGATAAAGTATAAATACTATTAAACTTTAATAACTATAGATTTATAAGGCTGTATTTACATTATTTATTATCACTCATTTAAAATAGATTGTTAAACTTTGATTTGTTATAATCAAATGATCATACTTCTATTTTAAAATAATAGAAAACATGTACAAAAGAAATCAATTTTGATAAACAAAAAATATTAAGATTTTTTTTTGATATAAAAAGACATGATCAATATTATTATATAAAACATTTTTATGATTATATAATTAAGTTTATTACCATTCATTTTTTTTTTCATAAAATCCATCTTTAACATTATATTTTGAAGTAAATCTAGTCAAACATATTTCATGATTATTTCTAGTTTGATATTAAAAATGTCATGCCAACAAATTATGGTAATATTTGCAAGACATGAAAATTTAACTAAATTAGAAAAATTGGGACTGATTGACCTATTTATAATTAATTCTTCAAACACTTAAGCTTTAAAGTTACATTAAACCAAATCTTAGGTTGGTTTCTAATTCTTTGAGTTGAACTAATTAAACTTTTTGGTTTTCAAAACAATTCTTTAAACTTAAAAGTAAAGCCTAATACCAAATTTTAGGTGAAGTGAAGGAAATAGGAGGCTATTGTGGGTGAGATAAAAGAGACACGTTTAAATGGAAAAAAAAGATATGTAATAGTGATTATAAAGGTCTTTAAATAGGTAATATTATCAATAAGGTATAATGATAAGTTGATTTAGATGTGAGATAGGGCTAACAAATTTATTGTAAAGTCTCTTTTAGCATTTTGATGGATAAAGCTAAGGAAACAATATTGTACTTTTAATGTGGAATAATTTGGTACTTTCTAATGGTGAGATTTTTTTTTCTAATAATTATGTAAAAAGGTGATAATTCAATTAGATTAAGATATTTTTTCCATAACTTATGAATGATTTTTTTCTCACCTTTTTTTTGTACTACATAAAGCATGAAAGGTATAAATGACATGTTTGAAGTAATGTGGGCTATTATGGGTTATTGATCACACTATATTATTTACATGTGATTTATGATTGAGAGCTAATATTGGCTTTAGTTCTAGAAAAGGGTGGGTTTTTATATTTCTTTAATATTTTTTAATCCATGAGCATATAGGATATATACAGGTATGATGTATGATAAGGAAGTCAAAGTCCAATTGATAGACTTAAATTAGAATTAGGCCCAAAAGGCTTTATAACGAGGTGATGAGAAGACTTATAAATCTAGAGTGTATTTTGCAAGCTAATGGTCAAGGTAAGATCTTTTAAAAGTTCTCATAATAAGCCTTAGGCTTTAGACTAGTCTAGCCTATACATTGAAGTTTGAACCTCCTCATTAATTCTATCACCATTAAAACTCACTACATTGAAGCCTAGACCATATTCACTCAAGGGTAATGTTATGATATCATCTCTTATCTTTTGCCTAGTCTTATTATACTGACTCATTAACTTAGTAATTAAAGTACTAATATTAGAAGTCCTTTCTAGTCCTTTAACCATACATTAAGGCATAAATTCAATGCGCTTAAAGGAATAAGGTTGACATAAACTTGATGTGCTCCTTCATAAATCCTTATTAATAGGTTTGTTGTACAAGGATGAGTGGGAAAATATTCCTCTTATAGTTAGTGCCAATGACATGTTATTTAATATTATATAAAAAATTATCCCAGTAAAAGAAGGTATTTGGTGTCATTATACATCGAGAACCATTGACTAATTGTTACAAATTTAAAACAAATAGCTTAATGATTAGGAAACCAAAGGTAAGAAAGCTTATAGGAATTCTTAGGGTAATAATTATTAGGTGCATTGTATGTTTTTAGAATCTATAGATGTAGTTGACTTTAATATTGTGGTGACATTTATACTTGATCATGTTATAGATCTTTTTTCCCCCAAAAGAATGAGAAAAAGTGGACAAGTCGATTATAAAGAGTAACTCTAAGGTAAAGATGGTGTGAATGACTAAACTTGAATTGAGGTCATCATAGCACAACTTTATTTTGTTTAAAAGGAGACTTTTAGTCTTCTTTTAACATAGGAATAAAAAGACCAATTACTCTAATCTTGTAAGGGATTAAAGACTTATAAGATAAAGAAATGTTAAAAGTTTTTGGGTGAAACCTAACATCAAAACTTTTAATACCTAAGTCAATAAAGTAGATATAAGGCCAAAAGTAGAGATTGAAATTTTGGGTTTAAGCAAGTGAAATTCCTTAATTGGCATTTTTCCAAGTCATGAAGCATTTATAGGATTTTTGGAAGGCTTCAACTAACTGATGAGGAAAGTACGTGGCAAGGTGGCACTCTAGCCAAATGTCATTAAAGAGTAGTGTTAACGTGCTCTCCTAACATACTTTGGTAGTGGAGGAGGTGATAAGGTTATGTTTTGTTGGACGTATATAGTAGGTATTAAAGGGTGTATGCCCTTGTATAAGCATACAAAGGCTCTTAGTTGTTATACATGTCCTATTTATTGGAGTAAACCTGATTAAAGGGATTGTTTAAGTATATTTCTTGGAGGGACTATGAGAATGAGTTATTCAAGGTCTAGGGTAGAAAAATCAACTTACTAGCTATGAACTTCAGATTGAGGTCAAGTATTTATGAGGAATGGGCTAAAGGCCCACGATGATAATATTCTTATCATTTATTCCTCTAAAGGTTCTAGTTTGTTGGAAAATTCAAAAATTTATGTCATTTTCATTAATTGGTATTTTAAAAATTTTTGAAACAATTCGTTTTATCAATCATTTATTGACCTTTGTGCTCTTTAATGTTATCAACCAATATTTCTTAGACTAACAATTCTTCATATTTTAGAATTACCTTTACTTAAAAGGTAAGTGCCTTAGGACATATCTTATTGTTTTAAGAATTTTATTTTTAGGTGAACTTTTAAAGGATTTGTTCTTTATTCTTTCTTGAGATAAAATATTTTAGTTATGTAAGGGAGTGTTTTAGGAGAAGTGAATGGTATCCTAAATGGAAAAGGATACTTTCCTTAAGATAAAGAGGCAATTCACAAAAAATAGATGCTTTTGGTTAACGACAATTCTCCATGAGAGGGTGTGACACTTTATAAGACCTTAGGTTATGGAGCTTAAAGGGATAATGATATTCTTATAGTTTTTCTTTATTTTATAATGATTACTTAAAATAGATGAATGGGGAGTAATGTAAATCTCTCATTCTTTTGAGATTAAAAGGTTCTATTACTTCCCTTTTTATTGTATTTTTTTCTATGTGCATCAATTGGTTATAAACTTAACTTTACCTATCCTAAGGACTTTTGGGAATTCCTAAAATATGTTAAGATTTCACCAAGGTAACTTCACCCTAGTAATTAATAGAACTTGATTAAGTTGGAAAAGCTATTTAAGGTTGTTAGCATTATTATTACTAGGAACATCCTTATTTTTCTCAATAACTTTAAGAAAGTAACTAGTAATGATATCATTGATTTGTATTTAGCTTCCTAATAAGTCAAGGAGGAGTAAAGTTAGTTAATCCTTTAAATACGGTAGATTACTTATTTAAATTTATTTTCATTTAAGTTATAGGTAAAGTTCTTTATTCCTTGAATTAAAACTCTAAGACTTAAATAAAGAGTTACCCTGCCTTAGCTGAAAGAGATAAAGTCATCATAGAGATCCTCAAAAATTGGATATTTGCAAAATGTATGTGGCCATTATTATTGATAAAGTTCTTGAAAGGCCCTTCTTAAAGATAGTTTACTTAGGAAAGCAAATTGTGACTATATCTCTTATGTTGCTGGAAAGTTTATGGAATAGGCCCTTGCTTTAGGGGATGGTCTTCATTTTGGCTTGCAAGTTAAGTGCAAGTCGGTGATTGTTTCAATTTCTTATCCAACTTAACGAGGAAAGAGAAAAGATTTGTTTCAAAGGTTAAAGGTTATAAGAAGAATAAGCATAAGTTGGTGGCTATGAATGAGAATAAGCTTGGCGATTAGTTAATTCTTCATCTAATGCATAAAGGTATGCATAAAGTTGTTGTCAGGATGAAAAAGGAGTGGGAAGAGCTTTATGAAAAATTGATTCTTAATGGGAGGGAGCCACCAAGGTAGATAAGAAGGTAAAGGAACTGGAAAATAAGCTTTTAACCTATACACAAGAGTTTGCCTTTAAGTATTGAAGAAGAAAATCTTTGTGTTGTGGGGCTTATTGTGGCTTTCCTTCCTTATGTGTTGGAGAGGACTTTTAACAATTTGAGGGAGAACATTTTTGCTGTGTCTCTTAACTTTGACCTTGGTCAATTTTGTAACCTCTTGCATGCTTCATTGTCAAGGAATCTAAAAGAAAGCTCTCTAGTTAAAAATGCTCAATAAGTTCATGTATGGGACAATTTAACTAGTTTATAATCTTATGATATTACATCTTTTATAATCTCCTTTTTATTGTTTTTGTTTTTGTTTATAAGCTTTTGGGCCTTTGCACTTCTAATAATTTAAAAGGATATACAAATGAGATGTTTCTCTTTTACCATAATTGTCTTTCACCTTGTTTGAGTGTGATTATTTCATTGTGCACTTTTAAATTTCATTTAAAACATTGCATTTTTGTAGTTAAGTGTCTTAGGGTCTTAACCATTACACTTTTTATATGCATTATAAAGTATTGTGTTTTATTAATTTTTGATAACTATTAGTAACACTTATCACTTGTTTTCCTTTTATTGGTTAGATCATTCAATAAAAAGGAGATGTTTAGCTATTTTTCCTACTTAAAACATTTTTCTTAAAACATTTTATGAGGAAGTTTTGCTCCATTTTAGTATTTAGCATTGGCTTAGAAATTTTTTAAAGCTTATCTATAAATTAGGAAAATTCATGACTATTTGCCACACTTTATAACGAGGATATTTATAAGCACATCTAGTTATATAAAAAGGACATATTACTTAGTTTAAGGGACGCGTGGGTTGCAATTTCACTATTACAACCTGGTAAAGTTAGTTGAATAGATATTCTATAAGAGTTCATTATTGTTTTATTAAAAAGGTTTCTTTATTTGCTTCATACTTAAGTGAGAGAGTTTAATATCTACATCTTAAATATATCAACCTTTATGTAAGGTAGCATGAAGCTGGGTTGACCCTACCTATCTTATACACCATTTAGGAGTTTCTCGCATATATGGAAATATCTCATTAGTAATTAGTTTTTAATTTTTAATGTTTCTTGATAATCTTGCTAGATTTAGATTTAAGGTGTCACATCTTCATTACAAGGTTTGTGCTAGCTAGACTTTATGGGATAATTAATGTTGCTTATAAGGGAGACAAAAGTATCTATCATGCCAATAAGAGAGGGAGTATTGAGGAGTGAAAAGAGGATTTTTATTTATCTTCCCTCTAGAAGACAACAATTATTATTACAAAAAGTGGAATCTTTATTGAAATGGTGAATGCAAACCCTTATTAGGACCCCCTTAAGGAAGGGTTCATCTGTATGTTAGTTGATTTAGGCTAATACCTCATAACTCTCTACAAAGGAGCTAAGAATATCCTTTATACTTTGTCCTTTTAGAGAAGCCAAGTAGAGTATTGACTTACTTATAATCAAAAAATGCTTATCATTCATGAGTCTATCCCTATTTCAAGTCCAAATTACTATTGAGGCATGAAAACCTTTGTTGTTCCCATTATTGGTTGAATACAATTGAGTGGGTAGTTAAGTGCTTTATGAAGGAGGTAAGTGATAAAAGAGAAAAGAGAGGAGAAAATGTGGGGACACAAAAGAAAGAGAAGAAAAGAGAGAGTTTCTTGTAAAATAAAGTGATGTCAAAAGAGCATTTTATGCCAAACAGTTTATGATTATACTTTTATAGAAGGAGGTTTATTTTAACACTAACAAGTTTGACTCATCTTTGCCTAGTGTTGTTGTAGCTTTATTTTAGAAATTTGAAGATGTATTCCTTGACGATGTTCTAAGTAGATTGCCACCTAATAAAGGAATTAAGCATCAAATTGATTTCATCTCGGGTGCATCCATCCTGAACCGGCCAACATATAAGAGTAATCCTGAGGAGGCAAAGGAGCTTCAAAGATAGGTTAGAGAGCTTATTTCTAATGGATATATGAGGAAAAGCATGAGTCCATATGTTGTTTCTGTCCTACTTGTACCCAAAAAGATATGAGACTTAAAGGATGTGCGTTGATTGTCAAGCAATCAACAAAATCACTGTAAAGTATCATCACCCCATACTTATATTAAATGACATGTTGGATGAATTGCATGGTTCATGTGTCTTTTCTAAGATTGATTTGAAAAATGGATATCATCAAATTAGGATGAGAAAAGGAGATAAGTGGAAAACAACTTTTAAAACTAAGTATGGTTTGTATGAATGACTTGTTATGCCATTTGGTCTTACCAAGTACTTTTATGCAACTAATGAATCATGTTTTGTGTCCATTCATTGGTAAATTTGTAGTTGTATATTTTGATGATATTTTGGTCTATAGTAAACCCTAGAAGAGCATCTTGATTATTTACATTTCATTGTAAGTGTTTTACGTTCTGATAAATTGTATGCTAACTTACATAAATGTTCCTTTTGTACTAATCAAATCACATTTCTTGGATATGTTGTTAGTGCTAAAGGTGTTGAGGTTGATGAGAAAAAAGTTTAGACAATTCGTGATTGGCCTACACCTAAATTAGTTAGTGATATGCGTAACTTTCATAGTTTATTTTCTATAGATGCTTTGTTAAGGACTTTAGCACCATTTCTACACCACTCACTAAGTTTATAAAAAAGAATATGAGTTTTAGGTAGGGTAGTGACCAAGACAAGACTTTTAGTTGCATCAAGGAAAAATTAAGTTTTGCACCTTTACTTGCTTTACCTAGCTTCGTAAACGCTTTTGAAATTGAGTGTGATACTTTAGGTATTGGCATTAGAGCTATTTTCATGTAGAAAAAGCATCTAATTACTTACTTTAGTGAAAAGGTAAGTGGAGTAAGACTCAATTATCCTACTTATGATAAAGAGATGTATACATTGGTACGGGTTTTGGAGACATGGTGACATTATCTTTGGCCGAAGGAGTTTGTCATCCATATTGACCATGAATCTTTGAAGCACTTGAATAAACAAGTAAAGTTGAACAAAAGACGTGCCAAGTGTATTGAATTCATTGAGACCTTTCCTTACATCATCAAATATAAACAAGGTATGTAAAATATGGTAACTGATGCATTATCTCGTAGGTATGCCCTTATCTCTACACTTACGACAAGTTTATTAGGATTTAAACATATTATGGATTTATATATGAATGATCCTGACTTTGTTAATGTGTATGAAGTATGTGATTTATTAGAGTTTCTTATTTAGGGAAAATTGTTTATGCATGCCTATGAGTTTTTTGAGGGAGTTGGTTGTAAGAGAAACTCATAAGGGTGGTCTAATGGGTCATTTTGGTGTTACGAAAACCCTATATGTCCTTAATGAACATTTCTTTTGGTCATATGAAACGAGATGTTCAAAGAATATGTGAGAAATACATAACATCCAAATAGACAAAATCTAGAGTTTTTTCTCATGCCTTATATACCCCTTTGCTCATATTTAGTCATCCTTGGGTTGATTTATTTATGGACTTTGTATTAGGATTGCCACGAACAAAAAGGGGTAAGGATTTTGTATTTGTTGTTATTGATAGATTTTTAAAGATGAAACACTTCATCCTATGTCATAAAATAGATGGTGTAAACAATGTGGCTAACTTATTCTTTAGAGAAGTAGTACGTTCTCATGACATGCCATGAAGCATTGTTGTAGATCGGGATACAAAGTTCTTAAACTACTTCTGAAAGACTTTATAGGGTAATTTAGGTACTGAGCTATTGTTTTTATCTACTTGTCATCAAAACATTGATGGCCAAACTGAAGTGGTTAATCGAACTCTTTCTACTCTTTTGCATGCTATTATTCGAACAAATTTGAAAACATGGGAAGATTATTTACCACATGTCAAGTTTGCGTATAATAAGAGTGTTCATTTTGCTACTAGTTACTCTTTATTTAAAATTGTATATGGTTTTAATCTGTTGACTCCTTTGGCTTTGGTACCTATACCTGTCAATGAGTATGCCAGTTTAGATGGTAAACGTAAGGCTGATATAATAAAAAAATTGCATGAAAAGGTGCGTCAACCTATTGAAAAATGAAGTGAGCAATACATATCCTATGTCAACAAGGGACTAAATAGGGTGGTGTTTGAACTTGGTGATTGGGTTTGGGTACATATATGCAAGGAACGATTCCTAGCTCAGAGGCATTTAAAGCTACAACCTAGAGGAGATGGTCCTTTTTAAATTTTAGCACAAATTAATGACAATACTTATAAGTTAGACCTTCCCGGTGAGTATTATGTGAGTGCAACATTTAACATTTCCAATCTTTCCCCTTTTGATGTAGGTGATGATTCGAGAATAAATCCTTTTGAGGAGAAGGGGAATGATGAGAACCATAAAGATGATGGGTAGAAGACTTCAATACATGTAAGAGGTCCATTACATATTTCAGAAGACTCAATAACACAAACTAGAGTTTCAACGGATGCAAGAGGTCCATCGCACATTCCAAAAGACCCAATAACACAAGCTAGAGCCAAAAAGATTAAAGAAACACTAAATGGGTTGATTAAGGACATTCGTACCAATTAATTTTCAAATGGTGCAAATTCAAATTTGACAAAAAGTATAGGCCTAATTAATATAATTAGAGTATTCAATAACTCATACTAAGTAATAGTATTCACTCCTAAATAAGAGTTTATTATCTATATTAGAATTTGTCTATTATTAGGAATTTCTCCAAATAAGAATTTGTGCTAAGTAGGAATTTATGCCTCTTTATGATTGTTATCTTAGCCTATAAATAGACACCCCTTGTAAACTCTGAAAAATTAGACAACTTTGTTTTCTTTCTCGGTTATTTTGGGGACTAAAGAACTTATCAAGAGCTACTTTTTCTTATAGTATTTCAATCGATTCATCACTCTCAATTCCTTTCTTTTCTAAAGTGCGGCCTCCATATCCTTCTTAAATACCCTAGGTTTGTGTTCCTTCAAATGTTGGGTTTAAAGTTTGTGTTATTTAACTCTGATTTATCTTTTTTGGTTGTTTTTTGATTCTTTGTGTGTATTAGGTCCCTAAGTCATGTATTTTTGGGGTTTTCTGCATCAGTTGGTATTAGAGCCAGGTTCTAAATCAGGTTGAATCCACTCACTCTTCAATTTTCTACCTTATGATTTATTTATTTTTATTTAATTTGTCTATTATGTGCATTACCATTCAAATGCACAAATTTGTTTGTTTGTAGTCTCTCTCTCTTTGTTTGTTTCTTTAATCTCTTAAATGTTCCAATTTCAATTCCAATTGCTATATCTAAGTATTCCACCATTTTTTTGTGTTGAGCAAAAGAAAAAAAAAAGAAGGAACAAAGAAAAAAAATGAAGGAAAAAGAACAAAAGAAAGAGAACATCAAATTCAAGTTATTGATAAGATTAACAGTTTGGTTATATTGGCCACAATAATAATAAAAGTTTCTTGTTCAACTCTAATTCTACCATCTATTTTCCTATTCTGTTACCTAAGTTTGTCCTCTAGGTTTAACTACCCCTATCTTGACTTTTGTAATTTTAGTTCATTAAATTCGTTTGCCTTGATATCCTTTTTCGTTTTTAATTGCTTGTTCTCCAAATTGTTAAATTATATGTCATTTATCTTATTCTGTTCAAAATCAATACTCTTGATTTACGTTGTTTAGTTCTTTATAGAGCTGAAAGGGGAAATCTGAGTGGGAAAAGGCAAGAGTGAAAGTTCATATAAAGAAAAAGCCATCAATAGTGTAAATACGAAGGAGTGTGACACCATCTTTTGAGTGAAACATGTAAGGGAGTGTTCTGTAAGGTATCTTAATTATTTTGTGTAAAAGTAATACTACAACGTCCAAAGACAAAGGTGCAACTCAAGAGGGAGCTGGTGATGTGTCCTTTATGATCAAAGCTATATAACAATAATTTGAGCGCACGAATACCAAATTTAATAATATGAGGGAGAGGATAAAGTAGCAAGCTAATACAATAGCAAAGTTGCAAAGGAGGCATAGGGAATATGAGGCTCCTAAAGCAAGAAGGCAGTTTTGACGTGCCTATTACCATGAAGATGATGTAGAAGATGATGAATTTGACGATCAAACTATTTTGGTTAGAACTGTTAACAATAGAAGGGGTTGAAGAAAATTTGGGAGGCAAGGCATTTATGACCATACTTTGGGCAGTATTAAAATGAAAATTCCTCCATTTCAAGGTAAGAATAATCCTGATGCATACCTAGAATGGGAGAAGAAGTTTAAATTGGTTTTTGACTGCCACAACTATTCCGAGGAGAAAAAGGTAAAACTTGTTGTAATTGAATTTACTGATTATACTGTTATTTGGTAAGATCAACTTGTTTTGATTGGGAGAAGGAATCATTAGCAGCCTATTAATACATGAAAAGAGATGAAGGCTATTATGAAGAGGAGGTTTGTCCCTAATTACTATTACAGGGAGTTGTACCAAAGGCTGCAAGGGCTTACTCAAGGCACCAAAGGTGTGAAGAACTACCACAAGGAGATAGATATTACCATAATTAGGGCAAATGTAAAAGAAGATAGAGAGGTAACCATGACTCAATTTCTGCAAGGGCTAAATAGGGATATAGCAAATATGGTTGAGTTACAATATTATGTGAAATTAAAAGACATGGTGCATATGACAATGAAAGTTGAAAGACAATTTTAAGTAAAATAGAAAGTAAGGATTTTCTCATTCGGTTCTTTTGGGGACTAAAAAACTTATCAAGAGGTACTTCTTCTTGTGGCATTCCAATCGACTCATCACTCCTAATTCCTTTCTTTTCCGGACTGTGACGTCCATATCTTTCTTAAATACTTTAGGTTCATGTTCCTTCAAATGTTGGGTCTAGGGTTTGTGTTATTTAACTCTAGTTTAGCTTTCTTGGTTGTTCTTTGATTCCTTGTAGCTTGTGTTATTGGGCTTTTTGGAATGTGTGATGGACCCTCTTGCATCTATTGAAACTCTAGCTCGTGTTATTGGGCCTTCTGGAATGTGCGATAGACCTCTTACATCAATTGAAACTCTAGCTTATATTATTGAGCCTTTTGAAATTGAAACTCTAGCTTATATTATTGAGCCTTTTGAAATGTGCAATGAACCTCTTACATCCATTGAAACCTTCCACCCATCATCTTTACGGTTCTCATCAATAAGGCAAATAAGTGTCAATTAAGACATATCCTTTGACTTATCTTAAGGTATATTTTTATTTTCATTTTGGTTAAGAATTAATAACTACCAATTTTTGTTTTTTTTGTAGGTATGTCCTATCAAACCAACCTAAGCTCCAAGCCAATTATTGAAACTAGTTTAATAGCACTAAGAGCATAGGTTTGAAGGCCTTAAAACTATATGGTTTAGGTAAGAAGTAGGCTAAAGGTCATAAGCTCTCTCTTGGTGATGTTAACATGACTGACTCTCTTGAGTAGTTGCCATTAACAACACTAGTGGTATGAATGAAAATCTAGTTGATTTTATCATGAAGGCTCAAAATGCCACTCAAATTTTATCAAGTCAAAATATCAAAGATTCAAGAGCTAAAGGCTTTTTAGATGGAGATTCATTTAATTCTAAGGATTAAGAATCAATGACCCTTGGATTACCTTACTTTTTATATAAGGGCAACCAATACATGTATGTTTCCAATTTAGAAGATTTGCACATGTCTAGCAACTGAAGTTCCCTATATGCTTATTGGGTCGGTTAAAGGTTTCATGTCGTGGTTAAGTGTTATAGGTGTTTTTGGACAATTAAAGAGTTTAGATGATGAATGAGCAAAACTAAAGCCATTTTAAAAGAAATCATATGATGTGAAGAAAGTTTACTTTAAGCTCAATAGTTAAATCATGCAATTAGTTATGTCAAAGAGCTATCTTGAGGCTTTCATTCAACAATTTAAAGAGTTAAAGGTGTTAAGAAGAAGATAGTTGATTGAGACTCTCATTGTTAGTTGTTAACATTAAGGTTAAAGATCTTAAGATGATATTAAAGGCAAAGGCTATCTATTAACAATGATTGGTGATTGAGTTTTCTAAGTGAGATTATAAGACTAAAACCAACTTGGCTTAACTTTGAGGCTTATCTAAAGAATGTTGTTAAACATGAGTAAGAACTATTATAAAAGTCAAACTAGCTCATAAATACTTTATTTCAATCAAGGATGCAAATAAGAATGTTGTCATTTATAGTAACTAATAGTATGATTGATGTTATCAAGTGGCTCCTTAAAATGATGTCAATCTTGTACACAATTAAGATGACGCTCATTAGTTTTCCAACCTGACTTAACCTATACTTTGATAAAAGAATGTCTTATCTACTAAGACTGTATTTCATTATTTATACTCTTTTATTTTTTTTTTGTATTGGCTCTTAAGTTTGTTATACTTTTTTCTTCATTTTAATGAGACATTAGGCTCCTAACAAGATCAAGCATTTAATCTTTTACTTTTAATTTGTGTATTACAACTATTTTCTAATAATGTGAATTTATTTTTTAATAAAGAAACTAAAGGATCTCAAAATGAGATTAGAGGAATAAGGAATATTATCTTGGAACCTTTAAATTTATAGAAGGTAATGACCAATAAACTTCTTCCATAAATATATAAGATTTTGTTTCTTAAATCCTCAACACCTTCATTTTTTATAAGAAGAAACACTTGTTCTTTCCATGGGTTTGTTGTACATCCTTTTAGGAAAAATGGTCTATGTATTTTTTATTACTACAAACATCCTTTTTTCTATGGTCTAAACATAAGACTTTATGGTGGTTATAGAATAAGAAACATGTTAGTTGCCTTTGCTACCAATTGTTATGTGGTTATAATGACAAGAAATCTAGGTTACAAGGAAAATTGGGTGCCTCTGGCCATCGAGTGAGCTCTAGGCTTATTGTTTTGGAAGTCTATAATATAATTGATACTTTATGAGACACCTAATTTTTGTTTGGGAAATAGAATTATTGGTTTGGGAGTACTATGATACTTCATATAGGGATGAGAGGACTGATAAAGAACTTGTAAACAATTGATAAGCCTTTACTGTAAACTTCCTTGACAAGTCTTGTTTTGAATGGACTTGGTATCTTTTAAGAGTTTTGGATCCAAGTATGGGTCCTTAACCTATTGTTTCATTCCTCAGAGACATGGATGGGTCTTTGTGCCCTATCACTTCTTGGCTACACATTATCTTCAAGAGTAGTTATTGTAACAAAAAAGTTGGGCTACAATCTTGAGGATAGAGATTAAACTCTAAAGCTTATAGTTAAAGTTTCCTTTCTTTTGGGTAATTAAGTGACTAGGAAAAACTATATCCTTTACTTAAAAGATAAGTAAAAAGAGAACTTTTGCTTTATCTTGAGTTATTATCCTTAATTCCTTTTCAAATTGTAAACTAACTTTGTGAATTATACACGTGAATTTTTAATCTTAGTTCTTAGTCAACTTGTATTGCAAAGACTAGAATACAAATTTAACCTCAACTGTTTGCAAAGTTTTTACTAGTTTGGCCTTTGTGTAACAAAGCAAAATTCGACAAGAACTATATCTAGTCACCTCCTTTCTAGTAAAGTAGATTTCAAAACTCAGGATTATGAAATCCTTGGAGTCATATAAACATTGTAACCATTATGGTAAGGGCCTAAACTTGTAAGACAAGTTCATAAGGGTAGATTTAAGGACAAAAGTGTACATTAAAGTTTGGGATTTAGGACAGAAAGGTTCCACACCTAAGGTTAAGTTATGGAGTATTTACAAGATTATTAAAGAGTTTTTATTGGCTGCGAAAGGGTGGCAAGTTGACTAAATGCCCTTTGTGGGTATTATTGGCATGCTCTCTTGACATTCTTTGGTAATAAAAAATACGATGAAGTAATGTTTTACTAAATATACTTTGTAGGCATTAAAGGGTGTTTGCCCCTTGTGCGAGCATACAAATGCCTCTATTTGTAATACTTGTCCCCTTTGTAAGAGTAGGTTTAAGCAGAAGAGGTCACTTAAGTAGATTTCTTAGAAAGGTTATGATGACAAGTTATCTGATTTTTGAGCTAGAAAAGTTGACTTGTCAACTACTAAGTTAAGGGTAAGATCGAGTCATTATAAAGATGGGTCACAAGCCCACAATAATAATGTCCTTATCAATTGTTTAGTGACTGGAAAATCAAAGCCAAGTGGATTTTAAAGGTTTTAAAGGTAATGCTAATTAGGTGTGTTACATACTTTTAAAATCTATAAACATAAATAATATTGTAGAAACATTTGTGATTGATCATTCTATAGATTTTTATTTTTCTTTAAGGAAAGGAAAATAGTTGACAACTTGATTATGAAGTGTGACTCTAAAATTGAGGTCATAGTAGTATAACTCTAATCACTTTAGTTGGAAAAGCAAGGGAGTGGGAAAATTGTGTTCATTCATAGCATGGATTTAAAGGGCAAATAAAACAAAAGGAGCTAGGTTGTTTGGTCTAAGATTTGGTGTGGAAGATAATTGAACACATATTCTATCCAATTTGTTTTTGGGTTAATATCTAAAAAAATAAAATCACGACCTTTGTATGGATTAAACAAATATATCATAACCTTTAAAAATTCACAATTTAATTTTTGTAGGATTTTTCATAACAAATTTACCAAACTAGTTGGTTAAATGGATGGAAACCATAAGAGTTTGTGACATGGTGTGATGAATGGGCAATAATATTGACCTATACTAAAGACAAAATGGTAAGTATGATCCACATAAGCCAAAATAAAAGTACTGGGCTTGTTGATAATTAGACTAACTTTAATTAATTTTATTTAATTTAAATAGATAGAAATAATTTTTATAGTTTTACAAGTAATTTTGATTCCAAATAAAATAGAAAACTGGAAAAAAAAACATAATCTTAATTCCACAAAAAAATTAGTATTAACTGCACAAACCTTATATTACCTTTTAAACAAATATTCTCTTTAAATAACATATTCACCTTTTTCAACTCGACACAATTAACTTTTAATTGACCTAATTCTTTGACCATCTGTTTAAGTTCCTTCTTTTTTCAAATCAAATTCTTTTTCCACTAATTGAACTTAACTTAGAATGGAAATTATTACGCACATCAACACTTTCAACTCTAGCTTCTAATTATTTATTTTTGCTTTAAAGTAACCTAATCACCTCTTTATAATTTTCACCAATTCCTAAATCAAACTATAGAAAGAATTTACAATCATCTTGCTTCCAATAAAAATATTTGAGAAATCAACGTTCAAGGTTGTTTTGGCTCCATAAAGTATATATGAATGTTTACTTTATAGTTGCATTGAATGTTACTTATTACCATACTTGTAGTAGATGACCCTCTACTTGCAATTTATAGGCTTTTACTTTCTTCTATATTTGCAATCTTCACACAATCAATGCATTAACAAAAAGGTATGATCTATAATCTTGTTTCCTCTTACTTAAAATTTCCATCTCACATTCTAAATTTGAATTTTTATCTCTCTTTTACATTTTCCACTAAATATTTCTTGTTTTTGCAATCATTTGCTTTGAGGTAAGATAATTTTCAGGGTCAAATATGTTTTTCAATTTTTTTTTATCTCATTTGGGTTCAAATATATTTTTATTGATGTTAATTGAATAAAAGAAATTAGGTTTGGCTCAATTGTCAATAAACCTATTACTCTCTTTTTGACTTACATAAATCCTATCAGTCATTTTTCCTTTAGTACAAGTCAGTGTTGTTGTCCATTCATCACACTACAAGGGTTAGCTTTAACGATTTTTGTCTATCCAACTAAACAATGTGGTAACTTTGTTTCAAACAAATTCTTACAAAAGTTAAATTGTGAATTAAAGGTCATAATATATTTATTAATCCATACAAAGGTCATGTTTTTTTTTAGATGTTCTTTGTTTATTATTAAGTTTGCTCACTTTAATTGCAACATTCAATTTTAGTTATGAGGTACTAATACTTGTGTAGGGTACTCCTCTTATATATAGTTGTGCTTTGGGATATTTAAATTTGTAAAAAAAATCCAATCCTAATGTTTTCATTTGTTTAGGTTTGTATATACCCTTTTTCAATAAAATACAAATTTGTTCTACTTAGAATTAAAAAAATAAATCATGCATAATGGACCTTTAACCCAAAAAAAAAAAAAAAGACATAGCAACATCATGTAAAAAATACATGCATAATCTATTTGTTATAATTTATCACCTATTTATAAGATAAATTTTCAAAACTTACTCTCATTTTAATGTAAATACATAACTGACTTTTGGTCTTAAGGACATTTATGTAATGTTTGATCATAAACTTGAATTATGTGTAATTTGCTACTAGCAATTAATTGTTAAATATTATAAAAACTTGTAAAAGTTAAAATTTATTCTAATGATATAAAGATCTTTTGTAGGTATTACTAGTGTGCTCTCCTGATGTGCTTTAGTAATAGAAGAGGTAATGAAGCAACATTTTGTCAAACATACATTATAGGCACTAAGTGGTGTTTATATATTGTTTGAGCATACAAAAACTACTAGTTGTGATTCTTATACCTCTTGTTAGAGTAAGCTTGACTGAGAGAGGTTGCTCAAGTAGATATTTTAGAAAAACTTTGAAAATAAGTTGTCCAAGTTTCTATATAGAAAAGTTGACTTATTAGTTATTGCGTTAAGGGTAACACTGAAACCAAGCCTTTATGAGGAGTGGATTGTAGGCCCACATTGATAGTGCCCTTATAAATGACTTAATGATTAGGAAACTAGAGCCAAAAGGGACTAGAGAGATTTTTAAGAGTAATGATAGTTAGATGTGTTGCATGTTTTCAAAACTATAGCTAAAAACTCCAACATTGTGTAGGCATTTGTAGTTAATTATTCTATATATATATATATTGAAGGAAAAAGGGAGTGACGAATTAATTGTAAAGTGTGATTTCTAAGGAATAGTAGTGTAGGTAACTAAAATTAAATTAAAGTTATAATGTCAAAACTTTATTTTTAGTCAACTGACAAACAAGTTAACAAATAAATTTTTAGTCTTTTTTTTAACAAAAGAATGGAAAAACTAATTACTTTAGTTGACAAAATAAGGAAGTTATCTTAGTTTATAACATGAATTTAAAGAGAAAATAAAAGAGAATGAGTTAAGTTGTTAAGTCTTAAAAATTTATGCGAAAGACAATTGAACATATATTTTATTTAATTTATTTCTTAGTTGAGTTTGTTCATATCAATTACAACACTTTGTTTTTAGTTATAAGTTAGTAACACTTGTACAAGTTGGTCATCTTTTTGTCTTTTTTGCTTATATTCGAGTTATTTTAGACTTATAAGAAAAATTAAATATTAAATATTTATCATTACATAAATTTACATATATCATTTTTTAACAAAATAAAATATTTCTTTGATAAAAAAAATACATAATGTAAATGAACTAATTATTATAATTTATGATCTATATATAATTTTAAAAAGAAGATCAAATACTTAATAAAATTTCATAACTTAACATCTTCTTAATATACATACATATTATTAGATTTTAACTTCAAGACGTTTATATAATATTTGATCATAAATTTAAATTCCAAAAAATTTGATATCAACAATTATCACATATGGTGTTCTATTATAAATGTCACTTGATGGTATAACCACATAACTATAATTAAATATGATACTAAAAAATTATCAATGACATGAAACTTTAAAAAATAAAAATATAAATATAAAAAGAATTAAAATATATATATTAAATTTTATAAATTAAAAAATTAAAATTTTTTTATAAAATTTGAAAACGGTAACAAAATGTGAAATAAAAAACATTCTAAAATTATTTTAGAAACACCAAATTCCACCACATTTTTATGTTGAAAATTACTCAAAAATTATTTAATTTATAATTTTATAAGATGCTCATAATTTTTTTTTTCATTATTTTCAAATATTTTAAAATTTTAGTTTTTTTCAAATAATAATGTCATCAAAAATTTATTAATATAACATTTAATTATACTTATATAGCACTCACTTGACTATTGAGTAACACACATAACAAAGGACTAACGACAAAAAAAAGGATGACACGACAACGATGTGGTGGATGAATTCTAATTAAAAAATAAAAAGAAAGATTGCTTGCAAGAATCACAAAAAACATAAAAAGTTTCGGCAAAATCTTATTTTATTTTTGCCAAATCTATTCCAAAACGTCGGAAAATCCATTAGAACATAGAACATCATTTCCCCTCACCATAAAAAATTGGCAGGTAATAGTCACAGAACAATGCTGTACATCCCCATTAGACATTTCATTTTGTGAAGGGCCCAACAGAAAGAGACTGCTCTGTAAGGACATTTTAGGAAGGACCACAAGCAGCATAAAATTAGCGTGTAATCGAACATTAGGCACTTAGACCTAAGATAAGTATCGATTGATAGCATGCCCATGTTTATTATACGAGACAACAGCAAAATAGGTTCAAGCAAAAACAGAAATTAACACTGGTTGACGGCAATTATTCAAGGTATAGAATTCTTTCATGTGGTTACTACCTATGCATATGATGATCTTATTTGTGTAAAACAAAACACCAGAAGCATCCAAAACCATTAGCTTCTCTATCTTACTTCATCATCTTAAATATTTTATCATATTTACTCAAATTCCATTGAACTAAATCAAAGTGATCATCACTCGCTAGCACATGGTTTATGCCCGTCCACCAAGTAGATTGAAAACCAAAAATGGCTTTGCAAGCATATCATATATTATTGACTGAAAATGGCATGGTTAAGGTAACATGATATAAATCCATCATCAATGAGGAAGGTATTTGGGTCGCAGGTTATCAAGAATCTCTGCATATTTAATTGCTGTAGCTTCCCTACAGAAAGCACCGTCCCATAACTTTGCGAGATCTGTTCAAAAGGTTAAAAAGTCAGTACTAATCTAGTGAGACTATTCAGCAATACGTGCAAGTGTTGAACATGACTGATACAAACTAGAGTAATGCTGCATGCAACTAGTGCCTTGCCATTCTTGGACTGAAAATGGACTATGAATAATACATGGAAATGGAATCTATGGCAATCTCAAGCCTAAATATCATACAAGCCATCAAGATCAGAAAAATTCAGATATTGAAGCTAAATGGCAGAGTAGAAATGGACTCTCTTCTATCAATAAGTAGTATGGACATGGTGCAGGCTTCATGAGCTTTGTAACAGTGGAGAAGTTCATTAGGTAAACATACCAGCTTTCTGCATTGACGAAAGACACATGATTAGCATGTTAAACCTTGGGACCTTGGTCAAATTTATGAGATATTCAACAGCCAAATCCATATCCTCACTGTCAAGGGAGCGAATCAGTACAGAGAAATAAGAGGGAGGCCAGTGGCCTAAAATGAGATAACAAAAAAGCGGGAAATTTTACTTACACAAAAAAAGTGGCAATGCACTTAATGATGTCAATTAGCATAGGAGCAGTCAATGCATTTTTCAGTATCTGTGGTAATGCGCTTGGAGATGTAACCTAGTAGTGCAAGCAAGGAAAAGCAGAATTAAGAACTGAAAGAACAAACTTAATTCAGAAAATTGCATGAAAGAAAATTGCGCTACATTTGGTGTGGAAATCAAATGTCAACTGCATTTGCTTAGTCAGGCCACCTTATGACCTCAAATAAATTTCAGAACCGTAAGTATGGCTCTTTCTATTATAATTTTGTTTATCAGAAACATTTACAAGGTTTATAAGCACAAATAACAACCTTCAAGAGGCGAGCCTGCAGCACACAATCATCAGAAAAGCCCCGCCAAGAAATTTCAAATTCATAGGCTGAACTAGGAGGTTTGATGCTTCTTGCAGCTTCAGCCATGGCATGGGAGGCTGCTCGAGAAGCCAGCTCTTGTACAGAGGCCTTCAGTTCTTGAGTTCCAGCTCTGTGATATGTCTGTAAAAGATTAAGTAAAATTGAAAGTTCTACAGAATAAAAAAAGGGTGCAAAAAAAGTGATGGGCAACCGACACTAGTGGGAAAGTGACATGACAGAAAAACAAATTAGCCAAAAAGGAAGATAATCCTATCCAACTAGACCATTGAATCTGAGACTGGTGGAACCAAAATGTATGCTAACAGATTCCAATGTAGGCAAGCAAGGATCTTATGATTTACCTGTCTGTGTTCTACATGAGAGCTTGAAATAGATCCCACATGAGAATCCACTTCCCCATTGGTTGTTCTCCCAGCTTTTGCATACCTATTGTCTATTTCTTCCACAGATACATGTTTCTTTATAAGAACATTTTCATCATTGTCCTGCCAAAACATTCCCAACTGTAATATCTAAATGACACTAGAACACTTTTCTTCATTTCATTGCACCAAAAAATCAATATTTCAAGACAAATACCATGCATGGCGAACCACATTTCTAGAAACCTAAGGTTGCTTTAAGGTTGGTGGAGAGGAAACAAGAGAGAGGACCAGAAAGGAGGGGCTGTTGAGGAGAGCTATATGATTATTCTCAAACTCCCTCAGGTTGCTGGGAGGTAAGGAGGGAGGGTTGGAGGGAGGGTTGGAGGGAGGGTTGGAGGGAGGGCAAGAGAGTACCCACAAGGTATAAGGCATTGGGGAGAGCTACAAGGTTAGTCTGACACATATGTCTCTATAACATTTTTTCTGTTTGGGGGGTGCAGGGGAAGAGGGTGGGGGGGGAATGAGGAGCATCCAACAACAGATGGTTGAAGAGAACTAGTTGGGAGAGTTTTGCATACACTTAACCAAGTGACTGCCTAGAAGTTGCCGGCTCATTCTTCACCAGGCATGTAGTCAGAGCGCCAGACTCCTCCCAGTGCTTGGGAGCTCAAGGTTTCATGTTCTATTTCACTCTCCGACAGGGGTTCTGTCAAATATCATTTACTTTTCCATTATGCCAAAACCAAAGTTATTGATTGCAAAAAGATTTGGACTTTGGAAAGTCCCTGAATTTTTATCTTTAGTCTTATAATGGCTGCTGTGTCCAAAATCAATCTTCACAGACCAAATTGTTACTTTGATCTTGTCGTTTTTCCTTTCCAGTAACAGTCTCCTCATAAATGTACTACTTGGCATAAAATATCAGGTAATCTCTTATTTTGTTACCTTAATCTTTTCCTTTTTAGCCATATATAGTCCAGTATTCTGGGTGCCAGCAGGGACAGAATGTGCCTCCTGTCCACTCCCATTGGTCTTCAAACTTGCTCCTTTCTTTGCTCCCAGCATAGATTTCCTTAGTTCTGCAGATGCCCTCTGTACAATCTCCTAACAGAATTGATAACGGTGAGCCAAAGTAGTAAAATCCATCAATCCAACAACCACAATAACAAAAAGTAATAAGCTAGAAGTACATGCCTTCTCATATAAAGATTTGACTTCACCATATAGCTTCTTTGTCTCCTGGTTGTTGGGCTCTAACATCAATGCAAGCTCAAAATCTACAATGTTGCAGTCAAAAAGATTACAAATTAGAAGTCATCATTGTGTTAAAAGTATGAAATCCCACATGGATAGAATATAAAGACCAAACATGGCTTATAATATCTATGCACTTTTCTACTTTCTAACTTAAAACTTTTAGATGGATTTAAGGTTCCAAGAGGTTATTTGACATGGTATCAGAGCTTTATGACCAAAAGTTCTTGTGTTCAAATCACACTACTCTCACAATTAATAGTGAATTGATTTTAAGTATGTGTGTATGGTTAGGGATCTTATATGACTTACGGTTTCAGGTTGAGATATAGAACTCTGCTCATATTTCTCCTCAAGTTCCCCCAACAAGACTATGTTATCATATTTCTCCTTAAGTTCCCCCAATAAGACTATGTGACTTGTAAAGCTGACTATTTCAGGTCAAAATTAAACTTTTGCAAAATTCCTTGTGTACGATCATTTTTCCCAAGGGAAGAAGTCTATGTTTAAAGTTTATAAATTTATGTTAATGTGCTTCATTCTTAGAAAGTTTTATGAAAGAGAATTTGATTTCCTTTTACCATGCTTTTCTCTGTTCTCCTTACATTGCTGCTAGCCCCTAAAAACAAACCTGTCTAAATCAGCACCTATTCAAGCTTAGACACTAACAATAACCACAAACCCTGAATTTCTATGTTTAAACTAGGATAAGCCTGCCACAAGCCCACATCTAGGCAGACAATTTGTCCATTGTTGTCCAATTAGATATATGCGATCCCATATAAGTAAAGCATCCAACTGCAAGAATATCTGAATACAACATACCCTCGAGGCTTCCTTTGAGTTTTCCCAATTCTTTTCTGGCTGTTGCTCGGCGTGAGTACGCTTTTACATAGCGGTCATCTAGATTCAAGGCCTCTGTACAATTATCCTCAGACTCTTGAAATCTGACAAGCAACAACTAATAGATTATTAGATTCACTTTATTTGAATCATTCAACCATCAAGATCAATAATCAACCACTAAAGCAACACACTGACATATCAACAAAATCAACAAGAAATATGCAAATACTGTATCTATATTGTTAGATACAACAAGATGCCACAAACAATTACCTTCTGATTTTAAGGTAGGCCATTGCCCTATTTGCATAGGCTACAGCTGTAGGTGTTAAGGCTATGCTTCTTGAATAGCACTCTATAGCTTCCTTAAACTTCTTCAGCTTAAAAAACTCATTGCCCTGCAAACATAGAAGGATTGCAAACTTGACTCCACCGACAATCACAAGTTACTCTAACATTGGAGTTGACTTATCAGTTAAATATGCTAAACTAGACAAGAAACCATACCAATTCTTTCTCTGAAGTTGCATCCACTGTACTTTCTTCAACAACAAACCTACTTGATAGATGATTGGCTACATCAAAGTTACCTGGGCCATCATACCCTTCTAAGCGAGTTTGTGAAGAATCCACTGCAGAATTTGTTTTCCTTGTTCTTCTATCTCCATCAAGCTTTTGGGAAGGGCCATTATAGATCCACAATCAAAGTATTATTCACCGATACATGTCATACACATAAAAATTATGCAAGCATGTGAAACATACACTGGTATGCAATAATTTCATCTCCAGTGATTTTGAAACCATTGAAGGTCAAGTAATTTAATACTCATTTTCACACAGTAGAAAAAGATGATGAAATATATGCATCATTAAAAAGTTGCTTGAGGGTTCAAAATAGTGTACACATTACATTACCCTTTCAAAGGAAGCTTGGGACTTCATCTTGTTATCTTTATCCTTAAGAGAAAGTTCCCAATCCTGCAAGTCATTCAAAAATCCTTGGAAATCCTGGGAAATGGCAAGGAAGAACAATGGATGACAATAAACAAACCTGTGGCAATCCTCATTACTAACAAATTTAGAAACGTTACTAAAACCAATCTCACCCATATTTTCTGCCACTCACCATTCCAAATAAAATGACTCAAAAAATGGCAACCCCCTATCAACATAGGCACAAACAAGGCTAGATTAGATTAACCTGGAAAATCAAACAATAATACAGATGCTTCCTTTTCATTTACCTCGCGTGTCTCCTTAATATTTTCTTCAAACATTATAACAAGGAAACGTAACACTTTAAGGATTGAGGTAATCACATTTTCAGATCATCATATATATATATATATTTTTTTTTTTTCAGTTAAGAAGCCGTAATCAAAGTTCTATGCAGAAGAAATAAAAGGAGAGCACTCAGTTTTCTTAATAAATAAATAAGCCAAAACACAAGTAGGAGGGAGAGAGAGAGAGAGAGAGAGAGAACCGACTGGGGTCTGCTGCCTGGGAGAGTCGACGACGACAAGATCAACGGCGGTGAGAGGCCGTCGCTGGGAGTTAGAGAGAGTGGGCACTTGGGGAAGCTGTGAGTTCGATTTTTTTTTTTTACTTCTTTGCCTTCTCGAACGTTCCGGATTCAACACTGCGTTTATTTGGTGAATTCAAGATAAGCCACCTTTAAACTTTTTTAACGTAGTTTTATAATCTTATTTTATATTACTGCTCTTATATTTTTATGTTTTTATTTTACATAAATTTATTCTGTAGAAAATATTTCTCAACATGCTAAAATTTGTATTTGCCTTAAATCAAATCTAAAATTAAAAATAAAATAAAATAAAATGTTTTTTTTGTCTATTTTTATTTTAAATTCTTGCGTATCTTTTTCATTATTCTCATGCAATTTTTTATTTTTTATAATAGTTTTGAATTTTAATTTTTGTTGTTCATGTTTACTCTTGAATTGTGAGTTTTGACATAACAAAAATGTAGTTTTATTGCATTACGAGTTAGAACTACAAAAATAATATATTTGCTAAAAAAATAAAAAAAAATAAAGATGTCTCTGAGGAGCATCTCTTCTCCCTCGCCCTTTCTTTCTGTGTTGTTTGCTTGTTCATTTGTTCAATCAATTTAAGTTTTCCATCTCTACTTTCCGTTGTGTTCTTGCGTTTTGCACATTTGTGGTGTACTTGCCAGTTATTTGTGTATTTGGTTCTATAAAGATATGATGTTACTTCGTGCTTTGTTAAATTTGAATCCATGGTTACTTGTTATGACCATGTTTTAGATACTTTTTGAAGAAATGAGGTTGTTCTGGTACTGATTATGGTGTTGGTAATCGAGATAGTTTTTCCTCCGCTTTCTTCTCTGATTCTTCTCCAACTTTCCAGGTAAACTGAATTGCTTTGTTACTTGTTTTGTCTTTTTTTTTTTGTCGTTGAATGACTCGTCCGGTCTGATAGTCATAATAGGTCTTGCAAAGTAGCAATAATTTAATGTTAGGCTTGGCATAAATTGAGGTTCCACCCGGTTGAACTTATTCCAATTTATGTGCATGGCATGAGTTAAGCAAGTTCACCAATGATAGATTGTCTCAACCTATTTAAAAAAAGTTAAATTTCTCTCTTTCTTTCGTATATATGGCATAAAAATGTATTAAAAATTATAGTTTCTATAGATAAAGTGATTTAACAATTTTAAAATAAGAGGTAAAAAAAATAATTAATTTTTCTCACTTTGAAATAAAAAAATATATTACTTTCGTTAATTTTCATAATAAGAGATCTATGAATCATTTGTTATATAATACAGTTATATCAGTATAATCATCAAAAAAGATTAGTTTACTACTTACTTCTCAAATGTTTTAACTAATTATAATCTTAACTTTTTTTTTTCCTAACATTGGAATCAAAGTTTTTTTAAATTAATTTTGACATGGAAAAAAGTATGAAAATTGTTGTTTAAATTATATATATATATATATATTTTTTGGATTGATATATTTAGAAATTTGTTTCCTTCACACATATTATTATCTTTTTATGAAATTTTATATGTGATGTTGTATTGAATTGTGTAACATATTATAAAATTTTCATAATTTTTGGTTGTGTATTATGTGAGAAAATTTTTTTTTTATTGTAGATAATTTTTCAAAATTAACACTCAAAATAAGAATTTCATAATACAAAATTCATATACATAGAAAGTACTCATTATGGGCTTTATAATAATTTCATGATACAAAATTTATATATATAGAAAGTGCTCATTGTATACTTTCCAACCATATATTATTTGTGAATTTTGAATGTGTCAATTGAGAGTAATTGAGTTTCAAAGTTATAAATTAAATCTAAAATTTTGAAAAATAAGGGGAAATCACCAAAAAAAATTTCAATCTCATATGCTTCAATATTTTTTCAAACACACTTTTATATATTATTTTTGAAAATCAACTACACCAATGAATGAAACAAGTCATATTATAACATGTTTCAAAATTTTATAGTCACCAAAAGTTTTGGACGATGGTTAGTGCAGTGGACTCTCTAAGAAGTAAGTGAAATAGGCGTAAATTTGGCTAATTTAGCATGAGGGAAGATCATTAATATACATAATAACTATCATTGAAAATATGTCATGTGAAAAATTTGATCAAAGTCAACAAAGATTACTTTGACTTTATATTTTACCAATCAATTAAAAAGTATCATATGTCATATACTAATTAATTAGAATCTATCATTTAATATTATTTAAAAAATATATTATTTTGAAAAAAATTATAATAATTAGTAACAATATAAGAAATGAAATTTACATTAAAATTTTTCTAATTTTGTGCTCTACAAGATTTTGATATTATATTTCAAAAATTGGTAAATTATAAGAGTAATATTTTTTTATATTGTTAATTTATAATATCCATTTAGTTTTATTTAAGGAATAAATATGACTTTTACATTGTAAACTCTAACTAAAAGGATCATTAAAGAGCACCTTAGAATAATGAATTTTGAACTCCTTCAATAACTTGAATACCTCTCTGAATAGTTCAAGAAAATATGTAATGAAAAAGGTATAGTTAGGGAACTAACTATTCTTAGGATTCCACAACGAAATGATGTTACAATGATAAGAAATAGAACCCTATTAGAGATGGTTAGGTTTATGATGACATAAACAAATCTTCCAAAATATTATTAGGGTGATGCTTTATTGACAATTGTGTATGTATTTAACTACGTACTCTTTAAAATTGTCACCTTCATACAATTTGAATTATGATTAAGACTAAAGCTTAGCATGACTATTAGGGTTAGCAGCTTATATTCATAATCCATCTCATAAATATAGGAAATTAGGTCCAAAAGTAAAAAAAAAATGTATCTTTATGAGATACAATAAACACTCCAAAAGGTATATGTTTATTGGTGAACAAATGGATAAAAGTATTTCATAATTGAAAACACATAATGTCACATTCTCAGAGAATAAATTTTCTAGTGAGGGTGAAATTGATAAGGATTTTCATCTTCATGATATAAGTGATCCAGATGGATATAATGCACCCAACTCACCAACTCAAATGGATGAGGAAATGCCTTAAGCTATTAATTCAAATGGGAACATTATGCCACAAGTTATGTAAGGTTTACAATAACTCATTATGCTAAAAGCAATCATAAAAGTATCTTATTTCCCCATCTTAAGATTAAAGGACAAGCTTTTATGATTGTCCCTTATGATGAGGAGGAACCTAAAATAATAACTGAGACTCTCTTATGCCTTGCTGAGGAACAGTGGAGAAAATATAGAAAAACCATGGAATATATGAAGTCTAACCAAGTCTTGGACTTAGTAGATTTACCCTAAGAAAGTTATTAGGAACAAATGAGTTCTTAAAATCAAGTGTAAGACAAATGACTCCATAACAAGGTATAAGGTCTACTCAGTGGCAAAAGGTTATACTCAATAAAAGGGTATGACTACAAGGAAGTGTTTTCATTAATAATAAGATTTACCTTAATTCGTCTAATTCTAGCTATAATAGCAAATATGGGTTTAGAATTACAGCAAATAGATGTTAAAATTTCTTTTCTCTATAGAGACTTAGATGAAGAAATCTATATGAAACAACTTATAGGTTTCATTGTTTAAGATCAAGATAATAAAGTTTGTAAACTCTGAAGATTAATTTATAGCCTAAAATAATCATTTAGATAGTGATATTTTAGATTTCATCTTACAATAATCTTATACGACTTTTAATGATTGATGAGGATCATTACATGAATGTCAAAATAATTGAAAATGAATTTGTAATTCTTTCTTTATATGTTGATGATATTATACTAGCTAAAAATGATAAGTAGTTTGTCACTACAATCAAGAAATGGTTGTCCTTTAATTTTAAAAGGAAGAACATGGATAAGGTAATTTACATACTAGGAGTAAAGATCCATAAGGATCGTTCTAAAAGACTCCTAACTTTTTCACAAGAATCTTACTTCTATAAAATCATTTAGCAATCTAGAATAGAAAGTTGTAAATCCATTGGCACTTTAATTGCTAAAGGTCATGGTCTAAGCCTTCAAATGTGTCTTGAGACATGACAAGAGCATAAAGAAATGAAAAATATGTCATATTATAGTGTAGTGGGTAGTCTGATATACACTTTAATGTGTACACACCCTAACATTTGTTATATCATAGGATTGGTAAGCTGATACCAATCATACCCAAGAAAAACACATTGACAAGTTATGAAGAGAATACTTCAGTACCTCAAAGGCAATGCAAAGTATTTCTTGTGTTATCAAGAAAATGATTTACGAGTAATTGGTTATTCAAATGTTGATTAGGGAGCATATATAGATGAACATAAATCTACATTAAGAGATATGTTCTTGCTAAATGATTACATCATGTCATGAAGTATTAAGAAGCAAACCCGTATCATCTTATCAACAATGGAGTCAAAATTTGTAGCTTATGCAAAAGATGATTATTGCATATACAAATGATCCCAAGTATTATTGTATAAACAAACACTTCAATATAAAGGACAACTTTGTAAGAGACATTATATCTCAAAAGGACGTGACTTTGCAGTACATTTTGACAAATGAAATGATAACAGATTTATTGGCTAAACCAATACCAAAATATGTATTTTAATCACATGTTAAATCTATAGGACTTTACAAAATTTAATGTGTTGTGATACATTGTGACTATGTACTATTATATAATTAAAGAGTTTATTTCTTGTTATACTTATATTATCAATATCATCCCAAGTGTTAATTGTTATATAATGAGTTTGATATGAAATCAATCTTAGCATAAGTTTCTTTTTATGAGAAAAGTAAAAGTATATGAAACAGGTTCATATTGGTCCATTCACATAGATAATCACCTCTAATACTAAAAAAGCATGTAATGATAATACCAATATGTGAGGAAAATTCTATGCATATAAAGATAACCATCCCAAAAAGATCAAAATAAGGTTATAATGAGTAAGATATGGGATCTTAGTGACTTTTGAATAAGGGGGTTACTTAAATAACTCAGGTTAAATCCTTGAAAGTGATTAAACTAATACCAAGATAACAATATTATAAGAAAAAAGAATGAAATGGCATACACTGTATGTGGAGAATAATCATCGTAACATATGTTTTCATACCATATGTGTTATTTGACCAATAAAAGAAATGGAAGAATCAATCACTGCTTGTTCATTGTGTAAATCCCTTGAGGTATTATTACCTTCATAAAATTATGCCCTGTGTAACTTTTGACATGATTTTAAGGTTATAATATAATGTTTGCTACTTTAGTATATTACTTATAGTTAAGAATAATTCAACCTTTTAGAATATATCTAGGAAAGCAATTATATTATAATTAGGGAACATAAGTGTGAAAGGAATAAATTTGTTGTCTGACATCTTCCATATGTATTTATCAGTTAACCAATTATATTTATTTATGATGATTGAAACATAATTATGAATACATATGGAGAAAAAAAATCTAACTCAGTTTAAAAGGGATATAGTGAGTTGAGATTGACACGACAAAATATATTTAAGTAATAATGAGACATTTTTTTTTATATAATAAGGCTCACAATTGTTTTTAGGTTGTAATAACTATATATCCTTAATAAGTATATAAAATATGCTCTTAAGTGTAGGTGTACTCATAGGTCATACAATCCATTTACTTGTATGAATTTCTTATGATAAATTAAATGTTGAAATTTTATTGATGATTAGGTTGTTTCTACCCATCATGTGTGAGTGAGAGATGTAAATTATTTTAAGTTGGGTCAGCTTACCCTTAATAGATGAACCTAACTCATTAAAGGGATGTTGAAGGGAGTTAAAACTCCCTACCCACTATAAATACATGCTATAAAAAATACGTTGGAGATTATAAAATCTATAGATATAGTGATTTAATGTTCACTAAGTTGTCATTTCCACATTGGGTGGTATATTATATTTCACATCATTGCAACTCAATCAATGTCATTTAAAGGTTTTATATTGCCAGTCATAAGTAATGTTGTAACTATGATCTTGGTTAACATATTGAAGGAATTGCCATTTTAAAGCTCAACAATGCCATTGGAAATGTATTTATACTACTATTCTTGGAGTATCTAACATAGTAGTTACATTTTTTTAGATTTACAAATAGACTAATTGAAGAACTTAGTCCAACTTAAATATGAGACAAGGGTACGTAGTGTTGTATATGGCAATTTAAGCTTTTTTAAGTCAAGGCACACGCTACCACCCTTCACCTTGCAAAGGTTGTGTTAGTTATAATTTTTTTTTTTTCTCCTTACAAAGTTAAATTAGAATTTCATTAATGTTTCCCTTATGTTCAATCTTTTATCTTTGACTAATAATCAAAGTTTCCTTGGCCATATTCATTTAAGTTAAAAAAGCAACTTGTTTCATATCTATTTAAAATTATTTAGGGATTTTGTGATAGATTTAATTCTTTGATCTACTTCATCTAAAGATTGGATTATCATTTTTCATTAAATTTAGGACTTCAATCTAACTAAGAATTGAATTAATTTTGCTCATATGTTGTAAACATTGTGCTACTTAAAAAAAATTCATAGTTTTTTTACTATATAGATTAAACACAAAAAAGTATTTTTCAATTGATTTAATATCATAATTAAATAACAAAAAAAAATATTTTCCTTGTACTACTTTCCTCTTTTCATATATAAGTTATTGTTTTAGTAAACAAACAAATTCTAAATGAACCTTAAATGTTAGGTTTTGGTAAGAGCAAAATAATTTGAAACTGGTGATGGATTTTCTTCACAAGATTAACAATAGTCTAGAATCAACCAAATAGGCATTTCTTATCATTAGTTTGCAATTAGAAGGATTTTAAGGTGCCCCATAGGAAGATGATGAGCCTAAAATCATCATTTCTCAATGAGGACTCTCATCTATGTAAAAGAACAATTTGTAATTTGTAGCAAGCAACAATGAAACAAGAACTAGTGTAAATGAGACTACTATTATTTTAGTGGACATCTAGTACTTGTACTAATTTTTTATGTAAGTAAAACTTTTATATTTTAGAAAATTTTGATTGTAATTTGTGGTAAAGTTATCTTGTTGTGTGTTTATGCTCTTGTTTGTTGTTTGTCCTAGTGATCTTGAGTTAATTACCATAATACAGTTTGGTTTGTCATGTTTCTTATTTTGAATGTTTAATTTTGGGTCCAAATTGATAATTAGAAAGGCAAGATTAAGAAATTAGATGTCTATCTTTGAGATTTTGATATCTAATCATTAGAAAAGGTATGAAGTTCATAGGAATGAGATTGTGTAGTTCATGATTTAATTAATAAAAATTTAATGAATTAAAAAAAAAGTTTGCTAAGGACAATTTTATTTAAATTTAGGATAACAAAACATTGTTAAATTTGAGATGCCTAATTGATAAAATTAAAGTTGAATATTAAAAAAAATTAAGAAATTAAAAGAACATATTTTGTGGTTATCCTAATATGTTGTGAATCCACATAATAATGTAATGAAAGTAGTACGAAAGGGGTGGTTAGTAAATGAATTAATTCTTTTTTATTTAACTAATTTTTGTTGTAAAATTTAGTTAGGTGTTATTTAAGACTCAAATTCAGTTAATTTGATTTGATGATTAAACTTTTGTGTTTATTATATAATTTTGAAATAAAAAGTAAATTAAATCCTTTGAGATCAAAACAATATGAAATTAACATGTAATAATTTATTATAATAAACATAAAATTAAATATTTTTTAAATCTAAATATTAATAGGTCCTTATTTTCAAAATTTTAATATATATATATGAAGGGTGATTAATTCAATTTAAACAATCATAGGGCAACACAAAATAAACCCCACTAATTTCCTCTAAAAGCAACTTAAACATCCCCACGAGGAGATTTTACATAAGGTGAGATTAATAATCTTGTGGTTGAGCTAACTCTTTTTTAAATGTGATTACCTTTCTTATAAATAAGGAAAAAACAAACTCATTTCTCTAACTTTGTTTGGAGCAAGAACGCTGTGAAAATAAGATATGGGTTATAAAACTTAAAAGTTTTTATTATTTATACCAAAAGTTAAATAACGCATTCAGTAAGCCTTAAATGACATTTTACATTAGCCTTTAATGAAATTTTCAACTGAAATGATACATTTAGCAAGCTTTAAACAGGACTTTAATAACATATTTACCAATTTTTAATAAAGTCTTAAGCTAGTTTTTTAAGAGTTTAAACAAGTTGTTAAATGTTAACAACTTCTTACATAAGTTTGTGACGTTGCTAGTTGTCGACAACAACATCGATGAAACTTTGACAAAGGTTAGTAAGCTTTTTTTTTTCCCTTTCTCACTCTCTTATGTTTTAGTTTTTTTTTCTCATTATTTATTTTTAATGCAAAGGGCCTCCTAAAAGTTTGGTTTGGTTGATTTTTGGTGGATGAAGACATAAAAAAACTCAATATAAGTCCTTTTGTGGATCAATCTTTAAGTATGTCATTAGATATATTAGTGTTTGTTGTATTGTCTTGACTTTTTAGTACTTATTTCTTTCTTGTGTGTGGAAATGACCTCCCTTTTATGGTTCAATGATGCAACTTATACCCAAAAGCAATACTTTTTTAGTTTTAAGAAGCAAAAAGGTTGTTGACTCTTTCATTTAGAGGCATGATATACTTTATATATTGTATATTGGACTTTATAAATTAATTTACCTTAATCCAATTTTTTTTTCTTTGCCTTTTCTTTTCTATGCCAAAATAAACAACCTATGATCCAAATGTAATTGTACTTTGCCCATAAATTAATCTTGTATATGTCTAATCATGAAAGTGAGTGAGTGTCAAGGTGGACAAAATAAAAGTACAACAATTGCCCCTCTTTATGAGTTGCTTTGGTATAAAGGGACAAATAAAGAATTTCTTGGATCCTAAATGCTTGTGCAACCTTGACTTTGTTATGAATATGCTTATTTGAGGGTGCACTAAAGATTAGGGAATAAGCCTACAATGTATGGTTAGTTGGCTCAAAGTAGCTAACTGCAATTTGTATGTTAGGGGTGAACTTGCTAGTGATAATTGTGTAAAAGTCTTATTAAGGGACTTATGATGTTGTGAAAAATTGCATTGTTCTCCATTAGAAATTTTCTCACTAACAATTCAAAGCAACTACATGACCTTTTTACTTAGGTTGTAAATGCATAATGAATTCTTGATCTCCTGCAAAACTACTTTTAACTCTCATTTATGATTTTGATTTTAAGAGTAAACTATCATATTGCATGTAATTGCTTAATATGATTGTATTACCCTTTTACTTGAGTCACAAATGTAAAATGTATTCACAAACTAGCATAGAACTATTTTTAATTGCCACTTACCATTAAAAATTCAAAAATAAGTGGACATATTGCCTATAAATGTTCAAAATAGTTGCATTAACCTTTTACTTAAGTCATCAATGTAGAATGTATTCTAAAGATGTTTATGGTTGCTGGTATCATTAGTTGTAGTTGTTCACATATAATTATATTAGCACAATATTATTTAGGGTTTGCCTTCCTTTATCTTTTCCTTTTGTTTTCCTTTCTATTTCCAAATATTTTTGTGGAGAGAGCTCTTATCTAGAAATCTTTCATAGTTCTAACTTGTCACAGTTAATGTTCTTTCCTTGCTTTGGGGTTTCTCACTCCCTATCACGTCTTTTGATTTTACTTTGCCCTTTTTTCATTTTTAATTTGCTACTTAGAGCCTTTATCTACTAAGCTTTATATTTTGTAACATGGTATGCATGTAAAGATTTTTACAAGTTTTGCATGTTTATTTTCTTGTCTATTAACTAAGGGGGGCTCTCCTTTTATCTCCTTGGTTACTTCTTGCCTAAACAAAAAATGATTAGAATCATAAGAAAATATTTTTGTTTATTTGCTTTCAAGAGAATCTCTTTGCTATAAGGAGATGATAATATTCCCTATGCTATGTTATTGGAGTAAATGTCTATATTTGAAATTCTTATTAAATTTGAAGTTTTTTATTTTTTTGTTGAAGAATGCTTGACTTACTAGCCTATTATTTCAATCTTACGATGAATCTTGAATCATTAATCCATCCTTGCTAGCTAATGTTACTTAAAAAACTCCTTATGATTCAAAACATATAAACTAGTTGTCTCATGAAAAATAGCTCCTAAACAAAGAAATACAATCTACACTATGTTTACTTTTAAAATACCTATTGGCATGTATTAGCCAAATAAATATTATCATATCAACTACATCTGTGTTAAGTTTCAAAAAAGACTCGTTATTCATGAGATAACTAGTTTATATATAGTAATCAAAGAAATTAATATATTTGGACATAAGGTGGAAAAAGGATTGAGAGACCAGTGTTGTGAGGATCAGCAAAGACCAATAATATAGCCAGTAACCTAGCCTGATGCCACGGAGTTAGGCTTTGACGTGCTTTAGACGTGCTAACCCGCGCAATACTTAGACAATCTTGCGAGAGAAGATGCTAAGTAAGCCTAGAAGAGTTTCAACGAACTCAAAAGAGAGAGAGCAAGTGAGAGGCTTTCAAATGAGAGAAGGAAAGTAAGCACAAGTGTATAGCAATGTAGAGAACTTTGCTATTAAGAGGTGTGTTTACAAATGGGAGGAATAGGGGTATTTATAGTTGCTTCCCCTCCTTAATGTGTGGCTACAATCATTTATTCTAGAGCATTCTATAGATAAAAAACTAGATATTTACAATGGAGCATTCTAGATAAGGACACCTAAGTATTCTTTTAGAATTCTCCTTGCTTTGGGTTGGGGCACCAATTGGGCTAGCATGCAACAAATGGGCTGACAGCATACATGAATGGCCCATGACACCCTCCCCCACTTATTTTCGCGACGTCCTCGTCGTGCCTTCATCCTTGTAGCGGTGGATGAAATTCGCAAACTGCCAAA